>JAAALK010000282.1:26134085-26190536 GCA_019279435.1 Zizania palustris
AGTTCCTAGAAGATTGTATCTGACCGCGGGAGTCAGTTTACCTCCAAGTTTTGGGGAGAACCTTCAAGAGGAACTCGGCACCCGGCTGAACTTTAGCACCGCCTATCATCCACAGACCGACGGTCAAACCGAAAGGGTCAACCAGATATTGGAAGATATGCTTAGAGCTTGCGCTCTAGACTTTGGCGGAATGTGGGACAAGAACTTACCGTATGCAGAGTTCTCCTACAACAACAGCTATCAAGCCAGCCTGCAAATGTCCCCGTTCGAAGCACTCTATGGACGTAAGTGCAGACGCCGTTGCTCTGGGACCAAACCGGAGAGTCGCAACTGTTTGGGACTGATTTATTAAGAGAAGCTGAAGAGAAGGTTAAGATCATAAGAGACCGATTGAAGGCAGCCCAATCCAGGCAAAAGAGCTATGCCGACAACCATCGAAGAGGACCTAGCCTTTGAGGAGGGCGATTATGTCTACCTCCGAGTCACTCCCCTCCGTGGCACTCAAAGGTTCAACATGAAAGGCAAACTAGCACCCCCGCTACGTCGGACCTTTCCAGATCCTCCGTCGACAAGGGGAAGTGGCATATCAAGTTGAACTGCCTCCATCCTTAGCAGGAGTTCATGATGTGTTCCATGTCTCTCAGCTGAAGAAGTGCCTCCGTGTACCCACGAGCAAGCCGACCTTCAGCAGCTTAATGTCCAAGAAGACTTGACCTACATAGAGAAACCCGTCAAGATCTTGGAAACCAAGGAGGGAGTAACCAGAAGTCGTGTTGTTCGCTTCTGCAAAGTCCAATGGAACAACCATCCCGCCGAAGAAGCCACTTGGGAAAAGGAAGACGAACTGAAAGCCCAATACCCCGAGTTATTCGAGTAACGTTCCAATCTCGAGGACGAGATTCTTGTAAGGGGGATAGGTTTGTGACACCCCAAATTTTCAAAACAATAAAATATTATTAAAATCAATTTCTTGGAATTTATATTTCTGAAAATACTTTTAATACTCTTTTATACCCTTTTTAACTACAACATAGAGTAGATGGCCAAACCAGGAGCTGAAAATTTTTGTATAAACTCCCAAAGCCAAGAAATATTTTTGAGGATTTTTATAAATTTTTATCAACCTTGGAAGTAGCCCTAATATTTTAATCTAATTCCTGGAATTATTTTTATTCTGAAATGTATTAAAACAGTAATGGGCTCCCCTCCCTCCATTTCTCCCTCTCCCGGCCGGCCCAGCCCATTCCACCCGCGCGCTCAGACTGACGACCAGACCCCACCTGTCGGCGTCGAACCCTTCCCCTCGCGCGCGCACCCGACATCGCGGCCCCACCCGTCAGCCTTCCCGTTCGCTCGCTCGCGCCCGCTGACCAGTGGCCCCCATCTGTCAGACCCGTCGTCTACCTCACGCCGTCGCCCCCAAATCACGCCGGCCGATGACCCCCGCCTCGGATCCGCCTCGCTGGTCCCTTCCGCATTGAATTGGCGCCATTAAACGACTCCCCGCGCTTGGCCGACCGTTTCCCCCCGTTAAACAGCGCCTTTACGCCACGGGATCGCCGCTGCGCGTGCATGGCCGAGCCATCGCCGGCGAGTAAAAGCTCTCCCCCGGTTTCCTTGCATGCGAGCCCCCTCCGACGCCTTATTTAAACCCCTCTGCCTCCGCCGCGTTCGGTTCACGCATCCATTCGCACTTAGACCAAGCAGAGCGCCCCGCACGTCGCCTGTTAGCGCCATCCCCCTGTTTCGTCTCCGGCCACCGCTCGCCGTCACCTCGGACCACCTCCGCCCGTGCCTCCGCCACCATCGTGACCGCAAGAACGACCCGACCTCGGCCACCCCTCCGTCACTGACGAACCTCGCCAGATCGCCGTCCCCGCCGAGGAACCGAGAACCTTCGCCGCCACCGCTCGTCGCCGGCCTCACCCCGTCGACCCCGGACCACCGCAAGGGTACCCTTTTGTTCCCCTCGGTACCCCCTTTCCGTTTTTAGTCCTAGCTAGACTAGATAGCCCTCGACCTCGCCGGAATCGCTCGCTGTCGCATCGCCGAAGTCGGGGAAGAAGGGGTACTTTACCCCCCCGACACGCACTGTGCCGGATTCAATCCTGGCCGTGCGATCCAGATCCAACGCTTGGGATTAAATCATCTGTTCGGTTTAATCCGGGCCGTCGGATCTGAGTGAAGCGTTACGTTTTGATCTCACGCGTTCGTTTCATTTAAAACCGGCGTGCGATCTCGTGCGTCCACGTGGTACCCCTTCGAACATTTTAATCCTGGCCATCCACGCCAACTTACGCGCCCCGCCTCGCCCTCGCGCGTCGGATCTGGATCCGACGGTCCAGATCGACCCGGCGCACGCGCACAGTGCGCGGGTTCACGTGAGCCTGGCTCACCGTGGACCCGAGGGATTTAAAATTTGAAAATAAATTCCAGAAAAGGTTTAAAACTTGTAAAATTCATATCTGGCGCATTTGGACTCTAAAAATTGCCATTCCAATTTGAGAAAATTCATAATATTATTCTCTACATGTTTATACAATAAAAACAGTAGGTTTACATTAGACATTTCATGTTTATTTAAATGAATGTTTAAATACCCTTAGGTTAAAATATAAATTTAATTATTTAAATTTCAGTAGAGTTTGTATTTATTTATTTCATGATGATATGAACAGATCACTAAGTTTTCTATGAAGCTTTCATTTTAAATTTATTAGAGAACTTAAAATGAGAATAACCCCTTTTAAAACCCCTTTCTAAAAAGGACTACTTTTTAAATTCCTTTAAAATTTATTTATGAGATAAACCACAGAACCTTAACAATTGAAATCATTTTATTTTAATCAAACCAACTGTAACTTATGTGCTTATAATGTAATGTTATATTGTTTGATTGAATGTGTTCTTTTTATTTTACTTTATTATATTAAAAAGACTACGACGTCGCCGAGGAGCCGGAGTACTTCCCCGAAGTCCCTCCCTCTCCCTTTGCTGAACAAGGCAAGTCACCAAACCAATCTTTTGAGCATATTGAACCCATGTTCGATTAAACTATCGCTAAAACATATAGGTTATATATGCATTAGTCAAATGAACCCTTACATTATATTTATTTAGGATCCCCCGACCTTGATGTGCAACCCAAGCCATGCTATCTCGCCTAACCTCCTTGTCACCATATGATCAATGATATTAGCTAGTGTCCAATGTATTGACACGATCGCTATAGGATAAAAATGAGTCGTAGCAAGATGGTCTATTATATGATCCCCGTTACTTCTTATCCTTGGAAATTCTGTTGGTGATGAGTTATGGTTGTGAGTGTATGCATGGTGGGTTCCGGGTGCAAGCTAGGGCATTGGTTGGTAGCACCCGGGGCACTATAAGGACCGGTCTGAGGGATCCGTTGCAATACACTTACGTACTAACCACAAGTCTAGTGGGTAAGTCCTAACTAAGGTATGGGTTGTTCCAAACCGAGGCCACCAATTGGAGATGGGTCAAGTTGCACCTGCGGGTGACTTGTACCAATGTGGCGCAAAAGGGGGTGCGACGTTAGCCGGGATGCGGCCCGGCGCGCCGGCGAAACCTAGAGCGGGTGGTTATCGCTTGGAACATCTCATATTGAGGTTTTGGCACGAGTTCCCGTGGAATGGGTCATCTCGTTTGGGATGAGTGCGTGCCTTGTGGGTACAGTAGTACATCTCTGATCAGAGTCTTAAATCTTTTCGAAAAGCCGAGCCCACGGTCAAGGGCGGGTTGCGTGACATCCCCCAGTTAGATTACTTTGAATATGTATGTGCATGATGGATTGACATGTAAGGACCGTTGAGCGAGGTGGGGCTGACTGTACCCCTCGAGTTAGTCGATGTTGATGATGTTCATGTTTACTTTCCGCATGATTAAAATATGATTACACTAAATGCAATAACTGAAACTGTACTTTTCCGCAATGTTAGCCATTACCCATCCTTGTTTATTATCCTGCATTATTACTTGCATTTGCGGTGGCTTGTTGAGTACTTTTTGTACTCATACCCGTTGGACCCCACAGAGGATGCTTACTATGAGGACGGTCTGGAGTAGCGACCCAGTCGAGAAGAAAAATCCTGAAGGAGATGTTCGTCATGCCGCTGTTTAATTATTTTATTACTGTTTTACTAAGACTTTGATGTAATAAATATGGTCTGCGTACCATGAATACTGTCGTACGTACGATTGTCGCATGATGAACCTCTTGTATTATTGTTTTTCTATGGGAATTCAATAATGTCTCGATTTGATAAATCAGGGCGCTACAGCATGGCTTGGGTTGCACATCAAGGTTGGGGGATCTTAAATAAATATATTGTAAGGGTTTCATTTGACTAATGCATGTAATTCCTATGTGTTTTAGCGATAGTTTAATAAATCATGGGTTCAATATGCTCAAAAGATTGGTTTGGTGACTTGCCTTGTTCAGCGAATGGGGAGGGAGGAACTTCCGGGTAATATTCCAGCTCCTCAGCGGCGTCGTAGTCTTCCCAATATAAATAAAGTAAAATAAAATAAATGCAACATTCAATTAAACAATATAAAACCACACAACAAGCGCATAGGTTTAAATTGGTTAATTTAAAGAAAATCAAGTTGTTAAGTTTTTGAAATTTATTTTATAAATAATTTAAAAGGAGTTGTAATGAAATGTTGTCCTTTGTAAAAAGGGTTTTCAAATGTGAGTAATCTCATTTTAAGTTTTCTAATTAACTTAAAATGAAAAGTTCAGAGAAAACTTAGTGGTTTCATTATATTTACAGGAAATGAATAAATATAAACTTTACTGAAATCTAAATAATTGAATTTACATTTTTACCCTAAGGGCATTTGAATACCTATTTAAATAATCATGAAAAACCCAAAGTAAACATATTGTTTTTATTGGATGAACATGAAGAGAATAATATTACAAATTTTCTGAAATCGGAATGGTAATTTTTGAAGTTAAAATGCGCCAGATATGAATTTTACAAGTTTAAAACAGTTTCTGGAATTTATTTTTAAATTTAAATCGCCTCGGGTCCACGGTGAGCCAGGCCCACGGTGAACCCGCGCAATGTGCGCGTGCGCCGGATCGATCTGGACCGTTGGATCTAGATCCAACGCGCGAGGGCGAGGCGGGGGAGTTAAAGTGACGTGGACGGCTGAGATTAAAACATCGAACCAGTACACATCGTGCGGCCCAGATGCGATGCGGGATTTTAAATCTAGCGAACGACTCAGATTGGAACGTACCCCTTCGCTGCGATCCGACGAACCAGATTAGACCGAACGTGCGATATAACCTGAGTCGTCCGATCGCGATCGCACGGTCGGGATCAGATCCGACACGGCAGGGGTACTCGACCCATGCCGGTCGTCTTCTCCGGTGACGGCGAGCGGGCTAGAGGCCACGTCGAGCGACGGCGGTCGTACCTAAGGCCTAAAACGGAAAGAGGACACTACGGGGATCATGAGGGTACCCTTGTGGTGACGAACGGTCGACGGAGCATGGCAGGCGATGAGCGGAGGCGGCGAAGATGTTCGGGTCCTCGTCGGCGGTGGCGATCTGGCGGGGTTCGTCGACGATGGAGTGGTGGTCGAGGTCGGGATGGCCTTGGCGATCACGGAGGTGTGGTTGGCGTGGACGGAGAGGGGCTCCGGTGACGGCGAGTGGTGGCTGGAGTGCGTGCGACGGTGGTGCGCTAAAATCCGAAGTGAGGGCGTTCCGTTGGTTCTCGCAACGAGTGAGCGTGAGGGATCACACGCGGACGACCAGGGGGCTTAAATAGGAGCACCGGCGAGGGATAACGGGCGACGTATACAAGGAAAGCCGAGAGGGGGGTTTTCAATGGCGCTGGCGAGGTCTGCCATGCACGCGAGCGCTGATCCCGTGGCTTAATTGCGTGGGTTAACGGGGGGAAACGGCCGGCGCGGCGCGGGGGACCGATTAATGGCGTCAATTTAATGGGGGAGGGGCCGGCGAGGCGAATCCGAGGGCGAGGTCGTCGACCGGCGCGATTTGGGGGCAGTGGCGCGAGGTGGATGATGGTACTGACAGGCGGGGGGCACTGGCCAGCGAGCGTGAGCGCACGAGCGAGGCGGCTGACGGGTGGGGTCGGGCTCGGGCGCGAGCGGGGGCGGTTGGCGCCGACAGGTGGGGCCGGGGTGTCGGGTGCGCGCGCGAGGGGAGAGGGGCTCACTGACGGGTGGGGTCGGGCTATCAGTCCGAGGTGGGCGAGGGTAACAGGCTGGGCCGGCCAGGAGAGAGAGAAAGGGGGGAGGGGCCGTTACTATTTCAATACCTTTCTGAATAAAAATAATTACAGAAATAGATTAAAATATTTGGGCTACTTCCAAGGTTGATAAGAATTTGTAAAAATTCTCAAAAATATATCTTGTCCTTGGGATCATATACAAAATTTTCTAGCTCCTGGTTTGGCCATTTCATCTAGGTTTTAGTTCAAAATGGTTAAGGAGGGCATTAAAGGTATTTCTAAAATAAATAATTCCAGGAAATTGGATTAAATAATATTTTTATTTCTTTGAAAATTTGGGGTGTTACAGGTATTTATATCAGTAATACCTACTCCTCAAAATGTTTTTCCTTATTGGATTAAAATGGATTTTCCTTTGAAAAAGAAATGAAAACAATAAGGTGGTGAGATACAGAATGAGACTTGTAGCATAAGGGTTCACGAAGAAACCCATCATCGATTACGATGAAACCTATTCTCCTGTTGTGAGTGGAATAGATTTCCGATACTCAATATAATTGAAAATATAAACAAATGTATTAATGCAGTTAATCGTTGTCATGACCTCATACTCATATGGGTCATTAAATTCAAATATTTACATGAAAATCCCTGAAGGACTTACTATTCTGAATCTAAATATAAATCGCAACAAATTTTGTGTAAAATTACAAAGTCACTCTATAGCTTAAAACAGTCAGGTAGAATGTGGTACAATCGGCTAAGTGAGTTCCTTCTTCAGAGTGGTTACTCTAATAATGATAATTGTCCTTGTGTATTTATTAAAAGATCTATCACTAGATTTTGTATCATTTCAGTATATGTTTATGACCTCAACACTATTAGAACTACACAAGATATTATAGAAGTCAGCAATCATGTAAAGATGGAATTTGAAATGAAGGATTTAGGTAAAACTAAATTATGATTGAGTTTACAACTCAAACATATTTCATCAGGATCACCAATCTGTGTATATTGAAAAATATTGCGGAAATTTAATATGAATAAATCATATCCATTAAAGACTTTTATGTTCATTCGATCCCTAGAAATAGATAAAGATTCATCCTGAACTAAGGATGAAGGTGAAGAAATTTTAGAGCCTGATGTTCCATATCTAAGTATCATGGGAGCATTAATATACCTTACAAATTGTACAAATCCTAACATTACATTTGTAGTCAATTTGCTTCTTAGGTATCGTGCTACTCCTGCTTAATTCGCCGACTAAAAGATATTTTGTTGGCGTAAAACAAATCCTGGGATATCTAAATGTTACAAATATTTTGCTATATTAGATTTTGATTGACATGACAATATAATTAATGCTAAGAAATCATTCTAGTTAGAATCATTTTTTGAATTCTAGTTTATTTTTAAACTCTAAAATCTAGATCATTCTTAAAGCTTTATATTCTAAGAATAACTTAAGCTGCCATAATCTTCCTAGATATATCTATAATATCACATACAACCAAGACTGTGGTTAAGTTTTGCATGGATTAAGGACCACTAACATCTGCATCTGACCAACTAATTAACGTTTAATCGCTGGGGATAAAAACAACTTGAAATGAACTCAGATTTTGTGTCACGTTCATAGTCCCTCCGATAGTTTTTTATCGCAAAATTAGCACATTAGCACTGCAGACTGAACAAATAAATGCATCAACTCCATAGAATCACACTAAAATCTCAATCAAAATCGCAGTGCAAAAATGTTTGTTCAGGAGGAAATTATATTTGAGAAAAAAATATATATATAAGGACACGCAGTGTTAGCAGGGCAATGTAATTTGTCATTTGCTTACACGTGTTTGCCGATCAACTCTCTTTTCGATTCGATCCCAAGCTAAACCACGAAACATGAACGGCGGCGGCGGCGGCGGCGGCGGCACGAGCATCCACATCACGGCGCTGGACGGCATCGTGAACGTGAACTCGCTCTTCACCCTCGCGGCTTTCATCGGCCTGGCGTGGCGCCCCTCTGCCGACGGGCCCGGGATCGACGACGGCGCTGACCACGGGAGCGCCGCCTGCGCCGCCGGCGATCGCGTCGAGTCCGACCTCGTCCTGTTCAACGTCCTCGCCTTCGCCTGCTTCCTCTTCTCCAGCCTCGTCGCGCTCTGCCTCAAGCAGATCGTGCGCACATACACGCACTACCGCCGGCGCCGCGCCTCCTCCGGCTCCACGTCCGCCATCAGCCGCACGGCTAGGATCAACCGAGCGGCGCTCCGCGCCGGGATCCTTACGTCGGCGGTGGGATCCGTGTGCGGGTGCGGATTCCTGATGATGGCTCTCGTCAATGTGGTGCAGGTGAAGCTCGGTCGGCTCGGCTGTGGCGCCGGCGGCTCCGCTGCCTGGGGCGCCGTCGTGCCGCTCGTCACGCTCGTGCCGACGGCCATGCTGATCCACATCGGCATCGTCTTCTACGCATTCACCAACTAGCTCGATCAGATCAAGAAGCTCAAGAATGCTACCGTACGTGTAATGTAACGTGACAGCAAAAAATCGATTTTTTTCACGTGATTAGGTGAGGTGATGCTACAGACGTGGAGACATGTACATAGACTATGCACATGTATGCTTTTGTGCTCTTCGAGTTACCTAATCAACAGATTGGTTTAGTATTTTTTTTTCTTGCAAGTTGATTAATTTGTTGTGAACTTGTGATGTGTTGGTCAAGTTCAGAGACTGAATGCACGCAGTGATGACACTAGTCAAGTGTCAGCTGCTGGTTGGAAGTGAGATCATATATACTACTTATCAAGGAGACAAACTAAAGCTCCAGGAAACCTCACCTTTCATCATTCCCCGTTCAGTTTCTTATTCCCTTCAGTTCTGCAACGGGAATAGTCATCGTCCACCCACTAAATACATGATCCAGAGTTGAATTTCACAGCAACAAACTGCAGAGATTAGTGGTCATTTTCGATGTGCTAGCCGCTGATCTTGTGCTGCTACGGCGTTAGGGCTACTCGGACGTGTTCACTGTTCAAAAATACTTCCCATTCAATCTGGAAACACTTCTGACAGCCCGGTTGGAAAAGCCGGAATTTCGGACAAAACGAGTCCTACGCCAATCAGGAAAATTCTGACGCTCCAGTTGAGCTTGATGGAGCAACAAGCAACAATAGAGATGAAGCAATTTCAAACCAGCACAGGCAACAGGTTGAATCAGCCATATCAAGACAATCGAATTGTTCCATAAGATGAACAACCAATTTAATATATATTCTAACTGTTAGAGCTAATGACTAAGCATTTTGAAACGTTGAACCTTACTGAATTTACAATGCCCAGTAGACCAACAACATCCTCCAATACTGTTGCACAATTGCTGTCTAAACAGAACATACGACCTCATTTATTTTTTAGTTCTGCCGTCATGCCGTTATTGATAAATGATAATGGCATCACATCTTTAAATTGAGATGGAGCAAATTCGACGGATTTTTTTTTTTTGTAAACAGCAGACCAGTAGACCACATGCTAAAACGTCGCTGAGAATGGTAACTGCAATAAAAGGAATAGTTCTTATCAGTATAGTAGTTAATTAGTCATTAGCATCTAGAATGTAGTTATATTGACCATCAGTAACTCATAAGCAAAGCTGTTTTCTTTTTCTGGCACATTATTAAGAGAAGGGATGGCTACATTTATCAAAAGGACACATTCATATCTGAAAAATGAAAATGTTCTTGCCATGAAAATGCAAACACCTTCACCTCATTGACAACCAGTCATTCTGGCCCAGTCCACGAACTGCATTCCTCCATAAATGTTGTTTGCAAATCGTACTCCAACGGTGAATGCTAAGGAAGCAGCTGGGACACGCTTGGCAACAGGTGAAGCCTCAACCACGCGCTCAAGCCCATTAATAATCTGATAACGGGTGTTGGAAGAGACACCAAGGAATGCACCTGAAACAACATCCAAGATTTTTGTTTAGGTATACTGAAAGTATAGTACATATAACAGAAATAAACAGCTGGAACCCTTTGTAGCATGCATTCTGATATTATATACTGTACTGCAAAAAGGGTAAAAATTTGACTTTGTTGGCATATAGCAAAGATATGTAAGCTCAGCAGTACTGCAGGTTTTAATTACATAAACAGTATCTTAATGATTGACAGTTTTATACATATGCATTTTAACAAGCCTAATAGTAGTATGTGACACTAGCATTTAACTTCTTTGGACAGCATGGCCAAAGTTCAGTAATTACATGATGACATATATTATGTCAATCTCAGTTATTGTATAAAACTATCAAGCATTTCATTACGAAAAACATTCTCAAATTAATGCCATACAAATAAGCACAGCAAATTGTTTCTCATCTTATGGTACAACAATCGTAGAAATAATTAGGTGGAGAGCAGAATGTACACATAAAAAGTTAAAACAGCTTTGAAGGTACTAACCACATAGCATGGTATTATATATTAAACCACAAAACTTTGAACAAACATATCGTCTTGGTGAAATAAATTTTATTTTCCTTCCAAGAAAAAAGACATAGATACAACACATGTATCTAGTTTTTCACTACCTATTTATTCATACACTTCATGTACAGAAACTGCATAGAAACAGGGGATGAAAAAATCTAGCAATAAACACTTAAATAAATGCAAAATATATGGTTGCTTACCCCACAAAGCAGAAGTTTTGAGGAGAGGTGGGACAGGTACATCATCCTCTGACTTCTTTACACTCCTGAAATTCAATGGAAATAAATTGATATATTGTGTGAGATGCATAAAGTGCATAAATACAATTAGGTCATATTACATAACCAGTTATTTACCACAATAGTACAATACCCAAAAGAATATAAAAGGGCATTGTGGAAGGAAATCATAACCATACCATGTTGATTTAAATCAGAACTTCACAAGATATCCAGCAATTGGCATTTGAAAAATGTTAGTTTAACACATCATGTGTCAAATATCTGAATGACAACTAACTGAAATTATGCAAAGTTGACATACAAAATTTATAACTATTCTGGCTGGTATCATACTTGTCATCTTAAGAACTTGTAAACAACTGATGTACTGTTGTACACATATAATAGCAACCCAGTGATTTCATGAGCTTTTCTAAATAGCATAGTAGCATTTGGTATTTTGGTGTCAATTATATGAAATTGGCATCTTGCATATGTTAATGACTAATGAGAGTTTTGATAAGTACGATTCCAGGTTATGAACAACTGAGTAAAGAGGTGATCAATACATGTCTGATTATTATGAATTATGATCTACTGTAGTTTTGCCCATGAAATTTTAAATCATGATATAAATGTTATGATGAGACATTTTTACCATCACACAATGGCAGCTTTGTGGTAATTATTATGTCTTTCAATATCTCTTGATTTATGAACCCAAATGAACTTAAAATATTTGTGAGCCCCTTACCAAACTGCATAAATAGATTTAGTTTCTCATGTTACTATTATTTATAGATAGAGAGATATGGTGTAATCAAATCCAAGCAGATCACCTCTTTGGCTCTTTCTCATCTCCCATCGTCACCGAAGCAGGCTTGCTCATGGTTGTCACGGCGTCGCCTAGGCGACGCCTAGGTGCCGACTAGGCGTCCAGGCGGTCCCCGCCGAGCGCCATGCCGGCTCGCCTCGCCTGGTGGAGTTGGGCACCCGCCTGGCCGTTCAAGGCGTCGCCCATGGCGACTAGGCGGTCGTCGGGCGTCTCTGGGCGGCCTACTAGGTGAAAGTGCCTTCGACTAAGGCGTCTACGCGTCGCCCTAGCCCCCCTCTCGAGTCTCGACTGAGTCGACTCTCTCCCTCCCCTTCCCCTTGTGCCGCCACCTCTGCCCCTTGCGCCGCCGACCACCGCCTCTGCTACCCCTCCCCTTGCGCCGCCAGCCGCCGCCTCTGCTACCCCTCCCCTTGCGCCGCCGGCCGCCACCTCTGCCCCTTGCGCTGCCGGCCGGCGCCTCTGCTACCCCTCCGCGTGCGCCGCGCCGCCGCCTCTGCTACCCCTTCCCCTTGCGCCGTCGCCGCCTCTGCTACCCCTCCCCGCAGCGCCTCTCTCCTCTCTGCCTCTCTCATCCTCTCCCCCTCCCCTGCTCCCTCGCCGCCGCAGCAGCAGCAAGCAGGTAGTAGCAGGCAAAGCAGGCAGGCAGCAGCAGCAGCACAGCTTTTGGTATGAACTTTGAATCCTGTTATCCTGTATACTATGCCAACTTTTGGTCGCCTAGGCGTCCAGTCGGTCCCCTGGCGACTAGGTTCGCCGGGGCACCATGACAACCATGGGCTTGCTCGTATCTGATACTTACCCTTACCCAAACCAAACAAATCAAGTAATGATCCAATCCACGCCTGCTTACCCCGTTATTTGATTCCATTTACATTTGTGTTTACAGTTCGTAAACCAAACACCACCTAAGAGTTACAACCTTATCATACATGGAATGGCTGTAAAATATGCCAATAAACTATGAACATGAAGTTTTTTGTTATCTTCAGAATAATGAGCTTCAGGGAGATAAAAAGGTATTGTGTTTTACACCCATAAGACAGATAAAAGCACCAGAACAGGGTGAAAAGTGTGATACCTTTTGGCAGTCATTATCAAGTTTGCAATGCCTTGACCCACAAGACCACAAAAGAATCCAACTGTACCATATAAAATTCCCTGTTCTCAAAATAATTATTTCAGAATATATATTAGTACCTGTGAACATCCATTCACCGGATGAAAAAAGGGAATTGCAGTGAACAAAAAGTTACCTTGAAAAAGTATGTTCCGATACGTTGTTGAACAGAAAAGCTGTAACCTGGCCTTTCAGCTTCAAACACACTGCAAATACAATAGTTTTCTTCAGCATTAGAGAGGATGTATAGTTGGATACACTAATAAAAAACAATAAAAAGAATAGTCAACATATGATGGCAGTACCAACAACAGTTTAATTAGCATCAAACCCACAAATTAAATGGCACATTTTAACACAGCAAAAAATCAAATTGCTAGCTTGTAAAAACTTCGAGAAAGAGTTGTAGGCACTAGGCATCTTGTTGACCAAATGACCACAACTTCAAATTTTACGTCAAAGTTCAAACTAAGTTAATATTCATCAAATAGACCGCAAACAAAGCCCAAACAAAATGTTTATGCTGCAGGCTGCAAAATGGAACTTATTTTGTATTGTTCACAACCCACCTGCTTGGAAGAGAATCATAAGCATGCCTAACACGCCCAAGAAGACCTTGTGATGCAGATCCCCCGCCAAATCGAGCATATGGTGCCAACATTCCAACTAAAGCTACATTAACAACTACGCCTACCAACATATCCGCTGCATATAACTCAAATTCTGACCAAAACTCATCGCCTCTTTTCTGAACCTCCGCAAATGTCGCACAACATGTGTCAATGACTATCTGTAACAAATGCCATCAAGCAGACAATTAACAACCTAACCCAAGACATTGATCATTGAATGAGAAAAGTAAACAAAAATAGCATGACCTACCTCAGTCCCAATTTTAAAGAGAAATGAAGGGTCAACTAGCATTCTGTTCCGAAGAAGGGAGCAAGACCTAATGGCAGGACCCAACGGCCAAGAAGATGCCTTCCACATAGAAACAGGAGAGCAATATCAATCCCAAGCCAATTCCTACAAACATAGCCCACAAGTCCAAGTATCTCAGCCAGAGATTTGTACAATACCTGCATGTCCAAGTATCTAAGCAGCAGCAGCTTCTGAATCCCGACGCGCTTGGCAGCCTCGATCATATCCGAGGGCAAGCTGGGCAGGCTAACCCCCCGCTTCTCCGCCTCCTGTACCACCTGCTCAAAGCTCAGGATCGGCCCAAACTCATCCTCCCCTTCATCGCCGTCATCCCCCGCCGCCCCCGCCACCATTATCCCCGTCTCCACCGTTGCCCCCGGGCGGGAACTTTCCATTCCCACCCGACCCGTCAACATCAGCGACCTTACCACGTTCCTCCGGGAGCACGCTCGGAGGGACAACCTCACCGACCTCCTTCACGGGGTGAGCGACCTCCCCCGCCTCAGGCACCGCGACGGCCGGGCCGGAAGTGGTGCCTGCGGCCGCCCCACCATCCGCGCTTGCCCGGGGCAGCAGCTCGGCGCGGATTCCCTTAGCCCCAACCCCCCTCCGCGTGCTCGGATAGAGGCAGCAGCTGCTCCGCCTCACCAGCGAGACCCCGCCGCGGCATTTCGCCGCCCCGACGCGCCCGTGCAGCCGCGCGCTCGCGCACGAGAAGGCCATGCTCATGCTCGCCCACGCACTACAACCGCGACGCGCCCGCACGAAATGGTCAGATAGGAGTGCAATGGCCGAAAAACAAAAAAAAAAAACGCCAAAAAAATATCAGATAAGCGCGCACCTGACTGCGGGTTCGTCGAGGAGGCGACGAGTCGAAGAAAACCCTGGTAAATCCGGTAGGTGCAGAGGGTTCGACGGGAGGGGGGATTTGAGCGCGGGGAGAGGCGGCGGGTTTGGTGGCGGCGCGGCGCGGCGCGGCGAGGAGGAGCGATGCGATTTGAGGTTTTTCCGTGGCCGCGAACCCGCGACGAGGAGGCTGCGTGAGACTGTCACGTGGGGCCGATTCCGTTTTTGTTGCGTAGTGAAGCTTGGGATTAGGTGGTTGACAGGTGGGTCCAGATGACGTGGACTTGGGTGGCTGCGAGCAGCAAGTGAGGTTTCTCGTTTTTGCTAACTTCTGGTCAATTGCACGTGTGAGGGGTTTTTTTTCTAGATTTTTAGTATACGGTATGCTTGTTAAGCCGGTTTGTTCGAATTGCAATTGTCAACGGGACATGGAAGTGTTCCCGAATTTTTCAGAATCTTTTTGATTTATTATTTGAGTGATGATAGTGATGGTCCAACAACTAAGTAATTATGTTTCATATTATAAGTTGTTTTAGTTTTTTTCAGATTCATCGATATCTTCTTTCACACTTCTTTCATTCTACGTTATAAGTCGTTCTTGTTTTTTTCAGATTCATCTACAGATCGATGAACCTGAACACTTATATTTATCTATAGATCAATGAATCCAAACACTTATATTTACCTATGAATCAATGAATCTGAACAGTTATATATATTTATGGATCGACCATAGATACATATAGGTATTTGGATTTATGAGCTGTAGATGAATCTGAAAAAACGACTTATAACGTAGAACGAAAGGAGCGGGAAAGAAGATAATATGCTACTTCATGACTAAAATAATATAATAATTTATATTTTTTGTTTTTAAGGGTGGTTGATATTTACACTAATAGTGCAATATATATTTCGTGTGTTTCATCAAAAAGTGGGTTGAAAAGTTCAACCTGAGTGAACATTTAGGTGTACAAAAGTTTTATGAAACTTTTCTTACATAATTAGGCCTCATTTAGGAACACGGTTTTTTATAGTTTTGAAAATAATACTGTAGTATTGAGCAATACTACAGTATTATATACTAAAAGGTAAAAGGTGTTTGTCAACTTCATATAAAATCTCTATAAAGTAAACTGCAGTATTAAAATACTGTACTCAATCTACAGTATTAAAAACTTTGGTACAAAACATTTTTTTTCCAAAATTGTGGTATTATAAATTATGGTATTATCATGGATGTAGTATAGTATAATTTTTGAAATACTATAATTTTCAAAAACTGTGTTCTCAAACAAAATATATATATAAGTTGTTTGGTTTAGCTGATTAAAGGTCAAAACACAAGCCAGGCTAAAATAGCTCAGCTTATATCACGGAGACAACGTCCTCTAGATCAATCATGTCATCTCTATAAACCAAACTATAACTTTTTTCATACGCCATTTTCATCTGCAGCTTATTTTGAAAACATTTACATTGCAATGATCGATCAACGGTAGATCCATAATTTTAAATCGACATTAAGGTCACCAAACAAAACTAGATTGTTCTCTTTAATACTGAATTAGAAGAAAATGCATGATTAAACCGATAATACATTGTTGACAACACAACTAATACTATGATTATGTCACTGTGATCAATTAATCAGTTGATGGTCCAACAACTAAGTAATTATGTTTCATATTATAAGTTGTTTCGGTCTTTTTCAGATTCATCGATATCTTCTTTCTCACTCCTTCCATTCTATGTTATAAGCCGTTCTCGTTTTTTTCATATTCATCTACAGATCGATGAATCCGAACACTTGTATTTATCTATGGATCGATGAATCTGAACACTTATATGTATCTATGGATCAATGAATCTGAATACATAGATACACATATAAGTGTTCGGATTTATGGATCTGTAGATGAATCTAAAAAGATGAGAATGACTTTATAATGTAGAATTGAAGGAGCGGAGAAGAAGATAATCTGCTATTTCGTGACTAAAATAATATAATACTTTATATTTTTTGTTTTCAAGAGTGGTTGATATTTACACTAATAGTGCAATATATATTTCGTGTGTTTCATCAAAAAGTGGGTTGAAAAATTCAACCTGAGTGAACATTTAAGTGTACAAAAGTTTTATGAAACTTTTCTTATATAATTAGGTTCTGTTTGGAAACACAGTTTTTGTAATTTTGGAAGCAATACTGCAGTATTGAGCAATACTACAATATTATATACTAAAAGGTGTTTGACAACTCCATATGAAATCTCTGTAAAGTAAACTGCAGTATTAAAAATATTGTACTTGATCTACAGTAGTAAAAACTTTGGTACAAAACATTTTTTTTCAAAACTATAGTATTATAAACTATGGTATTGTCATGGATGTAATATAATGTAGTTTTTGAAATAATATAGTTTCTAAAAACTGTGTTCCCCAACAGAGGCAGAGGCCTTAGTAGTATATATATAAGTTGTTTGGTTTAGCTGATTAAAGGTCAAAACACCAGCCGGGCTAAAATAGCTCAGCGTATATCACGGAGACAACGTCCTCTAGACCAATCACGTCATCTCTATAAACCAAACTATAAGTTTTTTTCATACACAGTTTCCATCTTCAGCTTATTTTGAAAACATTTACATTGTAATGATCGATCAACGGTAGATCCATAATTTTAAATCGACATTAAGTTCACCAAACAAACTAGATTGTTCTCTTTAAAACTGAATTAGAAGAAAATGCATGATTAAACCGATAATACATTGTTGACAACACAACTAATACTACGATTATGTCACTGTGATCAATTAATCAGTAGAAGAGGAAACAAGTTATACAGGCAAAGCCAGTGACAGAGCAACTGTAAGCATGGAAGATACAGAGAGCACAAGGTTATTGTTGGCTCCTGAAGCTCCTCCACTGGGTTTGGGTTTTCCGTCATCTTCTTCAGCATGGTCGCCCTAACCATGATCAACAGAAGAAACAAATTCAAATAGATCAATGACTAAAACCGACATTATTTCTTGGATTCAAATGTATTTTCTCGATTCTGCGTCATTTTAGAGTAAGCACACATACTCTCATCCAATACAAATAAAGAATACTAGTCGGATGCCTGCTTTGCAACATAACCTTATTTTATAACAGGGTCTTTACGTGAAATTCATATTTCTACATGATTTTTCATGAAATCTAAATATTTTTACACAAAATCCATACATCTCCGTAAAATAAAAAAACAAAAAACTGAAATGCAAAATACATTTTTCTTTTCTTTTTTCTTTTTTCTTCTTTTTTAATTTTCTTTTCTTCTTTTTTCTCACGCTTACACGCCGTGGATGCATGGGCGTGGTGCTGCGCTGCGCGCGGAGCGCTCGGCCGGTTGCATGCCCGTGGCCGGTTGTGCGCGGGGCGTTCGGGGTTGCAGACGGAGGACACGGAAATCTGTACGCTTTATATTAGTTAAGATGTACGACTATTACCCGATTAGAAAGCCTAGATATATATAATATATATGTGCATGTTTAGAAAATAACCCTAGGTATACATAAAAATAAGTTTAACTACCAAAAGCCAACATACCATGTTGACGCCAAGCAAAATTTTAATACAAAAGGTAAGACCACATTTGAAAAAAAAATCCTAGCTTTTTTTAACAACCCATGCAAAACAGTATAAAGATTTATATTGATATAGAAAAACAAAAATACTCAAACAAGATCAAGTAGCATTAAACCCAACACTAACACTAAGTCAACCACTCTTAAGAGAGACCGACTAATACTAGACGTCAACACTCATCAAGACAGCTCCACTAAAAAAGAAAAGAGAGTGGTAAATACGAGCAATAAGACCTAAAAGACAACGTCTCTAGAGAGATCGTGACACTTGCACCACCATCATCCGTCTAAGAGAGTAAAAGACTTAGGCAAGGTTTTCACGAGTCTTGCTAGGAAGAAAAGGAAGACTATCCAAAATAAAAGAATTACTAGATCCGTTCCACCCAAAACATGAATGGATGATATTGTTATAAATTTATGGAATTGACTTCATCGCCACTGTATTGTAAGTTCATTCCTAGAACATTCTTATTTACAATTCTTTACCACGATAGTACTTGGGATTTCTGAGATAATGTGATATCTCAGGTTGGGTAAATCCTACACTTTTCCCCTCTTATTAAGACTACCTATAAGATTTTTTATTTTAAAGGGTCTTAAACCAATGTGGTAGAGACTCTCTGATCCTAATTCTTTCAATTAATAGTCTTATGCCTCATTTTTATGAACCGGCTAAAAAAATGACTTCTCGTAGAGAATCATTTTTCACTACTCTAAGTATACGACACAACTTATAAACGGAGAGCACTCTCACATCTCAAAAGACTGGTACAATAAATGATTACTCTTCTACATGAAACCTTGTTCGTAACGTGAGGAGTGACGAGATGGAATTAACATTATTAGCAACGTAGCTCACCAACAACCAATAACCTAACAGTATTCTCCTTTCCAACTCGTGCGTGTTAACGAAGAAATCAAAGTTGTTTCAGGGCTCGTTTGGATTAACTAAAACTAATTGTTAGCTAGAACTAATTATTAGTTAGCTAATAATTAGTCGGCTAATAATTAGTTCACATCTGTTTAAATATTTTGGACTAATACAAACAAACGTATTAACTCCTATTAATTCACTTTTGTGGACTAATGGCTAACCATTTGTGGACCAATAAACAAACAATTTGTTTAGTAATTAGTTAAAATTTTTAAATAAACTAACACAAAAGATTAACTACTGTTCGGATCCAAACAGGACCCCATTGTTTCACGCATGAAGCGTGTAGGCAGTTCGGGCATCCGTTTCGATGCAGACCGCGTGCAATCGCGCATGCATGAATGGTGAACGTGAATAATCCCATCTGCGTGTACGTACCTTGGCTTCCGGTGCCGGCGAGTCGCCGTCGACCGTTGGCGTCGTCGTTGTCGCTTCATCTCCTTCTTCCTCTTCCTGCAAAGCGCGTGCGCGAGCGCGAGGAGTTTTGATGGACATGTCATGGCGCGAACCAAGAAATTAATGAGTCGTCGATCGGATCGAGTGCACGCACCGGCGTCTTCTTCCCGTCGGTCGACTCGCCCTCGGATGGGTCCGGGGAGGTTGAGCCGCCTCTTGATGACGCGCCGTCGTCGCCCGACGGCGCCAGCGCGGGAGCTGTCGACACGGTCGGCCCGTTGCTCGAGCCGTTCGCTGCCTTCGTCTCCGCAGGCGAAGCGGCCTCCGAGTCATGCTCCGTCGTGGCGGCGTTGGCGGCCTTCGGCGGTGCTGCTTTGGCAGACTTCGAGGCGGCGACTGGCGCCGGCGCTGGCGCCGCCTTCACCTGAATTACGCAAGTACGTTCGTCGGAACAGAGCATATATACAGCTGGGATTAATAGTTACATTCGCCGGCGCCGAAGTGCCGCTTCGCGCCATCGCCATCGTGGCGTACGTACGTACCGCGTCTTTCATGAGGCCGACATCATACACCGGCGTGAGGTCCGGCTGGAAGAGGCCGAAGTTGCGCTCGGCGACGGGGCCGGGCTTGAGATTCTCGTTGAAGAGCGCGAAGATGTACATCTCGAACGTCCGCTTCGGCATGAGCGGCGTCCCCGAGCCGGAGCTGGCCTCGCCGATGAGGTACCGGTTGTACTCCGCCGCCTCGGCGACGCCGACGCCGGCCTGGCCGTCCATCGCCTTGGTCGGCCAACCGGTCTCCCCCACAGCGATCTCAACGTCCTCGAACCCGAGCTTCTTCATCGCCGAGAACACCGAGTCGAGCTGCGCTTCGAACATGCTCGTGTACGTGATGCCCGTGCCGGGGTCCAGCACGCCGGGGTTAGGCCGCGCCAGCGCGTACGCCACCGTGTCGCCATTATAGCCGAAATAGGGGTACGCGTTGACGATGAACGGTGACCTCGTCTTCCGGTGGAACTCCAGCATCGGTGCGAACACGAGGCGGTCGTAGCCGTCGCGGAACCGGCTTGCCGACGGTGGCTGGGTGACGCCCAGGATGCCGAGGGAGTGCGGCGTGGAGACGCGGATCCGCCGGAAACCGGCCGCGACGAGCGCGGCCCTGAGCGCACGCATGGCAGGGACGAGGCCGGTGATCAGGGCCTGGTCCGCCGTGTCCATGATCTCGTTGCCGACGGCCACGAGGGAGATGTCCGTGGCAGGGTAGTACGGCGCGATGTTGGCCGCCACCCACGCGGCGGCGCCGTCCTTGGTGGCAATCTTGGGGATGTCGCCATTGCCAGCGGTGACCATGACCGTGATGCCGGTGCCGGCGAAGGCCCGGACAATGTCCGGGTTCGTGTCGAACAGCTTCACGCGGTCGATGCGGGTACGGTTCGCGAGGAACGACGCCACCGTGGCCGGCGGCGGCAGGTTGTCGCCCTTGGTGCCGTAGTTGACGCCGATCGCAGCGGCGTACGGCGGAAGGAGCAGGAGAAGTAAAGAAAGGACGGCGACGGCGTGCCCAAGCCGTGACGGCGGCGCCATGGCGGTGGAGGACGTGAGGCTCGCGATGCACTCCGGTCGAACAGGTGTCGACGCGAGCTTCTGTCTTTGGTTAGCACGCTCTAATTATAGCTAGATAGCCAGTAAAACAACTCTTATTCACCTTGGCATGCATTGATCTATGGAAAGAAATGGTCTCTTTTAATAGAAATTTATATAGTATAATAAGTTAAAAATATATTTTCAATATAAGTTTATTCGTTTTCTTGTATGCTATAAATTCTTTCACTGACATTGACCGATCCATATGTTAGTGGGAGAGTTTGTAGTATATTTCTGAAAACTTTCCCTATATTAATTAAAGACGTTAGAAATTATAAAAAAAATGGACATGGCAATTATCAAAAAGAACATTTTTGCCATTTATAGTCACATAATTATTTCTTATTTTCAGTCAGCTAAACTTACACAAGAAACCTAGACATGTGCAATCTAAAAGTATAACTTTAATACAAACAAGATTCATAGATAAACTTACATATGTTGTTGTAATACTTATCTAGATCATTTTTTTTTTTTGCTAAGGGTAAGGATTCAAGCAAAAGTATAGTTTTAAGATTTCAATTTGGAACATTATTTCTTCACTATAAACATGTGTTAGACACTCCCAGATTAAAACATGCTTAACATAAACTGTTCAATGTTAGAGACTATCAGCAGGTTATTAGACTGAGATTACTACCAAGAAATCAGTGAAAAGTTCAATCACAAATGCTCTCAAAAGTTAAACTTTGCTACTGATTCTTCATGAGATTATCTTTCAAAAGGCTCCAAATGATAAATAAACATCTGATCTGATAAAAAAGTGAGATTTTATTCGAATACAAATTGAATTTTGATTTGAATCCAAAATCCAAATCTTTTCTCCCGGCCAACGCGTCCGCCCCTCCGCCCGCCTCTCTCGTGAGAGGTGAGACGCGACCTCTCGCCACCTCCGTCGCCGAGTGCCTCCTCGCCCCCAACCGGCCGCTGGCCTCCATCTCCACGCACGCGCTCCGCGCCTCCGTCGCCTCCATGCGCGCAACCTTCGAGCCCGGCGTTGCCTCGCCCCCACGTTTCCACCGGCGGCAGCGCACTTGTGATGTGCGCGGTGAGGAAAACTGTGGCTAGGTTGCTCTCGCTCTCGCCTCCCTCATCTGCGGCTCTCCTCCTGACCGGACGAGAAGCCTGCGGGAGAGCTCTTGAAGCATGCTTAGCTCGGGTACCCCGCAAGCGAGCCTCCGTTCTGAGCTCATGGGTCAGATGCCGCCAAGTCCACGATGCACGCCGGGTGTTCGAGGAAACCCCGACGAGGGCCGCTCCCGTGTGGACGTCAATCATCGCCGGCTGCGCGCGCGACGGCCTGCACGCGGACGGCATGATCGCGTTCGCGGAGATGCTATCTGAAGGTGGAGCTGCGCCGAACGCCTTCGTTCTGGCCGCCGTGTTCAGGTGCTGCGCGGGTCTCGGCGACATGGAATCCGGCAAGCGCGTCCACGGGTGGATGCTTAGAAATGGTGTGCATCTGGACGTGGTTCTGTGCAATGCTGTTCTTGATATGTACGCCAAGTGCGGGCACTACGAACGTGCCAGGCGGGCGTTCGGAGCAATGTCCGAGAGAGACGCCGTCTCCTGGAACATCGCCATCCGCGCGTGCATACAGGCCGGTGATATTCTTGGATCAGTGCAGCTGTTCGATGAGTCACCGCTGCGTGATACTTCGAGCTGGAACACGATCATCAGTGGCCTGTTGCAGAGTGGACATGCCGCTGAGGCGCTGGATCGCCTGCATCAGATGGCGCTAACTGGAGTGGTGTTCAATCACTATACGTACTCCACGGCGTTTGCCTTGGCCGGTATGCTTCTCTTGCCAGACCTGGGCCGGCAGCTCCATGGCCGTGTGCTGATTACTGAACTGGAAAGTGATGCATTTGTCCGGAGCTCTCTCATGGACATGTACTGCAAATGCGGCACACTGGAGGCAGCTATGTCGATCTTTGATCGGTGGTCACCACTCACTGGTGACACGAACATTGCCTGGAGCGCCATGGTTGCAGGGTATGTCCAGAATGGCAGGGAGGAAGAAGCTCTAAAGCTCTTCCGTAGGATGCTGCGTGTAGGGGTTGTGGCTGATAGGTTCACCCTCACCAGTGTAGCTGCAGCATGTGCAAATGCAGGGATGGTTGAGCAAGGTAGGCAAGTGCACGGCTGTGTGGAGAGGCTGGGGTACAAACTGGATGCGCCATTGGCATCTGCCATTGTGGACATGTATGCGAAGTGTGGCAACCTTGAAGATGCTCGCAGCATATTCGACAGAGCTTGCATAAAAAACATTGCAGTCTGGACTTCAATGCTGTGCTCCTATGCATCTCATGGGCAAGGCAGGATGGCTATTGAGCTCTTCAGAAGAATGATGGCAGAAAGGATCACACCCAATGAGATTACCCTTGTCTGTGTTCTATCTGCCTGTAGCCATGTTGGATTGGTCAGTGAAGGAGACCACTACTTTAGGCTGATGCAGGTGAAATATGGAATTGTTCCAGGCATTGAGCACTATAATTGCATTGTCGATCTTTATGGACGATCTGGACTACTCGACAAAGCAAAGAACTTCATTGAGGAAAACAACATCAAGCATGAGGCTATTGTTTGGAAGACGTTGCTGTCAGCTTGTCAACTTCACCAGCACAATGACTATGCAAAAACAGCTTCTGAAAATTTGGTTCAACTGGAACAATGTGATGCTGGATCATATGTTATGCTGTCAAACATGTATGCTGCCAACAACAAATGGCATGATGCTTTTGAGGTCAGAGTTTCAATGAAGGAAAGGAGGGTGAGGAAGCAGCCTGGTCAATCTTGGATCCACCTGAAGAATATCGTGCATACATTTGTTGCAGGGGACGTGTCACACCCACAATCAGCTGAAATTTATTCTTACTTGGAGAAGCTGATGGAGAGACTGAAGGAACTTGGGTACACAAGCAGAACTGATCTTGTTGTCCATGATGTGGAGGAGGAACAGAGGGAAACAACTCTTAAGTTTCACAGTGAGAAGCTGGCCATTGCATTTGGGATCATCAGCACTCCGGGTGGAACTCCACTTCGGATCTTCAAGAATCTGCGTGTTTGTGAGGATTGCCATGAAGCGATCAAGTACATAAGCCAAGCCACAGGTAGAGAGATAGTTGTTCGGGACTTGTATCGGTTTCATCATTTCAAGGATGCCAAGTGTTCTTGTGGGGATTTCTGGTGAAATTTTCTTGACCATTTATGATGGGATAACTGTAGATTGTTATGTGCATTGCTCAAATGTATATCAATTTTGGGAGAGTTCCTTATGAACCATCTAATGTCAAGCTGATTCATCATTTGACATGGAGAAAAGATGTTCCTTTACGTGTCACTGTTTCATTTTTGTCTTTCCTTTCTCTTCACTTTTGTCAATTAAACATGGGACAACTATTAATTCATTATATTCATGTTCCTTCCTTTCCCTTATCTCATCTCTCTGCATTGTTAGTGAGATATTTTTATTAGTTTTTCTATGTTAACTTGTGTTTCTTTTTTTTCATCCAAATATCATAGTTAGATCTAAAATAACAAAATAACCCCTGAAAGCTGTTTTTCCTAAAAATCTTTGTTATTTTTTTTGAAAATCCATTTTTATTTAGCTCGTACAAAACAATCATTAACAATATCACATTTTGTTTGAAAAACAGTATACTTCAATGCACGTATTCTTATTATTAGGCCAGTTTAGATTTAGATTAAAAAAACTTAATTTATTGTTACGGTTTTTATATAGGCATGGCAATATTGTCTTACCATGTTGGTGTGGTTGACATGGCCAAAAGTAAAATTCTGAAAATAAATTTTTGACTGGTTTATATATTTTTAAAAAGGGTTCAAAAGATATAAAATTATTACTATCAGTGTGGTTTAAAACAGGGTAAGGGTGTGTTTGGTTGAGCTGTGGCTATGGGAAAAAACTGCCGTGGGCTGTGGGCTGTGAAAAAGCTGTTGTGGGAAGTCAGCTGTGAAAAAGCTGAAAGTCGTTTGGCTGAAACGACTGTGGAGAAGCTGCTTTGAGCTGTAAGCTGTGTAAAAAATATGTAATGTCTGTTTGTACTTCAAATGTTGATTATATATAAAATGGTTATAAAATATTATGACAATAAATAAATCACATATAAATAGGAATTTTAGAAAAGGAAATTAATTTCATTAGTTTTGCATACACCATCTAGATTACATGAATTATCTCCCTCTTGCACTAAACAAAGCATCAGCTATTGTAATGCGAATAGTATTCATGGTATCCTCATTCTCGTCGTGTGGAGTGTCATCCCCTTGTGCTAGTGTTGTGGCATTGGTCGATTCCGCTAGATAGTCTTCATCAACATCACATCTATGAAACTCCATATCATGCAAATTGCTATCACGAATAAAATTATGCAATGCTATACATGAATCAAAATTGTTGTATTGTTAGTAAACATTATACACACACTATTTTGTGGGATGATAATCACTATTTTGTTCACAATATTTTGTTCACTGCATTACCCTAAAACTGTAGCTGGAGGCGGCGGTGGCAGCGCGAGGCGGCCGCGAAAGGCGGCGGCGGGTCGGCCGCTGCGACGGCGGTGGGTCGGCGACGGCGGGAGGCGGCCGCGGGTCGGCGGCGGCTCGGCGACTGCGGGAGGCGGCCACGGGTTGGAGGAGGAAGCTCACAGGATTTTTTTGATGGGAAGCTGCCAAAAGCAGGGTGGAATGACCTTTCTCTTTTACACTGAGTGAAAAGCTGCTTTTGACAGAAGCTGTTGTGAGTAGTATACCCCTTTGGTTGAGCTTCTGGCTTTTAGGAAGCAGAAGCTGCTTCCAAAAGCTCAACCAAAGGGACCCTAAATCTATTCCCTGGACTCTTAATAACGAATAAATCTCTTTCATCTATCAATTTGACTATATCCAAAGTGACACCCACTTATAATATAAAAAATACAAGAGAAAATTTAGCTTTTATAACAATAGGATCCAACTATCCACTACTTCATCTGTTGCTTAATTCTCGACGTTTGGTTATTTCCTCACATACTAATTGTTAATTAATTAATTAATTAGTGTGTATATTTTTTATTTTATTCATATTAAATATGGTTGTATTATACTTGTAGTTAATTAATTTATATGCATGCGCACAAAAAACCCTTCAATCACTAAAACATCAATAATTAGTGTCTAAATATAAAATACGATAAAATATGGAACCGAAGAGAATACAACGTGAATACATGTGGGTCAAAACTTGTATGTAAGTATGTAACAGACGTGCTCTACAGGCTACAACTATGATCCCACCTAGATGCTAAGTCCTCTTTTGTACAGCTCTAAATCTACAATTTTTAGAGTTGACCAAACTTATCAAACTTAGCTCCAAAAAATCTTGGATTAGAGTTATGGATGAATTGAGGATATTTATTTGAATAATTTAATTTTTATTTTGGACTAAAATAAAAGTTTAAATTATTTTATTATATCCTATAAACTCCGGACCCAGCGTGGATTTTAGAGTTAGAACTATATCAAACATGCCCTAAATAAGTTAAATTAGTGGTAATAAATAGATGAATGCAAAAGTATTAATCAAATTTAGTTAGGGCTGGTTTGGGAGCCCATAATCCCGGCCCATTCCCTGGGGATGGACCGGGATTTTAGTTCAAAATCTCGGCCCATCCCTAGGGAATGGGCCGGGATTGTGGGCTCCCAAACAAGCCCTTAATTGGTTTGGGATCCCCGTCGCCCTCCTCCTATCGCCTTCCTCTGCCATCACCTCCTTACCTCTTCATGATCGCCCCGCGCGCTACTCTAAGCTGGCCCATGCCTTTCATCAGCCTTGACG
Organism: Zizania palustris; assembly: GCA_019279435.1. NCBI lineage: Eukaryota > Viridiplantae > Streptophyta > Magnoliopsida > Poales > Poaceae > Zizania > Zizania palustris. Next base: position 26,161,199 of record JAAALK010000282.1, read on the forward strand.
CCCTCATCAACCCTCCACAACCACCGGTCATCCCTTGTCGTCGTCGATGCTTTCCCTCGTGATCTCCTCGTCAGCCCTATCGTCACCACTGTGAATTTGATGAGTAAACAAGTACGAGATCAAGTGTTTACCCATTATGAGTAACAAGGTATATACATATGTTGGAGGAAATAACTTTATCCTAACAAGATCCAAATGATATTACCTACAAAGCCTCCATAAAGACAGAGCCTCCTGATGAGTCGAAGCCAATAAAACTAGTTGAAGACCCCTTCGTCTTGCATAAAGCAAAAACATCCAAGACTACTTTGGTATTCACAAGACTAAGAGTTAATTACGGAACTATCTGATCACCGAAGCACCTCTCTGAGACCTTTCGAGCTCCGTCCGAGAGGATGGCAAAGCCTACTTCGGCCGTAGGGCTTTGAAACTTATGCTTCGATATCCCTTTGCAATCCTCCATTCTTTAGAGACCACTCTAGTACGAAGCCTCCGACCTATATTCTAATAGAGACTCCAAATATATTAAAGAACACTTTAGTACGAAGACTAAAATCAGGGGTATTCGCTCCTAGTATCTACACATGTATTTACATAAGAGTTTACCATTTTGCCCTTACAGAGTCTTGTAAATAGAGTCTTATATAACGGTTGTAAGTAGATGGTAAAATGTTTTTTTCTGTTGTATTTTACCTAAAAAATATTGGACATCTCTATTATAACGGGATATAGATACATAATATGAAAATCACTATGAACCGAATGTAAGACTATTATCTTTTTTGGAGGACTGAATAAATATAAATACTCCAGACCTTCAAAGCTAAACAAATATGTTAGACATAACTTTTATGCTGCAACAATACGTTCCTTTGAAAATATAAGTATTGATATGCACTATTCGTGTTCGTGATATCCCATGGTCACTTTTAAATGGGAATTTTTATTTATCAGAAAATGTTTATCTATTATATATATATTTAAAAAATATCTTAATCCATTTGTATTCATATTTGTCTATTTGAGGACGAATAAAATAAAACTGTCTTATTTCCCATGTCCATTCCAGCCGTCCCTGTTACCTCTGTTCCACTTTCCAACGGCCGACGCGGGCGAGAGGTGAGTCTACAGCTTCTAGGGTTCCGTAGGGACGGCGTGGGCTGCTGCGGCGGCGAGAGGAAGGAGCGGCGGTTGTGGCTGGGGAGGAAGAGGAGGTGACCCAGCGGCCAGCGGCCCGAGCAGAAGCAGCGGCGCATCTCATTGGATTATAAACAAGTAAGTTACGCTTTTTCCCTCTCTCTGTTGTTTGATCCAAGCTGCAGGATAGTTGCAAGCGGTGGAATCGGAGCAAAATTTTCTTAGCAAGGTGAAAACCTTGTCGTGCCCGCGCACCCATGGTGGGATCCTAGGTTGCGGCGTTGCGCGCGGCTTGCACCAACGCTCGTTGCTGATTTTGCCCATCAATTGGATCGTCGCCAGTTTAAGAAAGAGTAATTACTAAGTCATGGAGGTTCCGAAAATATAATAATTAGTGCTGCCGTCCTGTTTAGATTGATGGGAAATTCGTGGGAAATCCACGGTTGTGACATACTGTGAGTTCGATCTGACTGACCCTTACAACTCAAGCACCAGATAGTAGGTAATTGATGTCATGTGATTGCATTTCCATATTGTAGGAGCATTGATGCATTGACTTCTATGATTGCTCCTGTGAGAATTCCTCCTGTGGCTCACCGTTGAGCAGATATTGCCATCCTGGTCAAATAGTCAATTGATTGATTTTCCTCCCTTTTTTACTACAGCTCTGGGTGGTTGCTAAGTTGCTTTTTTAACCCGTCGATTTTCATGATAGTTTTGAGATAAAATTGATTTTCTGCAATAGGTTTTAAATTGGTTCTATGTAGTTGGTTATGTGTAAGTGTAACATCTGTTTCCCTGGTTGATGATGTGCACATAAAGTATTTCATATGAAGTTCATGCCAGTTTTCCACCTCCATTGACACTCATTCGTTTGGAAAGAGACAATTCCTGAATCCTGAGACCAGAAGGTATTCTAAATCCAACAAACATGATGCGAGTACTTCTCAGAAGGTCTATTGCTCTTTTGTCCCTTAACTAATCCCTACTGATCTGCACTCCACTCTTTGTTGATTCATGCTGTGAGTTCCACAACTTTGCCTTCTTGTTCTGGATACTTCTCTTAGAGCATCGATGTCTATGTGATCCACGTTTTTATTGTGGTCCCTTGGAGAAGGGAGCACATGGTTTTTTACTTATTCCGGCATAAAATGAATTATTTCCTATAAAATACCTGTGAATTTCTTGCATTCCAAGCAAGTTGAATATTGGTGAACAGAAAACTTCATACTATTATTGGTCCCTTCTCCATGATTGTGATGATTTTTTTCCTTCTTCAAAATTCTATAGCAGTGCTTCAACATCAGAATCTTAGGTTAATTGACAAGTAAGCACTTCCAAAGTAATAACTATGCCATAAATGTGTGGTATGATGTTACAGACTCCTTTATGGGCCGGTGGCTAGGGTTGGGCTGAGGCCCAAGCCAAACTAGTTAGAGATAATTCAGTTTAGATTTCCTCCTAAAGGATAGTATATTAGATTAGTAGAGTCCTTAGAGATTAATAGTCTTGGCCTTATAAAAGGTAGAGCTAATAGCTGTAATAATGATGACGAAGGAATAAAGGTCTCCCTGGTTAGAGCGAGATTTACCTTTTCAACCTAGCCGTTATCATATGATTAACTAGAATATCACTATTTTGGTATATATGTAGTATGTCGTGCATACTTTCCTAAGCCCTCTTAATATTCCACTCATTAAGAATGGTTTGGATGATATTGATCTCAATTTTTTTCTGTGCATGATTAATGGTGTGCCTGACAGATTGTGCCATTTCTTCTATTTCCTAGTCTTGGGACCATAGTTGTTAAGCGTCGCCATGGCGACAAGGCGGTAGTGAGGGCTAAGGCCATGCCTTGCCACATGGCGTGGCTCGGTGTGGTGTGGCGACTCCTAGCGCAGTGCAACAGCCGACACGATGCCTCAGTGGTGTCAGCTGTGGGGGAACCCTAAACTGAACTGGAGGAAGGAGTGCCATTTGTTTATATTTTGGGCCGGGTCAACTAGTTGTTGGAATAGGCTTTAAATGTGTTGTTAAACTGAGTTTTAAATGTGCTAGTGCAATTTTGCCCATATACTCTTTCATTTTGTAAGACATCACCTCACCTTAGTCTTACTGTTTAAAAGGTAAAAGGATAGTCAGGTGCCTCACCTTGCCTTATCGCCTTAATAACTATGCTGGGGACCTTGATCTTGGCTTGCCCATGAGGACATATTTTGTACCTACAATTACCAGACAAATGTTGGTTACACCATGTGACAAAGCATTATTCCACAATGCTAGCGAACTTATTGCCTTTAGGGACTGTTTTAAATCTTGTTGAAAAGCTAAATAAGTATTGTTTAGTTTTATGCTTGGATGGGTTATATTTTTTGATTTTGTTTAGCTTACACAGATTGAATAATACATTAATACCTTGGTTATGTTTGGCAGTGTTAATGAACTTATTGCCTGTAGGAATTGTTTTAAGCATTGTTGAAGCTAAATTGGTGTTACTTAATTTTGTGCTTAAGTATGTTCTATTATGTGTTTGTGTACCTTACAAAGCTTGCATGAACACAATTTGGGGGGAAAATAGCTATTTCTAGAGCAATACAAATCAGTAGCAGTGTTTTCTTCTGATTTTGCACTCATCTATTCGCTGCACTTGAACCCCTTTTTGGATGGCAATAACCAGTTTATGCTTGTCGCCAGTTGCCAGGTTTTGTTGCAATGGGTTTCTTCAGTACCAGCTTCAAACTAATGGTTGGAATGGGATGTGGTGTCTACGTAGCTCAGAACTACAACGTCCCGAATGTCAAGAAGCTATTCAACACGTACATGTTCTTGGCGAAGCACATTGAGGAAACTTACCGTAAGCCAAAGAAAGATGGCGACTGATGGATTGCATACATTTCATAGCTCTGACATGATACATAAACGTAATACCCAGAAGTTGCAAATGCAGTTTTGTTTGACAACAATTGTTGAAAAACCGTGATCGATTGTCATGGTTAGCTGCGAGATTCTCCCGATGTAAAAGTTTTTGCGGATTGTTAACACATAATTCAGTGGATGTCTAGATGAGAACTGCCTTTTGGTCCTTTCCGATTCTAGACAAATGCAAAGTCTACTGTGATGCCAGATTACTATTCTTTTTACCGATACTCTCTTTCAGGCATAGCCGAACACCCCCAACTTCACCTTTTTTTCCTGAGGTGTTGTGCTGGATAATTTTTCATTAATGAGGTCTCTTTAGAAACTTTGGAACGAAGGAACTTAACTTCATAGAATTTTCAAACAAATTAACACGTTTTTCACAGAAATTTTACGGTAAACAGTTTGAAATGTGAAGTCAATTAAGTTGTGTATGTAAAAAGAATTTTTTCTTTTCTGTCGCATATTTGAGTTGTGCGACGTTTGCTATTTTCTTTCGTGGGTATAAAATGCATCCGTGTTATTATGAAATTATTTAGATTTATCTATTAATAATATATTAATGAATATAGACACGTATATTCATGGATCAATTGAGAATTTTTAAAAATAATATTTTTTTTAAAAAAATCAAATATGTATGCCGATTTCAAAAAATTACAAAAGTAATATGCGGTCGGCACTTGACGTGCCGACTGGATGCCACGTCAGCTCCTGTCGACTGGAGCTGACGTGGTGTAGTCGGTATCAGTCGGCGCTTGGACTCCAGTCGGCACTTTAAGTGTCGACCGCGTGCTACTTCTGTAATTTTTTGAAATTAGTATACAGATTTGATTTTTTTTAAAAAAATATTATTTTTTAAAAAATTCGATCAATTGACCTAGCATATAAAGAGTAATGCGTCATTATGTCATATATAAATACATCGATTTATAAGAGTCTAAAAACTCATCCGCTTAAAGTCCACGGTGGACCAGTTCCATGCTTCGCCACCTTCCTCTCTCTGTCTCTCTTCCCCGATCTCGTGTACTCGCCGCCGTGCTCCACCTCACCCGCGTCGACGGCTCGGCGACCGCCGGAGGAGAGGGAGCCTGCGCCGCCGGAAAGCTCGTTCAATCCGGTTCGCCTCCCGGCCGCCAGCCTGGTTCGATTTGTTCCTACCCCTCGTGGTGTGACGCGTCTGTTCATGGTCTCTTGTCAGAGCGCAGGGCTGCGTGGGAAGGTGGGGGTCTCTCTCTAGTTCTCGATGGCGGCGCCGCCGGCAAGGGCTCGGGCCGACTATGATTACCTCATCAAGCTCCTCCTCATCGGCGACAGCGGTAAGTCGCATCATCTGCCATTCCCCTCCTCTCCCGCCTTTGCGGTTGACGCGCGAGATCTGCTTGGTTCGCGGTGAATTTGGCTCCGATTCGGTGGGATTGTTGGTGCGGCCTGAGTTTGGTGTGGGGGATCTGGGAGGGGATAAATCGCTAGCCGGTCTGGTGGGTTGGTAAGGTGCTTCGCGCTCCAAGTTCGCGTGCAACAGCTACGCGTTTGGGTGAATCGGATGGTTGTAGAGTTTGCTCCTTGCATTTGCGGTGTTTAGTTCGTGCCCGCAGAGCAAAGTTGCTACCAGATGAGCCACGAGTAGTGATTTCATCTCTCCACCAATGAGTCTTTCCATTCGGAAGCTGTGGTGCAGTTGCTTCCAGCCCGGGAATTGGTGACTGCTTAGTTTTCTTTTGTGATTGTTATGTTAAAAGCTTTGATCATTGATGCTCAATTGCTTATGAAAATGCTCAATATACATCGGATTATCTTAACAATAGCCATTATTGTCGTAACCTGTAAGAATAGCCACATTTATATAAATAAACCTTTTTGATTGCTATTCTTTGGTGTAATGTGAAAACTGAACGCTGTAAACTTTTAGGCTTCCTTTGGTGCCTTTGCCTTAATTAACCAACGACTTATTGTACTAAATACTAATAGCTCTGTGTTGCATCTACTGAATTGAATCAAAGTGAGTAAAAAAATTCTGATCTCTTCTATATCGACTTGTGAGCTGATAAGAATTTTCCAACTGTCTTCCTCAATACAGTTGCATAGTACAGACTTCAATATTATTTAGTAAGTCTATTGACTAATCTAGTTACTGTCATACTGTGACACTGTTATCTGTTTATCTAGTTATACTGTTATAGTTACATTGTTAGATTAACTAAAATTTGGTAGGAAAAAGTTTTGGAACTTTGTTACATGACCTAAATAATTTGATTAATATGTAGATAGTTGCTTCTTTTAATTATTGAGAAGAAGCAGAGCTGGTGTGCTCAAGTGTTGTGCATATGTTCTAGAGGAGAATATGAAATTACATGTTTTTCTTGAATGCATGTCTTGACTGTATATTGGTGCTGGTATTACAGCTCCACTTGACCAGTTTACCGGCTTCATCGAGTTGTTTTTATTGGATTCAGGATTGTGCTTAACTGCTTATTCTAAACCAAAACATGTTATAGGACTATGTGTAGTGTTTTTTATTAAGGGAGCATATTTCTGATATTGCACCTATTTTACTTTAAACAATCCATGTATAGGTGTTGGGAAAAGTTGTCTCCTCCTACGGTTCTCAGATGGTTCCTTTACCACTAGCTTTATTACCACAATTGGGTAAGTGTTCTAAAAGTTAGAAAAGAAGCTTTGTACTGGATTATTGTTGTACATATAAATTCTGCCATTGCAGTACTTCTAAAGTATTGTCTTTTTGTTCTTAAAAAAGGATTGACTTCAAAATAAGAACTATTGAACTGGATGATAAACGGATTAAACTGCAAATTTGGGATACAGCTGGTCAAGAACGTTTCCGAACAATTACAACTGGTATTCTTGTTTATTTTCAGTTGACACCAAATTGGTTTTAAACAATTATGTGGACATACCGTTCTGTATCTGAATACTTTCTGCAATGCAGCCTACTACAGGGGAGCAATGGGTATTTTGCTTGTTTATGATGTCACTGATGAGTCATCATTCAATAGTACTGACTCCACTTCAGCCAATCTTCTGTTAGGGCTCTTCACTTTCCTCTTCTGATCTTGGTGTTGTTATTGACAGATATTAGAAACTGGATTAGGAACATAGAGCAACATGCTTCTGACAATGTGAATAAAATTTTGGTAGGCAACAAAGCTGACATGGATGAAAGCAAAAGGGTATGTTCTGCTCATGATTATTTCTCACATAACCTCTGCACTCTGCAAGGTCGTACAATACTATCAAAGTATTTATTATTCCATACAAGCAAATAATGTTGTTTAGCACTTGATAGATATGGTGGACTAGCCATAATTAATAGATCTAAAATGTGGAATAGTTACTAAAATCAAACTGTAAATAAGCTATAGATGCAAACACTAAAAACATAAACTGTTTTGTATTTCGTAGTTCCACGCCCAATGTATACAGGCAATCTTTCTGATGCTATTCTGTTGATTAGTTTTGGCTTGGAACTAGAGTATATGATAATGTACTGTACCTATTGTGGTCGTCTTGAGGGTTATTCCAGTTTTCAATCTATTTATTTTCAACATTATTTTTGATTGGCTCTATTATCTTAACATAGGCTGTACCCACTTCAAAGGGGCAAGCACTTGCTGATGAATATGGCATCAAGTTCTTTGAAACGGTTAGCTGGAGCCTGGAAATTTGTTCTAATTTTCACTTCTCTTTTCTAATAGTATGCAATTCATGATTCCTCATATTATACATGTGTTCCACTTGTTTGTTGGCTGCGCAGAGTGCAAAGACAAACCTGAATGTGGAGCAGGTTTTCTTTTCAATAGCAAGGGATATTAAGCAAAGGCTTGCGGAGACTGATTCCAAACCTGAGGTACAATTCTGTCTTTCTCCCTGTAAATTAGCAGCAACATGCTATTTCTGCAAGGTCATTTAACATACTCTATTTTCAGGATCGCACGATCAAGATTAACAAACCAGATGGCGATGCTGAGGCCACAACTTCTCAGAAATCTGCTTGCTGTGGATCCTGAGTGGTTTGTATTGTTGGACGGGAGATAAGATATTGATCATAGTATCATACAATGCCTGTAACTTTGCTACTATCCTTATGCCTCTTTGTTACTATCCTTATACCTCTTTTATGTTAAAACTGCAATCGCCAAGATTCAAACTTCTGTGTTTTATTGTGAACAATGTTATTGTTACACTGGGTAAAAAAGTAACTGCTGTAGCACAAGAGTAACAATGCTGCCGCTGATGTTATGGTTTGTGGAAATTGACCATTAGGAGTCTTAGGTATTCATTTCATTTCAGTTTATATCAGTACATGTGGACATTCATTGGATTTATGGATGATTGAAATCCATGATTTTTTTCTAATGATACCCTTAGGAAAAAAAGGAAAATAGTTGGAAAATTTATATGGACGAAAAAAGGTACTTAACCTTCAGAAGTATTGGAGTTAGTCTATTTAACCTCATGAACTATGAAACACGTTTTTTTTTCATTTGAAGTATGTACACTAGTTCAAATAACTTCATCGATTGGTTTTGTATGTTTTTTTATAGATGATGATAGGTGTTACTGGTATTTCTTATGTAGCACATATATTAGTTCATTTAACTTAAGTTGATATACCTGATTTTTTTATCTTAATTACTGGTAAGCTCATGAATTGCATATTAGTATTAATATGCTTTTTTTTCAAGTTATTACACTTATTAAAAATATTAATTAGTTCTATTGTCATGTTATTGTGTAGTTATAGTTTACGTGGCTAAAACCATTTACAAAATCACTCCAAGGATATTTGAACCAATTTGCATATTTTAAATGACTACATACCCGGTTTTAAAACCATTTACGAAATCACTATATTCATAGAAACGGTTATTTGAAACGGTTTGCATATTTTTAGAGGTAAAATACTCGTTTTTATAGTTTAGGGTCATAGAAACTTCATTTGACATGTATGGTGGAGGTTGCATCCCATTGAAATATATGTTTTGTTTGGCAAAGTTCAGAATTTTGATCTTTGCAGTTTCCAACACTGATTCTCTTTGAATCAGATTTTTCGGAGAATGAGAATTAGTTTGGAGAAGCGCATGTTTGGCTAGCTAGATGGATTCTGATCCTCTGATAGGAGGATTTGCCCATACTGCCCTTGAATAGAAAACACGAGTTCTGATACAAAATAGTTTCTTTGAGTTTATAAAAACTGCAAATCATCTACGCGATCATCACAAACTATATTCATAGAAATATCACCAGAAGTATATATCCTCTATTTCTGGAAATCAAACATGAGGCCTTAATTGATGACAAAGAACAGGATTTAGAAAATTACCCTCCGAGATTATCTATCTGTGCAGCCCAGCAATAGAATGAATGGACTGAACTGTTTTGTCGATTGCCTTGTTAAAAAATAGTTGAACCATCTAAATTTAAGCAAATAAACATCATATATATATATATATATATAATTTATGGCCACGCATCTAAATTAAAGTACTGAACACGTCGAATAAGGCGTCTCGATCTCTGCAACAATGGTTAGGCTAGCAGCGCATGTGAGCTCGCTGCTGCAGGTGAGCCTGGTCGTCGTCCTCCTCCTGTTCTTCAGCGTCCACGTGTCAGATGGCCGGCACGACGGCATGGCGCCGCCGGCGGAGGAAAAGGAAACCTACATCGCCTACAATGTCCTAAGGGCGGACGGCGTGCCGGGACGACGGCACGAGCTCAATCACGTGGGCCCCGCCTCCAACATCTATCACCGGGGCTGCGAATCTATTCTTAGGTGCAGGGGTGCAGCATGATCGATCAAACTACCTTTCTATATACGGAGATCGATGAACAAGATCCCACTTGCCAAACTAACCCTAAAGCTTGCAAATTCGTCTACAGAGAGGCATACGTACGGAGGCATGCAAAGAGTTCTTCCTTTTTAAACAGTAAACTGAATCGCTCTACGTAACTATTGTGCTTAGATGTGTGCCGCAGCTAATGTTTATCGTAATTAACTGTGCCGTCTGCCAATTGTATATATAAAAAGAGAATTTTACTCGGTGAGCTCAAATTTTGTGACCATATTAATTATTGCATGTAATATAAAAAGGAAATAATCAACATACTTTTTATGTGGGCAACATGCATGTAGATTACTTTCTATAATTAATCTGGATAGATCATTTTCTTTTTAATTATTTATTCTAAACACACTTAATCAATGATATAGATTAGTTTTAATTATTACCTCTCTAGGAGGCACTGTAAATAGATCCATATAAAATGTTTTTGCCCTTCCAACACGACAGTGTTCTAAAAGGCCGAACTAGGTGTGTGCCTATGCGGGAAAAGGCGCTGGGCGCGACTAGGTGGGCGGGGACGCCTAGGTGGGTCAACCACGGCCTGAACGGTTGACTGTGGTGCCTAGGCGCCCTGGGTGGCTGCGGCGCAGCCTAACCAGCAATTAGGTTTTCCTGAACCAGCCACCACGTGCCATCTGCCGTCGCCGTAGTGCACCGCTCGCAAAGTGCACTGCTCGCTATGCTCCTAGGTAGCTATCCGGTGCCACGCGCCATGCTCCAGAGGGGAGTCGAGCAGAGCACGCCGCAACCGGAGGCGAGGGGAAGAAAGGGGAGAGGAATAGAGTGCCTGAAAAAGAAGCGCTCGGAGAACGCCAAGAAGGAGCCTTGGAACCAAGAAAGAAGACCTAGAATGAAGAAAACTCATAGGAACCTGAAAAAAAAAAAGAAAATCGGTAGAATCTTAGGCACTGCTAGGTGCTGGACGCTAGGTCACCTGCCGACTACACCTGGCTTCTATTAAAACACTGCAACGCGATGACTCATACACACACACATAATAGAAGGAAATTGCTTCTATTATAAAAAATGTATTATAACAGAAAAAATCATGATATAGTATTCTGTAAAAAATATGAAAACATACATAAATTTAGATTTTAGAGTCTATTGCATCTTGCACCGGGCATATTTTACTTTGCAGCAAGGTTAACACATTCTTTCACTTTACACTTACACCAGGGTATATAACAATCAGTTTCATTTTGCATCATATTTTATTGTAAAATCATTAAAAAAGTCTTTTTTATAAATTTTAGTGAAACTTATAAGGTTTCTTAAATTTAGATTATGTTTGGTAGAGTTTCACTCATACTACACAAAATTTATATAAGTTTGATGATGTATCATGGTGCAAAATGAGACATATTTATACAACATTTATACAAGTTTGGTGATGTGTTATGGTGCAAAGTGAAACATATTTTGATGCACACCGCTATAAAACAAAATATGTAAAGTAAAAGCGATACATTTGCCTTGCCCCGGTCCAGCCGAGCAGCGCTGCTGCCGCTGCCCCTGACATCTTTTGTTTTGGTTGTGTTTTGCTATGAGATTATAATGATCTAAATTATATCAAAAAACTGAATTTAATCAGTTTATTAAATTATTATAATTCGCACTCGAAATTATAATAAATTGGTATAGGAAACAAGAGCATCTCTAAAAAAACTCTTTAATTTTAAAGATTATAACTTAAAAAATTAACTCCAATAAATATTCTAAAAAGAATAGTAAAACAAGGCGCTCTCTAAATCTTCTTAACTCCCTACTAGAGAGTACTCACTCCGGTACACAAAAACAAATCGTTTTAGGCTTCTATCAAGAGTACACAAAAATAAGTCGTTTTGTATTTTATTGTACATTTTGGACAACTATACCCCTCAAGTAGTACTATTTTTTTCTTGTTTTTTGTGCTCCTGCACTATATTTAATAGGGGCAAACATGAAAAGTAAACACTAATTAATTGCTCCTTGGTAGGTGAAATCATGTCCCAAACGACTTGTTTTTGTATAGCGGAGGGAGTAGCTCTTATTGATACAAGATATATACAAATAAAAAATGCGAGATTTAACAAGTAGAGTTCATCTATTGATGATATAAAAGCAAAATTTATGAAATATAATATTGGAAGTTTGCTATAACCTAGAGCTGTAGTAATAAGATTTAAAGCTTGATTTTTATTAGAAAAATTTTAAGATTTTAAAGAAAAAAACAGCAACGTCAAGCTAATGAATGTGGATGGCAGCTGTATAGACGGTGATCCGACGGCCGCCCGTGAAATAGCAAAACCGGGAAAGGAGGGTTATTCAGTAAAGTGAGAAAGGGGAATAAAGCCGGTGAAACGCATCTTCAGAGCCGGCCGCCGCCGCCGCCGCCGCCGCCGCAAGTACGCAGCTTTGCCACCGCCGTAGATCTGGTTCCCGAATTCCCGTCCCTTAGCTGGCGACCATGTCGAGTGGTCTGGACATGTCCCTCGATGATCTCATCAAGCAGTCCAAGGCCAAGCCCAAAGGCGGCGGTCCTGCCTCCTCGTCCGGGCCCATCCGCCGCGCGCCGCCGGCTTCCCGTGCGGCGCCGTACCTGCCGGCGGGCCCTAAGGTACGCCGCGCGCACCCACCTCACCTGGGCTCGGGCCCCTTCCCTCCTCAAGAAACCCTAACGCCGCCGGCATGTACCCACCCGTCCAGGCAGCCGCCACCGCCGCCTCGCCGTATGGGGTCTACTCCGAGCACGTAGCCGCCATGACAGCGGTCGCGCCGCGGCCGCCACCAACCGCCGTGCGGTCCCTGGAGACGGGGACCAAGCTGCACGTCTCCAACCTCGACGCCAGCGTCACCGTTGATGACGTCCAGGTGCTGTTCGTTCTTGTCCTGCTGCTGCTTTCACGATGCTTGCCGTATTTTGTTCATTAAACTGGCCATTCGAACTGAATCCCAGAATTCCCAAGGAAATTACGGATACCTGATAATAAATGTTCAAGTTTCAAAACTATACGCTCTAAATCTTGTTTGGATAGTTGGTGGATTATAATGGATTACTGTACTGATTGTTGATTTACATGAAAATGTTGACAAATTAGTCTTTGCTTCTATTAAAAATGAAAAAATTGATAATTTGCCACTCTTAAGATGTACACTTTGAATCAATGATAGTGGGCCCGAATAGAAAAAATGAAAGTCACTTCTTGGAAGCGGCAAATTCTCAAATCTCTCTATTAAAAATATAGCCTTAGACTGTGCTTGATGAACTCCAATTAGGGTGCATACTTCCCTGTGAAAGACTTCAGGAAAATTGAATCTGTAGCATCGGGAGATCTAGAGTTTAGTTTTGTATTATTAGCGCTGAAAGTTTCCTCCATTCATATAAAACCATTCCTTCCAATGAAAACCTGCCTTTCGAAATGCTGCAGCTACCTTTCCACCTCAGTTTGTCCAGCCACATGCCTGGACTAAATGAATTAGGTTTGAGCCCTGCTTCTGTTTCTCAATTATCCCTTCCTGTTGTTCTGCTTCTTGTTCCCAAACATCAAGTACATAAAGGTGTAAGATTAGATCCCCAACAAACAATAAGATATCACACATATCCATCATTGAATCACCCCAGGCACCCAGAGTCCCAGATGTTTCAGGATCACCACATGAGGGCACAAAGATGTAATTAATCAAATATCGGTTTATTTCTTGATGTTGATGATCAGTTTGTATTTCATGGATGTGGGGATGTCAGGATGACATGACAGGGACAGGAGATTTGCATGGGAGGTTCAGAGGTTGTCATGCTGTGCGGCAAGGAGTGGTGAGAGGTGGTTTTTAGATGAGGCAGTGGTAGAGTGGTAGACTGGTAGGTCTATGAGTAAAGATGATGCTTGTGTTAAACTGGTCTAGTGGTGCTCATGTAAGGTTGATAAGAGAATAAAGAGATGTGCTGACTGCTTAGGGCAAAAAGAAGTATTAAATAGAAGGGGTAGAGGTGAAACTTGAAACAGTTAAGTGGATAGAATGTCATATTATGAATGGACAAGTAATCTTTTGATGTTGTTCAACTGTAGTAGGATCGTTGAGTGGTATATAACCAAACTGGGTGGCTCTTGGTGCCATTATAACCAAAATTTCCAAGAGTTGCATTCTACTAGTTCTTGGTAAAACATGATTCTAGATGTTTCTTTAAATAATATATAGTTTGCAAAATCCAATCTCCATATTCAAGTGGTCAAGTAGTAGCAGTGCAGAAGCTATTCTTTGTAACACGAAATCATGTTATAATTCCAGGATTTCATGCCCTTTGAAGAAAGACAGTATTGTCTTTCCTTGGATATGTGATTAACTGATACATACATATTGTAGCCTCTTGTGAAAAATCTTAGGTATTAATTCTTGCATATGCTCTAGTTATACTCTTGTTGCCATGGCAAGCATATGATCATACTTTCATATTCTCATCACAATGGCAAGCATATGCTGCTACTTTCTGTTCTTTGTCCAATGAAATATTTTAAATACATAGATTTGTTGCACAAAAGTTGCAGAGGGAGATTAATCACAAATATGTTTCCACAGTGTTTTTTAAGTTTTACAAATTTACCATCATATTGCTCAAAAAACTGTTGGTCCAAGTTTGTCATGGAGATTGTGTGGAGTAAAAAGTGCCAAGAATTTGTGATTCAAGGGAAGAATACACAACTTTTCGTTTTTGTTCAAGCACAGTGCCTCAGCCCTTAAGTTATGTGATTGTAGCTGATGGTCTATTTTTTGTTTCCTCAGGAACTCTTCTCGGAGATTGGTGAGCTCAAACGCTATTCTGTTAACTACGATAAGGATGGAAAATCACAGGTACTCTACAGAGTATTGTCATCCCTTTTTTGTGTATCACTCAGACTATCAGAGTGACTTTCTGTATTGTCAATTTTTCTAACTTTTTGTTTAGGGAACGGCAGAAGTTGTGTTTGCAAGAAAAGTGGATGCTTTGGATGCTATCAAGAGATATGATGGTGTTCTACTCGATGGGAAACCAATGAAGATTGATCTCATCCGAAGTAATTCTGAGCCATCCCCAGCACCTCCAACGGCACCATTGCTGTACAATTCGCCTTTTCCGAACTACAACACAATTCCTCACAGGTTTGTTTCAACTGTTCTTTGACTTATATTTTTTGAAGAATGAAAAAAATACTATTTGTGTGGACCAAGTATCCTTTTCTCATTTTCACTCATTAAGTGATTTTGTTTTACTGACACTAGACAATTAACTGTCCCTAAGAAATTTATAAGAAACAGACATGAGGTGCTTGTCTAATCTCATGAAGGAATTTGTTGGTTTGATATCTCCTTCACTTTTGCTATTTCAAATTTATAATTGTACAGTGAACCATAATCAATTGGCAAAACTGTGTAGCATAATCTGCAAAGAAATTGGCAATGGCACAAACCACAGAGTATTTCACAAGTGACAATTCAGACCAGTTGCCTCTGTGACCACCTAGCCATAGTGAATATCCGCCCCTTCTTTAGGTTCAGAAGTTGTTTCGGTTGTGCTGCTGGCTGCTGCCTCAATCAAGCACTGACAGTAGATTATCCACACATATGGTATGATACTATGGTCATATGGTGTCTATTGTGAATTTGTGATCTGTAATATCACTTGTATTTTGGCTCACTAGTTAATAAAATGAGACACATTAGACAATAGACATGCACTTAATACTGCTGGTAATTTATTTATTGCTTAATTTCATTCGTGTCTGTGCACACAACACTGTAATGCCGCTGTTTAGTAGGGAGAGTCATAGTAAAATGTGAAAAATTGGGAATACTGTGAAATATCATAGATTTATTGGGGACATGGGGAGAATAAGATTACAATAATGGACAGAGTTTTGTACTTTTGTTATGTTTGAGGGTAAATTACTCAATTATTAGAAACTTTAAAAGATAAATTGGACAACTTTTAGAGCTAATGAGTAGTTCAACGACCATATAGATCTATAAATAGGGCGGTATTGATCAGCTCACAAGACTTTATCTGCTTAACTAACTATAATCTAATTTGCTATTTTAAAGGAATCTAATCTAATCTATCTTTAATCCCTAACTGTTGCTACGGTACCTGCGGGTGTTCACGCTACAGTACCGCAGGGTACCATTCACGTGGGCTGGGCCTTCTGGCCCTGGCCCACTACCTATGAGTGTGTAACATCGTAATGGACTAATGGTTGTAGCGGTATAGGACATGATGGATTCTCCAGTTGCAGTAGGCTTCCCTGTTCTATCCACCATGTCTGGAACCACTTGCCTTATTAGAAAACCTTGTCGAACAATACAGATTGGTATGTTCCATTAGGTCATTGAAGTTACCTACCCTGAGCAAATCTCTATGACTCCTGCTTGATCTTAAAAATCTTCAACCTTGTCAGCCCAGTCAATTGCAAACATGTTCACTATGACACCATTGAGAACATGTGCAGTACAGTAAACTGGATTGCTGTTAGTGCCTGTGGATTGTTTGAGGATGTTCCATGCATGAGAAGGTGCAGGAACATGAAGCAATGGCAATGTCATTGACTGATCGCATAAGCCAAACTGATGACCTGGTTAAAGTGTGTGCCTCCTGCAATAGCCAATATAAGAGCATGTTCAATGTGAGAGGAGCTCAGTTTTTTATCTCATTGCCATGTAAGCAGGAGCTAGTTTTCCAAATTTTTGTGCAATGGTTAGCAGTGTTCACCTAAACTGTAAACGGT
Organism: Zizania palustris; assembly: GCA_019279435.1. Classification (NCBI taxonomy): domain Eukaryota; kingdom Viridiplantae; phylum Streptophyta; class Magnoliopsida; order Poales; family Poaceae; genus Zizania; species Zizania palustris. The sequence continues at coordinate 26,177,853 of JAAALK010000282.1, forward strand.
ACACGGTTGGCCACCCACCATTTAGTGTTTAGACCGTGTACACGGAGTTATACAGCGCGTACACTGATTAAACGGTTTGTGTACTGTAGCAGCTTACCATGAAGAAGTCAATTAACCACCTACTAAGCACTACGCAGCTTACAGAGCCCAGAAGCCCCAACCAAACACCACATGACACTCTCATTCGCCACCATTATGACAGAATTAAACTTTAACATATTTAGGTACTCTTTTCATTGCATTGCATCAAGAAGAACATAATGCAAAAACATCTCATATTTACAGAATTAATAGATAGTGGAGTATTGGAGTACCAGTGGAGTACAGATATAAAGTTTTGGTAAAGATGGTTGTTACCACCATTCCTTATGAATAAGATAGAAAAAGAATGCAATTTCTACCTTTTTTGTTTTATTCCTTTTTCACAATGTGAGTTCAGAACCCTGTGCGCAAGCACTAAATCTAAGAGGTAGTTAATGAAAATTGGACATGCATACTGCCCTTAAATGATTTAACAAAACCACGTGACCTTTACAATTCAAGCAGGGCCAAAACTGGAAAGTATTGTAATTGCATTGCACTTGATACATCAATGGACTTACAGGGTTCTGAACTTACACTTTTGTTTGCGGGAGAAAGCAACCACATTCTCTACCCTCCTTCAAGCTAGTAATTCTTCTGTTGGAATCATTTGAAGTAGCAAATGTAGCCAAGTTTAGGTTCATCATGCCCTTGTAAGGAACTCTCTTCTAGTCCTCTATCATCAAATACTCATAGCATTTTGGTTACTTGTCTGCAGTGCACCTCAAAGAGGTGGCCAAAGAGGACCATTCCAAGGTAATGGTCGTCCTGGAAGCATTCAGGGCATTGGAGGTGGTCCAAGAGGAATATTTCAAGGTGGCGGTCGTTCAGGAAGCAGTAGTCAGGGCAATGGCGACCGTGGCCAGGGAAAACCTCGTGGACAAGAATGGAATCGTGTGCAGAAATCTGCTGCAGATCTTGATGCTGAACTGGACAAGTATCATGCAGAAGCAGTGAAGCAGAAATGAGATTTCCATCTTCTATTTATGCTAATTGGGATGGCCCTGAAACTACGTGGCATGGAGCCAAAGGTGTACCTTGCTAGTGTTTTGTGCTAGAATTTTTGCTTTTGTTGACAGCCGTTCAGGACAACACGTTTCTGAATCATGTGTTTGGAGCATTGCATGTGCGAGTCAAAAGTTATTCTGTTTGATCATATTCTTGTGTTGTAGTATGTAGCATGCGTGCTGTTCCAAAATCGAGAAATGATAGGTGCTGTGCAGACACCATTGAGATCAGTCAGAAACCATCCAATAAAAAATTTATGTTTTGCACGGACAAACAAGAGTAAAATACTGCTCTAGCTATTTGTTTGGTGTACAAAGAGAACAATGTACTTATTTTTCGTTGGGATGTGGAATTTGTGTTACTCCATATCTGGACTTTGAGAAGCCTTAGAAAAATGTCTTCAATTTGTTGACGGGTGAGACTACAAGATGAGAAGAAAATTGACATTCTAGCATGGTGCAAGTTGAATTCATCAAGATTCCCAGATTCACATCGTTTGGCTTGTGATGTGTTAGCAATTAAGACATGGATGGTCGCTTTGAAAGCGGTATTTAGCACAAGTGGACGGATACTTGATGACTTTCAAGTTTAGGTCCTGGTAGAAGAAACAAACGTACACAAGATTGGATCTGAAGAAATACTACCATCAATAACGTGGATGCCAAACTAGAAAAAGGTAATCAACTAACCATGCCATCTATTTATTTCTACAGATTTCATTTTATACTATCTAATAGTTTATATTCTTGCAATTGTTTCATTTCAGAGTTGATTGAATAATACGGTGGCAAAGGGAAAAAATAAACGCAAGGTCGATGGCTCCGTTTACATGTCACAAACACAATAAGCAAGCATACCTGAACTTAAATAACGCAAATTTCAGCATTCATTTCACCATTCGCGAGTTTTTGAGTTATTGTGAGACTAAACGGTATGTTCATGTCCTGATGGATCGATGTTGTTCTGTGACTTGTGTCAATTCACCATACCTAGTGTACTTGTGTGTTTATGTTGCTAAATATGTGTTGACCGCAGCTTTCCCGGCTGGGCTACAAGGAATTAATTCAACCAAATGCATAGAATCATAGATGCATATTTTTAGGTCAGTTATGTTGTACAGTTTGTCAACCTTTCTCAATAAATTTCATTCAACCTGTACATGCAAACTAAATCGTACTGGAATTTTGGATTTTTGGATAGACTCATATGAATATTTCAAAAATTTCTAAATAAATCTTAAAGACCCATGTTTTGAAAAAGAATACCGAGTGGTTGGAAGTCGGACTCGGAAGTCGACACTGACGAGTGCCGAATTCGAGCCAAAGACTCGAGAGTCAGGGTCAACACTGCCAAGTGCTTGATCTGAGTCGAGACTCAGGAGTCGAGGGTCTGGCTTACTGAGCCCAACCACACGTTCCCAGAATTTGACTCCTTGCCTTGATGAGAAATGGTCTTTCCTTTTATAGTTTCAATTCTTTGGGAACGTGGCGAAGTTTACGGGATATGGTTATCTGAAAACCGACTTGATTAAGATCGTGACCGCAAGATAAGATCTAGTTGCTCCCATATAAATACATGTAGATCTGGCCGAATCATGAGGATGAGAAATACAACATAACTGAGCTAGGATTTTGTTTTGTCTTTTCTCTCCATTGTGTTGCCGCCGTAGACTACTTCATTCCGTTTGCGGCGTGCACCGAGAACGGGAGAGTAGGTCTCCGGAACCAGCCGTTATTGTGATCCTGCATCAGGAGAGGGCGAATAAGGTTTTTTGGGAAGCGCTCCGCGCGACTGCTTAATTTCATTATCACGGTGCATATTTCATCTACGTCTATTGTCGGTCGCCATCGGGTGCTGCGATCCGACACCAACAGGAGAATCTCTGCATCTACCACAGATTCATTCTCAACTATTGTACAATACATGCGCTACTTTTCTATACGATTATTAATCATGTTTTGCGAATTCATGATTACTCTATTGTATTTTTCTAGTATGATATATCTGTTCATGCTAATTCATGTTGAGGCCATGATTTATATAATTCAAAGATTAATCGTAAAATTGCCTAATACTCCAACAATCCAAAAACCTTATCATAGGCAATCTGTAATTAATCAATGGCTGGATTTGTGGATGCACCGAGGCCGATTTTTTTTCTGGTGTGCACTTTAAGAGATGGCAAGCAAATGTCCATCTTTGGCTTACTGCTATGAATGTATGGGAAGCAAGAATTGGCAAACCTAAAGGTGAACTCTCTTCTGATGAGCAGAAGAAGTTTGATGAGGCCAATAATCTCTTCGTGGGATGCATTATAGGTGTGCTCTCTAACCGCCTGTGTGATGTTTACATCACTGTGACGGATGCAAAAGAGTTGTGTGATGTCCTGATTGCAAAATATGATGCATCAGACGTAGGTAATGAACTATACCTCATGGAGAGCTTTCATGACTATAGAATGATAAACAACCATTCTGTAGTGGAACAAGCTCATGAGGTTGTGTGCATTGTCAAGGAACTTAACCTCGTCAAGTGTCCTTTATCCGACAAGTTTGTGATTGGATGCTTAATTGCAAAGCTGCATTCTTCATAGAGGAACTTCACCACTACTCTAAAACATCAGAGACAAGAGATATCAGTTGAAAACCCGATAGCGTCTCTTGATGTTGAATAGAAAGCTCGGGCAAAGGATGCTTCTAAGAAAGGAGGCGAGGATCACTCTAGCGCCAACTTAGTGCAAAAATCCTCACAAAGTAAGAGCAAAGGGAAATATAAGCCTAACAAGATTATGAGAATCACTACCTTTAAGAAGAAGAAAAATATAGTCGAGTTGAGTTGCTTCACTTGCGATGAACTGGGACATTTCTCTAAGTATTGTCCATATCGTGTAGACCGCAAATGGCAAAAGGCTAATAATGTCAACATGGTGACCATCGACAAAACTGATGATGGGTACGATAATTTATTTACTGTGTTTTAGTATATAAAACCACCAGTTGGTGGTTTGATACGTGTGCCAATGTTTATGTGTGTGGTGACATCTTTATATTTTACTTCGGGAAAGACTGTACAACTAAGGAACATGCAACATGCCCTAACTATCAACAAGAATCTTGTTAACGGTTTCGTTCCGTGTAAGAACGAGTATAAGGTAGTCTTAGAGTCCAATAAATTAGTCTTGTCAAAACATGAACAATTTATTAGTAAAGTCTATGATCGCGGAGATTTGTTCCACTTTTTCCTTTCGGATTTTAGCAATATGTCAGTGAACCATATTTGGGGCGATATTAATGGTGACGCAAGCGTTTGGCGTTTCCGTTTATATCACATTAATTTTGGTTTAATGTCTCGACTGTCTAGCATAGTGTTTAATTCTGGATTTTACCATTTCCAAATTTTCTAAGTGCTATAGTTGTGTGCAATCAAAGCAACCTCAGAAGCCTCACAAGGCGCCTGAGAAGAGAAACTTATCACATCTAGAACTCATACATTCTGATCTACGCGAGATGAATGGTGTTTTGACAAAGGGTGAAAAGAGATATTTCATGATATTTATTGATGATGCATCTAGATTTTGTTATGCATATCTGTTGTGAACTAAGGATGAGGCATTAGACTACTTTAAAATCTATAAATCCGAAGTTGAAAAGCAACTAGAGAAAAGATCCAACGTCTAAGGTCTGATCGGGGTGGTGAATATTTTCCCAAAATATTTGATGAATTCTGTGAGGAACACAATATTATTCATGAGAGGACACCTCACTATTCGCCCGAGTCGAATGGGATTGTCAAGAGGAAAAACTTGCAAGCTAACTGACTTGGTTAACACCATATTAGCTACTGTTGGTTTATTAAAGGCATGGTAGGAGAGGCCCTGCTAACTGCATGTTACATCCTGAATAGAGTTCTTAACAAGAATAAATATCAAACTCCATATTAGATATGGGTTGAGAGAAAACCATCACTATTTTACTCGCGCACTTGGGGGTGTTTGGCGAAAGTCAATATCTCAATCGTGAAGAAACACAAATTAGGACATAAGACAGTTGATTGCGTCTTTCTAGGCTAGGTATATTTAGAGGAGTATGGTGTATAGATTTTTAGTAGTAAAGTCTGAGGTGCCTAATATGCATGTTGATACTATTTTAGAATATCGTGATGCAACATTTTTTGAGAATGTGTTTTCTTTGAAAGATATGCATAATATTGCTATATATTCTACTGAGATAATTCCTAAACCCGATACACTAGTTAATGTTGAGTCTTCTGAATACCATGATCGGTTTGAGGAAATCCTTGAGGCGGATGACAGTGAAGCTCCTAGAAGGAGTAAGAGATAAAGGGTTGCAAAATCCTTTGGTGATAATTTCACTGTGTATCTTGTGGATGACACTCCTACCACCATTGTCGAAGCATATGCATCTTTGAATGTAGATCATTGGAAAGAAGTTGTCCATAATGAGATGGATTCGATTCTATCCAACAGTACATGGGAACTTAGTAAATGACCATACGGTTGCAAACCCGTGAGTTGTAAGTGAGTGTTTAAGAAGAAGCTTAGGCATGATGGTACTGTTGATAAGTACAAGACTCAGCTTGTGGCCAAAGGTTATACACAAAAATAAGGCGAATACTTTTTCGATACTTATTCACTTGTCGCTAGACTGATCACAATCAAAGAATTACTTTCCCTAGCTGTCTCATATGGTCTTATCATTTATCAAATGGATGTAAAGACAACTTTCCTAAATGGAGGGTTAGACAAGGAGATCTACATGGATCGGCCTGATGGGTTTGTAGTGAGGGGTAAAGAGAGCAAGTCTTTGTATGGCCTAAAACAAGCACCTAAGCAATGACATGAGAAGTTTGACAGAACTCTAACTGCCGATAGCTTTGTCATAAACAAGGCTGATAGGTGTGTATACTATCGACATGGTAGGGGTGAAGGAGTTATATTGTGTTTGTATGTCGATGACACACTGATTTTTGGCACAAACATTGATGTAATCAATGAAATCAAGTCTTTTCTATCAAAGAGTTTTGATATGAAAGATTTGGGAGAAGCTAATGTTATTCTCACTATCAAACTGAATAAGGACGAGAATGTGATTACACTTTCGCAATCTCATTATGTAGGGAAAGTCTTGAGTCCATTTTGGCTATAAAGACAAGCAAGCCTTCTCTAACTCCTTATGATTCCAGTGTGACACTTCGAAAGAACAAAGAAAATTGCCAAAGATCAACTAAGATACTTTTAGATAATTGGTTCACTCATGTACCTAGCTAGCGCAACAAGATCCGACATATCACTTGTTGTGAGAAAATTGAGCAGGTTTATGTCCAACCCGGGTAGTGATCACTGACATACACTTGAAAGGGTTATGCGCTACCTGGTATGCACTATGAGTTATGGGATCCACTATTCTGGGCACCCCGCTGTGATTGAGGGATATAGTAATTCGATCGGGATATAATAGTTGATGAGATTTACGCCACAACTGGATATGTGTTTACTCTTAGAGGAGGTGTAATATCATGGAGGTCTTGCAAATAGACCATTTTTATGCGATCAACCATGGAAGTAGAACTCACTACTCTAGATACAACAACTGCAGAGATAGAGTGGCTACATGAACTATTGATGAACTTGCATGTGGTTGAAAAAACAGTGCCGGCCATCCTTATGAACTATGACAATCAAACTATGATAGTCAAGGTGAACAATGCTAAGAATAATGCGAAGTCACCAAGACACGTTAAAAGACAGTTGAAGTATGTCAGGAAGTTTATAAACTCCGGAGTTATAAGTGTGACTTATATTCAAACAGACAAAAACTTAGCAGATCCCTTTACAAAAGGGCTGTCACGTATTGTGGTAGAAAATGCATCGAGGGATATGGGTGTGAGACTCATATGAGTTGCCATAGTGGTAACCCAACCTATGTGATCAAAGAGCCCGTGAATTAGGACCTGGAAAAAACAAGCTATTGGTTAATTGAGGAGAGCAATTATTATTTCCTAACCCTCTCTAAGATGCAATCCTCTCAGAAATTGTAAGACATGTTGGTTTTTATGCCTTAATGTATTATGTTGGTTTTAATTCTATCCTACGAAGCATTCTTGAAAGAATACACCTATATGAGCTTGACTGTCTAACTTTACAGTCCACGAGACTTGGGTGATCTCTAGTAAGCTCATTATGAGAGTAGGGAGTACGACGCATATGCTCCACCCGAGGGGTAGACTACTGGCAGACAAGTACTAGTCAAGGCTTTGAGTGAAACTTGTTCGTAGAAAACTTGTAATTCAAGACATAGTCCATTGTTCAAGTTGTGAATGAGTGTAGCTTGAAGTTCTAGGCGGGAGTTCAATTTATCAGTCATCACCGAAATGCTAGTATATTAAACCGTAGCGAGAATCAAACAAATCTTCAAATGGACATTTGAGATCTGGTGGGGGATTGCTGGAATTTTGGGATAGACCTGCATGAATATTTCAGAAATTCTTAAATAAACCTCAAAGGCCCATGCCAAGAAAAAGAATACCGAGTGGTTGGAAGTTGGACTCAGGAGCCGGGGTCAGCACTACCGAATGCTTGATCTGAGTCAGGACTCAGGAGTCGAGGGTCAGCTTGCCGAGCCCGACTATGTGTTCCCGGAATCCGACTCCTTGCCTTGAGGAGACGAGATCTTTCCTTTTATAGTTCCAATTCTTTGGGAACGTGGCGAAGTTTACGGGATATGATTATATGGAAACTGATTTGATTGAGATCATGATCGTGACACGAGATCTAGTTGCTCCCATATAAATATCCATAGATTTGGCTGAATCATGAGGATGAGAAATACAACAGAACCGAGCTAGGGTTTTGTTTTGTCTCCTCTCTGTTATGCTGCCGCCGTAGAGTACTCTATTCTGTCCACCAGCATGTACCGGAAATAGAAGAGTAGGTCTCCGAAACCATTCATCATTGCGATCCTGCACCGAAGAGAGGGCGAATAAGGTTTTTGGGAAACGCTCCGCGCAATTGCTTAAGTCTACCGTTTACGTCTACCATCGAGTGCTGTGATCTGACACCAACGGGAGAACCTCTGCACCAACAGTGGATTCGTCCTCGACTACCGTACTGTGCTACTTTTCTGTACAATTATTAATTATGTTTTACGAATTCATGATTACTCTGTTGCGTTTTCTAGTACGATAGATTTATTCATACTAATTTATGTTGAAGTCGTGATTTATATAATTCGGAGATCAATCATAATATTGGCTAATATTTCGACAAATCGTTCGTGGAGTGATGTCAACGAAGAATTCGACTAAAACTAAAACTAAAACTAACCTGATTATCACTTCAAAAAGAAACTGACATGCCTCCTCTGCTATTGCTCACTGAAACTCTGAAAGAGCCGAACAGAATACAAAAAGCTTATTCAGCTCTGTGAGATGCCAACAGTAGCATACTAAAGATTATATATTTGTCGATTTGCAAAAGACCAATAAAACTTATCCGAACAGTGGTTTTCAGAACGGATGGTCCGGTTTTTACTGCTACTGGTCCATAAATCAGACCAGTGCCGTCTAGGGTTTGACAGGCAAAAACAGAGACACAGCAGCAGCGTGCCACACCAACCAAAGCCCACAGTTAGCTCAGAATGCAGCTATTTTCAGAGGAAAGTATAATTCATGCATCCTCTATATAGAAAAACAAACTCAAATTTGGATCATTCGTTGGAAGAACGGCATTTTGGAGCAACGATGTTGCTCATCGATCATTATTATTATACGACATATCGAGTGTTTCCAAGCTCGCAGCACACTTACAAATTTTATAGCAGTACGTATTCACAGGAAATGGTGCTACTACAACGCACCTGTACTCTTTTAGTTAGTGCCGCACACCGAATGGCTATTTACATTCTCCGCAGATTGTCCAGCCTAGCCTGCAAATCTGCATCGATTCCACCGTCACCATTCCCAGCAGCTTCAGCCTGTGCAACCTTTCCTGCTGCAGCAGGTTGAGCAACAGCAGCTGAAGGGGCCTTCACGAGCTGCAAAAACAATAGGAATATGATTTGCTGTTAGCATTTACACAACTCTCTTGGAAAAAGATCATATAATAGAGGCAATTTCAGTCAGGATCCAGTCAGGGCACCAAGTCTAGCACTACCAGAAAGACTTTATCATGGTGGGTTTACCCCAATGTTGTCACTCACATGAAGTACTACAAATAAAATCAGTCTGATCGCTTTACATTATTTATAGCTTGATGCCTTGATTCAAACTGGATGCTCAAATATTTTTGACAAAAATCATGTAGAGATGAATTCATGCTAGGTTGTACTCAATTCTAATTGCATAGATATCCGAGGTACTGCTTTCATGATAATTCTAACATCCATCCACAACAATGTCACCAAAAAGGAACCATCACAAAAAAATACCTCTTGGTTAATATCAATGCCAATTTCATCAAGGACTTGATTCACAAGCTCCTCAGTTTCTTCTTCTTCCTCGTCTCCCTCCAAAGCATCATCTATAGCATCCCCCATAACTTCACTCGTCATCTCCATCCTCTCATTTTGCCGCTCAAACTCCATCATAATCCTCTGTAATCCTGGCAGATTTAACTGCCTGTTCATCTGAGCCATAGCCTTTGTAACACCTTTCATGGCATCACCCATAGCTTGTGTTGATTTCAGTGTCTGCAATGGTTACAAATTGGACATGCTTATGTGACAGATAAGTTGAAGTAACATAATATTTCTGACCAACAGAAACATATTTTACATGAAATTTTAAATTTTAAATTGGTCCAGGTCTTCAGCACATTGCATCGAATATCTAGCAGATTGAGCAACTCTGAGTAACAAACTGAGCACAACTCTGAGTAAAAAATATTGCCTGGAGTTGAAGTAGGTGTAGAATGTACAGGAACGGGAGGACAAAGAGCAGTCATGGTGAGAAACCCTTGCTTCTTCTCTTTTTTTTCTTTTTTTTCAATCTGTCTAAAAAAACAGGGGAGGAGCTCTGGGCCTCTCTGCCCGACGCGAGCAGAGGGCGAGTAGAGGAGAGCGGCCGGAACGGCGTCAGGAGCGGGCCCGAGCAGGAGGACAGGCGGTCGCTGGAGCAACGCGAGCCCACGCGCGGACGGCAGGGCTCGGGCGCAGCGGCGCGAGACGGCGGAGCTCAGGGGCGGGCCCGAGCGGGATGACAGGCGGGCGACGGCGCGACCTCACGCCGGGCAGGCGCGCGGCGGCGCGAGCTCACGCGCGAGCAGGCGCGCGGCGGCGGGAGCAGGCGCGGCGAGGGCTCTCCGGCGGCGGGGGCAGGAGGAGGGGAGGGGCTAGAAACCCTAGCTCTGATACCATGTGATGAATTGGCTGCAATCCATTCCAAAGGGCCCAAAGGGCAAATATGTACAAGAGAAGGGCCCAAAGGGCAATAGTACAAGAGAAGGAAAGCTTTACAAATAAGCCCTTATACTATAGTATATCTCTAACACTATATTCCGAACTGGATTTCAGAATTTCATAAATTTTGCTATTATCAGTCCTCCCAGGTAGGGAACAAGTTCAGCCAAATTTTTTGGTCTTGTTTATTTTAGCAAAAGTTATTCAAATTCTGACAATTTGTTCAAATTTCAAAAAATCCACTGAAATATTCTGAAATTCCAGAAATTTTGCATCTGTTGGTACACCCGATTTTTTAAGCTCCTCAATATTGAATCCTGGTTATTACTACTGCTTAGTTCAACTTTATTAAGTGGTGATGTAGCCAGATTATTAATGACATGAAACTAAAAGAGGTATTTCTGGCCAAATATTTTTAGTTCAATAGTGAGATATAAGCCAATAATTATTGATGTACTTATGAACAAAAATAATCTAGGAGTTTACTTTTATTGATTATAATGCACAGTAGACTACATAAAATACATCCCTAGATCACATTGATAGAAGTTAATTGACTATCTGGAAGTCACTGCCAGGGATTGCAGATTCGGTTGGCTACCGTGGTTACCACGTGGTAGCCGGCATCTCGCTGGTTATCGGTTTGAATCAAACCGAACAGTCTGATTCAAATTTCAAATTTGATTTTTTTAAAATGAAAAAATTTGAAAAACAATCCTGAAAACAGTAGATGAATTAAGATAATTTATGATGAAAATAGTTTTCAAAAATATTGAAATATCACAAAGTTGTGAACCGAGCGGATGAACACAAATACAAAATGCAAAAATAATCAACTTTTTAATTGTCTTCACATGTTATTGTTTGATTCTCACTTTATTTATATATGAATGCTCCTAGGCAACCTTGAGAGAATCTTTGCATGCAAACTTTTCTTCTTCACATGAAGATGTGGATTGTTTCATAAGCTCTTGGCTCTTGCTATATAATTCCTACCAAGGAACCTTGAAGAGAATCTTTGCATGCAAACTTTTTTCTTCACGTGAAGTTGTGGAGTACAAAACAAACATTCTTGCTTCACATAGCTTACAACTAATGTGTCCAGAGAAATACAACGTCGCTTTATAGTCAGTGGAGTCATCAATGATAAATTGAAAATGTTTGAATTACCAATTAGCCATGTTGTATTGTAATTTGTACGTGAAGTTGTGAACTTATAAAATTTATGGTATTATAAGTTTTCAATTTATCTCGGAAAATATTTTTCTGTAGTTTTACAATTTTCAAATTTTGTTGAAAAATTGACTGACATGTTGCCGAGCTGGTACCGTTCCAGTAGTTACTGAGCCTCATACCGTGATACCGTTTTCTTGAACCGATTTGAATTCAAAATTCAAAATCCAAAATTTGACCATATTGGATCGGTTACCGCGGTAACCATCCGTTCGGGTCTGAGCGGTAACTGGCTCGGCACATGAGATTGTGAACCCTGGTCACTTCTAGTTGACATGACATACATACACACTCTCAAAAGAGCAAGAATTAGCAAGAGAATGGTAGAGAGTGAATGCATAGTTACCTGAACTCTTAGAGAAACTCCTTGAAGCTGAGACTTAAGTTGGTAGAACTTTGTTATCTGATGCCGTGTACGAATCAGATCTTTGGCCATTACTTTGACAGCTCCCTGAGTAAGTCATATGAAAAATCAGCATCTAGTTATAGAACAGTCAATACATAACTGTTGTCCGACAACACAAGAAAGAAACCATGTGAACTGTTTATATGAAGACAGAAGTTCCATGCAGCTTTTTTGTTACATATCACATTACAACAAAGAAGTCTTCCACAGCAAGGCTTTTTGATGTGACTATTGTAAATATTTGAGCATTGAAATTTAGCATATTAGAACTTTGTGTTTACTGTTTAATCTACTTCAGGGTCAAGGAATGTCATGCCAGAAAATCAGGGTGTTACAAGGAATTCATCAAATTGCCATGGTAGTAGGCTTAATGAGAAAAAGAGACAAATCTTGAAGCTCCCATACTTCGCAATCCATGAAGCTGACAGTTAGTTTTTCTCTTCATTGCATACTATGAATTACAATATGTAAAGTTCATCTGTTAATGCAAGAAAAAGTTCACAATATCCAATTCTGCAGGTCATCAATATGAATCACCAGTAA
>JAAALK010000282.1:26191536-26594753 GCA_019279435.1 Zizania palustris
CCACGTAGTCCCCATCCTTCTCGGGGTCGACGCCCTCGCCGTCAGCGGGCGAGGGCAGTGGTTAGGGCGCTAGATTGGCCCCGTCGTCATTGGTGGAGCCGAGGGAGCAAGCGGCGAAGTCAAGGGACCTGTTGTGGTCCTACATGTCGGGGGTCACGGGGGTTACGACGCAAGGGGACTCCATCCGCGACTGCTTTTCCATGGTCGGCAGCTCCCATCAGCATCTCCGGTGGCCCTCCCGAAGTCAGAGGCAACTCGCGGCAAAGGAAGCTCGGCTAGGGTTTGGCCAGTGGAGGTGTCTCCCCTCCCTCCGGCCGCACCACCCTCCATACCAAGCCACCAGATCCAATTCCCTCCTTCCCCTTGCGCTTTTGCCACCGCAACTGGTGATGGTGACAGCGCGATGGGGAAACCTATTGCGTCGTGGGGAAAACTCGGCAGCATGGAGGCCACCGGAGCCAAGCCCAGCTGTGCCGAGAGGCCGACAACGATCTGCTGCAAATCTGCGAGGGCTTGCATCGCTTCTGTGGATGTGATGAATGTCATCATCATGCTCGAAACCTAGGCTCTGATACCAAATTGGTAGGAGTAGAGGAGGAATTAATTAATTCCTTCTGCTTCATTTATTCCATGACCATTATGGGGTATTTATAATCCTAATACAATCTAATCTGCTATCCTTATCTCTATCTTTAAAACAGAAATAACTAATCTTATCTTAATCTGACTAATTCAATCTTATCTCTAACTAATCTGCACATAACACTATCATATTACTGCAAGCATCCTATTTGTAAGACAAACACACATGTGATCTGGTGATACTATTATACATTTTTTTCAGTTGATACTACAACAAAATCTTGTCCTCCACATTCTTTAGAAAGTTCCTCTTATGTTGGTAATGATTAATACAATTAGCTTGACAAAAAACATCAGGGAAAATGTCTAAAACTAGCACCACTGCACTTCTGAACCGTAAAAATCACATGCATCAGCTTGCAAATGAAAACACTCTAGAACCTGGCTAGCACTGGTTTCTGTTTGTTTCTTACTTTCGTGATCACAATCCAGATCGTTTGTTTCTTATTTTCCTCATCATAATCCAGATCATCAACTACTAGCGGTACATCAAACCAAACCAGTCTAGTGTCTATAGATGCAATCCTACCCAACAACAAAACGTTCCATAGAATCAATCACCAGTAGTCCAGTACTCAAGTACTAAACAGTTGAGCAAACCCCCAAGCCTAGAACACACTGCAGGCAGGTTAAGACCAACTATGCACCAATGCTGAAATCTCAATTTTCCTTTGTAGTTAACAAGGTAACCCTGCAGCACGCTAAGGCGAATATGATCCTTACAACTAAATTACAATTCACGAATCTATGGCTTTTGCCAGGGTAGTAACTGTCCGTCCATTGAAGGGACAAATCACAAATCCCAGAGCAGCGAGCTACATCTCGACCGGACACGACGAACACAAGAATATATTGCACGCACACCGACGAACTAATCAAACTAGCCATGTGAATTCGAGGTTGCTTTTTTTTTTTTTTTGCTGTGAAGGATCTTACCAGCGGGCGTCTTCCGCTTCCCAAACAAGAAACTCATCTTGGCGGCCCGAGAAGAAGGGGACTCGATCAAGGGAAGGGGTAGCAGAGAGGAATCGACGCGAGCTGGATCGAATCGAGATGAGGACGCCAATGGCTCCCCTTCTCCCCCTTTCCCCTTCTCTCTTCGCTGTGCCAACTGACAATACCTAACGAAAGATTCCCAGATAATAAAAAAATAAAAAAATATATTTTTGCGCAGATGGGCTGGGCCGCGTTGCCGATCACTGACTTTCACGACGAAATAAAACGAAAAAGTTTTTAGTGTGTCTTCCATTTTTTTATTTTTTAAAATAAAAATAAAAAAATCATGAAATTTCTTGATTGGAAGTTCTGGTAGGGGTATCGGAACGTAACAGATTGGATGATTTGATTGTGGTTAAAGATCCACACCTTAGCATTATAAATAGGGAGAATGAGGTCGTGGATATAGGTTTTTTCAGAAGACCTAAGTGCTCCACCCTAGCCACCACACCTCTCCTCTTCTTTCTTTCTTGATCTCAAGAGTTGAGATTGAGATTTCTTCCCGATTCTCATGAGCGGTGCTAGCATGCAGGCGTGGTAGAAATCCTTCCCTATACGTGTGGACTCCGTTGAGGCGTTGCTTGAACAATGACGCTCGTCATCTTCTTCACTTAGACATCGTCGGTCTTCGTCGATTGGATCGTTGGGGAACGTATGAAGCAAGATGAGGATAAGCGAGCACACACTTCTCAACATCTTCTTTCGCTACACTAGCGTGTCTCATATTAGAAGGTAACGATTCATGATCCCTCCTGCGCATGGTTTTAGGGTTTGGGAGCGAAAATTTTGAATTTGTCGGCTAGTGTAGCTTCCCCGCACCCCAACAATGATATCATAACCTACGTGCTTAGTGTTTGATCTGAATCGATCATGTATGGAGATACATGGTGGATAATAGATTAGATTTTTTTTCTAGTTCGTTGGATTGGAAGTTCTGATATTGATTGAAAGTTTTGGTGCCATTTATAATTCAATATAGAGAGCAATTTGCTGCCGGAAGTTCCGGCGTATCGAAAGTTTCGATCTATGCAAATCTGGAAATTTCGAGCCTATTGAGTTGATATTTTCAGATCCATATATCGGTCACTTATAGATTCTTCACCTAACTTTGTTTTGCAGAGAATTTTGTGATTGGTATGGCATTGTTGAATGTGATGTATGAGATTCATGCATTGAATATAAATTAAATATGACTTGTGTGTCATGATTATTTATGGCCTAAGGCTGGTGTATATTCATATGACCTGTGTGTCGATCTCATGTAATTAGTATAGGTGCTATTTTGATAGGCTAGTACAAGCTCATGGAGGCCAAAAGCACACACTCAATGACAGGAGCCATGGAGGTGGAGATCACCATGTGAAGGGGTCATACCATGTCACAGTCAATGTGTTGCATGTGGTGCTTACTTATGTTCCTGTCATACTATTATTGCCTGATTTGCGCGCACTAGGGAATGTCACCTTGCTAGAATAGTTTTTCCTTCGAAAATTAAGTGTTGATGCTCTTTCTAATAGTTGTACCCATCAATGCAAGGATCTCGATCATCGATAATGGGTCTGCTAAAGCAGGGTGCTGTCTTTTATCTTGATCAGTTGGGGTGGAAGTCGAACTTCTACACGTATATTATTGGTTTGCTTAACAAGGCTATCAAAATGGTTTTGGGCCTTGGGGCATGGAGTTGGACGTTGTGCATTAGATGACACTCCAATAAACAAGAGTCACATATGATGTGATTAGCAAAGTGTTGCTTACCTATGTCAGTTAGCTTTTAGCAGTGATGCCAAAGCTCACTAGGAGTTAGTTGAATATGGATCTTGTCATACTATTAGTCATTAGAGGGAAAGTGACTGGTTTTAATAGCGATACATCTTTTATTGGATAGAAGTTAAACATGGCATAATACTGAACCTTACATTTAATTTTCTAGATCATGGCACTGACTATTAAGAACACTTTAGTCTTTATTTTGTGATTTATTCTTTTTGGAACACTTTTTTTACAAACTGGTATAGAAACTTGAGAATTGTTCTCAAACGAAAGGAAAAGGAAAATATTCTAGAGGAGTCCCATCATGATGAACTAGTTGACCGAAGGGCTTGTGAGGAGCACTTGAATGAGTCACTTAATGTAAGTTATCTCATATCTACCAGTATGTCTCTGAGCTTCAGAAGCAAGATGAGAACAAGGATGTCCATAATGTGATTATGGGACACCAATGCATTTTTGAGAGCCAAGCTCATGCTAAGAGGTATGGTACCTCATTGTCCTTG
Source organism: Zizania palustris (assembly GCA_019279435.1). Classification (NCBI taxonomy): domain Eukaryota; kingdom Viridiplantae; phylum Streptophyta; class Magnoliopsida; order Poales; family Poaceae; genus Zizania; species Zizania palustris. The sequence goes on from JAAALK010000282.1 coordinate 26,195,448, forward strand.
TTTGCGTTAAAAACTAACCAATGGTTCAGGAATTGCAAATGGTACTTGGAAGAAATCTAGAAGAAGGGAAGTAGGACTTCCACTTCTATTTTAAGTATAAATGTTATCGAAATTAATCTTGCTACTCGTCCAAATGATTCATGAGTATTTATTACTAGGTCGATGATTCATACTTGCAAATCGTTACAAAGACTGAGTAGGTCAAGAAAGTGTGCAATAGGCGAACTTGATATCCGGGTCGGCAATGGTGCAAAAGTTGCAGCGTTTGCCATTAGCATTTATTCTCTATCACCACCCTCAGGATTAGTTCCGGAATTAAATAATTGTTATTACATTCTAGAATTGGGTAGAAACATTATCTCTTCTTCATGTTTAGAGGAAGAAGGTTATGAGTTCATGATAAAGAATAAGTGTTGTTCAATATTTTCAAATGGTATGCTCTATGGCGTTTGTCCATTAGTGAATGGATTATATATTTTGAGTCTTGAACATGCACACATTTATAACATTAGTACAAAGAAACAACAACTCAATGATTTGAATTCTACCTATGTTTGGCATTGTCGTTTGGGTCATATAACGAGAAGCTCGTGCAAAATCTCCATAGAGATGGACTTTTGGAGTCATTTGATTTTGAATCATATGACACATGTGAGTGGTGCTTACTTGGCAAAATGACAAAGACGCCTTTCACTGGTCAAAGTGAGAGGGCGAGTGAGCTATTGGCCATTATATATACTGATGTATGTGAATCAGTGAGCCATATTGCAAGAGGTGGTTTTCAGTACTTTATCACTTTTACCAATAACTTTAGAAGATATGTTTATGTCTACTTAATCAGGCATAAGTGGAAGTCATTTGAAAAGTTCAAGGAATTAAAAAATGAAGTACAATATCATACAAGAAAGACAATCAAATTTCTATGATCTGATCGTGGAGGTGAATATTTGAGCCATGAGTTTAGTGATCATCTAAAGCGGTGTGGAATTGTTCTACAACTGACTCCACTTGGCACGCCTTAGTTGAATGGGGTGTCTGAGCGGAGGAATTGCACCTTGTTGGACATGGTTCGGTCTATGATGAGTCATGTTGATCTTCCATTATACTTTTGGGGACTTGTAACACCCCAGAAATTAAAAAGGAATAAAATAAAGAAAATCATTATTTAAATCATTTCTGGATTTATTATTAAAGGAAAATCACAAAAGAACCCAAATAAAGCCAAACAGGGAGAAAAACTCAAAATATGAACTTGAAAATTTTATGAGATGAACTAGAGGCCAAGATATAATTTTAGGATTTTTTACAAATTTTTACCAACAGTAATTCAACCCTTAATCAAATAAATGAATTACTGGAATTATTTTAAATCAGAAAAGAATTAAAATGCTTAATGGGCCGCCCACCTCCAAAGTGCTCTCAACCCAGCCCAGCCCAGCCGTCCCTCACTGACCCGTGAGTCCCGCCTGTCGGCGCTCGCCTCCCCTCTCTCCTCCCGCCCGCGCCCCGCCTGGCCCCACACGTCAGCCTCTGTGCGCTCGCGTTCGCCCGCTGACAGTCATGGCCCGCCTGTCGGCGCTCGTTTTCCCGTTCACCCCTCTGACAGGTGGAGCCCACCTGTCAGATTCGTCTTCTCCATGGAAGGGGATCGCCCCTTCCTTCCTCCCGGCGATCCCTTTCTGTTTCCTCGCCGCCGGCCACCGCGATCGCCCGGATCATCCCGGATCACCTTCCCTGGTCGCCGCCGCCCCCTTTCCTTCCTTGACCGACACGTTTTTGCGCTTATGGAAGGCTATCCGATGCTTTTGGGAACCTCGCCGGAAAAGGAAGAAGCCCTTCGGGTTCCCCGGCATTCCTTGCCATCTGGGCGCCGGCGAGCCCCTATTATACCCTCGCCCTCACCGCGCTCAGTCCACACCGTAGCAACCCAAGCCAAGCGAGAACAGAGCGCCGCCGCCTTCTTTTCGGCCTTTAGCTCTGCTTCGCCTCCGACGAGCCCTCGCCCTCACCTCGGACCTCCCCTGTCCTAGCCACCGCCACCGACGAGACCGCCGGAGCCCGCTCATCATCGGCCACCACTCCATCGGTCGTGAAGACCACCGGATCGTCGTCGCCGTCGAGCACCCGAAACCCCTCCGCCGTCTACGCTCGCCGCCGGTCACCTCCGGACCTCCGTCGTCGCCGTCAAAGGTACGGTCATGACCGCCCTCCCTTCCCCGTTCCATTTTTGTCGTTAGCTCTGCCCTTAGGCGCTCGCCGCCGCCGTTGCCATCGCATCCGAGGCCGCCGTCGCCGGAGACGGAGGGGGGTACGCGCCCCCTTGCGTCGTGCCGTGCCGGATCGCGCCGCGACCGCCCGATCGCGATCGGAGGGCTAGGATTAAATCCCTCCGGGATTTAATCTGGGCCCTCGGATCTGGTCAAAGGGGTATCGAGGCCTCTCGGCCATCGATCACCACTTAAAACCCCCGATCGATCTCAGGCGTCCACGTGTACCCGTTCGCTCTGTTTTAATCTGAGCCGTCCATTCTCACTTAAGGGATCCCGCCTCGCGCCTGGCCGCCGGATCTAGATCCAACGGATTTGGTTGATCCGGTCCACGCGCACAGTGGCGCAGTCCACCGTGGGCCTGGCTCACCGTGGACCAGAGCCCATTTTCCAGTTTAAATAAAATTCAGAAAATAGTTTAAACTTTGAAAATTCATATCTTGCTCATTTTAGCTCCAAATTTCACCATTCAAATTTTGTTAAAACCAGAATATTATTCTCTACACATTAATGCCATAAAAACAGTATGTTTCTGTTACCCAAAATATTATTAATAAATAAATGACTAAAATCCCTTAGGATTAAAATTAATTATACAGAAAATAAATTAGGAAAAATCCTAAAAAGATAAACTCCACTGTTTATTCAAAAACTCAGAATAATAAAATATGACTTCACATAAAAAACACCCACAACTGTGTATGTTCTTCTATTTGGTGATTTTTATCTGTTTATTGAATGTATTATTTATTTTTCCGTATCGAGAAGACTACGAGTTCGTCGAGGAGCAGGAGTTCTACCCCGAGGTTCCTCCATCCCCCTTTGCTGATCAAGGCAAGACATCGACCACCTCTGTGGAAACAGTTGATCATATTGAGCCCATGTTTTAATAAACTATCGCTATAACTCATAGGTTAATATTGCATTAGTCCAATAATCAAGCCTTACACTTATATCTATTAGATCCCCGTCCTTGTGTGCAAACCCAAGCCATGCTTATTGAGCCGTAACTCCTTGTCACTCTACTATAACAATATTAGCTAGTGCCCAATGTACCGGCACAACTGCTATAGGATATAAAGAATGAGTCGTAGATTAGATGGATTCTGGTATATGAAATACCTTGTTATTCTTGTCTCTGGACTCTGTTGAAGTTAGGCATGTCATAAGTATGGTGGGTTCCGGGTGCAACCTCGGGTTTTGATATGTCGCACCCGGGGCACTATAAGGACCGGTCCGCGGGATCTGTTGCAAAGCACTTCCGTACCAACCACAAGTCTAATGGGTAAGTCCTAACTGGAAGTGTGGAACGCTCCGTCTCACGGCACCATAGTGGAGGGGGCAAGGGGCTAGCCCTCAGGGCGCCTTGTACCGACGATGGCTCAAGGGGGGTATTGTGGAAACTCGACATGGCGAGACACGGTACGAAACCTATAAGAGGGTGCTGTTGAGTCGGGGAAGACCATATGGAAGGTTTTGGCACGAGTTCCCGTGTAATGGGTCATATCGTTACACTTTGGTGTAAGTGATGAGTGCGTGCCTTGTGGGTACAGTGGTACATCTCTGATCAGAGTAATTTAAATCTTTTCGAAAAGCCAAGCCCACGGTCAAGGGCGGGTTGTGTGACTACTCGCAGTTAGTTTACAATTGATTGAAAGATTGAGTTATTCATGGCATGTAAGGACTGTTGTGCGGGGAGGTAAAACGTACTCCTCGAGTTAGAAGATGATGATGCATTCACATGTTTACTTTTCCGTACTAATAAATTGCTCACATTTAATGCTATACAATTATGCTGCTTCCGCAAAACTAGCCACTATCTCCCTTGTTATTATCTTGCATTATATTTGCATTCGGTGGCTTGCTGAGTACATCTGTACTCACCCCGTTGACTTACACCATCAGAGCCCGTCTACTACGAGGAGGATGAAGGTCTGGAGTAGCGACCCAGTCAAGGCGAGACTGGAAGGAGGCGTTCATCTAGGACCCTTGATTTTATCAGTTTCTCTTCACTTTCATTCACTTTTGTATTAATGCGGTCTACGAACCGTGAATGATTGCCCGTATTGTACGTGGTCGCTTGATGAACGTCTTGTTTTATTGATTTTCTATGGAATTTCAATAAAGTCCTGATTTATTAAATCGGGGCGCGACAAGATGGTATCAGAGCCGACTTGACTGTAGGAAGCCAAACAGACCTGACCTTAGGACTTATACTCACTATATTTTCTTACAAACACTGCTTATCCTCTCATCTTCCGAGGTTTTCACAAAAATTTTCTCTCTTTTGTAGATGCCGGTCCGTACCATGAATGGGAACCTTCGTGACGAGGCAGGATTCATTCGCGAGCTACGCATGCTCGTCAGTTTCCTCGGATTCGAGCATGAGCCGATATACCATGGAGTCTTCCCCGACGAGGAAGAGAGCTTCTGCGAGGTCACCGTCGTCGTCCAGCCCTCCCCTCAGACAGCTCACACCTACCGCGGAGGAGGACCTACCTTCCTGGTTGCCAGCCAGCGCACCGCTCTCCAGGCACTCACGGAGCTCCGGATGATCTACGACAGCGAGCTCTACGACACGGACTTTCGCTTCGTACCTCTTCGCACCCCAGGGAGCCCACACAGTGTCTTCATCAGCACATTCTCCCAGCGCCATTCTGCGATAGGTCATACCATGCGCTTGTTGGAGGCCATGGATGATCTTCATTACGAGGCGCTGCAGGACGCCAATGGACAGCGCGGCACCATCAGCTTCTACCGACACTCTTCCGAGGATCTGAACCGCGAGAACGGAGAGCTTCGTCGCCGCATCCAGCAGGGACATCGTTTGGCTGCCGAGGCAGAGGAACTACGGCGCCAAAATGAGCTCCTTCGACAGCATGTCGCCACCAACCCCCAGCTCCGCTACCAGATCGAGGAGCTGAAGAAGGACCTCGAGGAGATCGCGCCTCTTCTGCCTCGCAGGAAGAAACCCCTTCGGATCCCCACTGTGAGGCCCAAGAGGATCTCCCGCAGCGCACCACCCGCCGGACCGTCCAGCTCCTCGACCCCGACCATCTCCCACGAGCCCGAGATCGAGCCGTCCCCCGAGCTACCGTAGACGTAATTTACGATTGATTGTTATTTTCATTTTGCTTGCTTGTATTAGCATTCATGTCAAAATATAAGGCATGAATGAAAGAATAAATAAATGTAACCGCAAGAACGGTACCCTTTTGAAATAAAATATGAAGAAGTTCACTAAAATAAATGTATCTACTTTGAAAACTCCAGGATGACCAACACTCAAGGTTCTGACGCTCCTCAGAACGGAGGAGAGAGTGGCAACTTGCCACAATGGGGAGCCACCGGGCAAAGGCAAGCCCCGGTCGCCAACCACCCCACTCTGGCTGAAATGATGGCCACCCAGAACCAGTTGGTTGCTGCCCTACTGAATCAGATGCAGCAGCAACAGCAAATGCAAGAGCAGCAGGCTCATCTCTTCCGCCTCCACCAACAGCCTGAACTGCCCCGCCCCGCCACACCAGCTCCCGCTCCCACGTCCCAGCTCTCGGAGTTCCTCCGAGTCCGCCCACCGACCTTCTCAAGCACCACCAACCCCATGGAGGCTGGGGATTGGTTGCGAGCTATCGAGAAAAAGCTCGATCTGCTGACCTGCACCGAGCAGGAGAGGGTGGCCTTCGCCACCCACCAGCTTCATGGTCCCGCCGCAGAGTGGTGGGACAACCATCGCGAGACTCTACCCGAGGGCCACGCCCCTACTTGGGCAGAGTTCTCGGCCGCTTTTCGTGCCGCCCACATCCCCGACGGCATCATCGCCCAGAAGCAACAAGAATTCCGAGACCTGCAGCAGGGGAGCAGGTCTGTCACAGAGTACCTGCACGAGTTCAACCGTCTGGCCAGGTACGCACCTGAGGAGGTCCGTACAGATGCGGCCAGACAGGCCAAGTTCCTCCGGGGACTAAAGGATGAGCTGTCTCTACAGCTTATCTCCGGAGATTTCGCCAACTTCCAAAAGTTGGTGAACAAGGCTATCATGCAGGAGACCCAGCAAAACAAGGTCGACCTGAAGAAGAAGCGAATGATTGCCTTCAGGCAAAACCAGGGCATGGCCCAGAGACCCCGTTTTGCTCCACCTCCACCAGCACAACAGTACCACCCCCGCCCAGTGTATCGTCCGGCGCCACCAGTCGCCAATGCCGGAGCCAGCCAACCTCGTCCCGCTCCCGCCGCACCAACCGCCCCAGTTGCCCCGGCAAAGAAGGCGGAAATCCTGCGCGACAAGCACGGCAAGCCCGTGGTATGCTTCAACTGCTGCCAGGAGGGGCATTACTCCAATTCTTGCCCCCATCCTAAGCGCGTCCAAGGAGTTGCCGCAAACCCCGCCATCCGCGCCCGAGTCAATCACGTCACCGCTGAAGAAGCTCAGGCCGCACCAGAGATAGTGATGGGTAAGTTCTTGGTACATTCAGCACTTGCCGTGGTTTTATTTGACACTGGAGCTACGCACTCCTTCATATCAACTGATTTTGTGGAAAAGAACAATCTAAACATAGAAGATCTACCCAGAGCCGTACAAATAGTCACCCCGGGAAAACAAACTCTAGCCCTAACATATAGCCCAAAGGTATGGATAGATATCCACGGCACCGTATTTTGGGCCGACCCCATCCTAATAGAATGCCAAGGGTTGGACCTCATTCTAGGGATGGATTGGTTGAATAAATATCAAGGAGTAATAGAATGTGCCCAGAGAAGAGTGACTGTGACCAGCAAAGAAGGGACTGCCGTCACATTTCAGATGCCAAAACTGAAGATCAGAAGACCAAGACTACATCAGATTACCTTGGAGGAGATACCAGTAGTCAGTGAATACTCGGATGTATTCCCAGAGGATCTACCAGAGATGCCACCCAAGAGGGACATCGAGTTCAGAATCGACTTGGTGCCTGGAACCACCCCTATTTACAAGCGACCATACCGGATGGCCGCCAATGAGTTAGCTGAGATGAAGCAGCAATTGGAGGATCTCGAGAAGAAAGGCTACATTAGACCCAGCACATCGCCCTGGGGTGCTCCCGTTATCTTCGTCGAGAAGAAAGAAGACAAGGCGAAGCGTATGTGTGTGGATTACCACACTCTGAATGAGGTAACCATCAAGAATAAATATCCGTTGCCTCGGATCGACGATCTCTTCGATCAGCTAAAAGGAGCTACAGTATTCTCGAAGATCGACTTGCGTTCTAGTTATCATCAGTTAAGGATCCGAGAGGAGGATATACCCAAGACTGCTTTCACCACCCGTTATGGATTATATGAGTGCACGGTTATGTCCTTTGGATTGACCAACGCCCCTGCATTCTTCAAGAATATGATGAATAAAGTGTTCATGGAGTATTTGGACAAGTTCATCGTGGTCTTCATAGACGACATCCTCATTTACTCCAAGGACCAGAAAGAGCACGAGACTCACCTCCGGTTAACCTTAGGAAAGCTAAGGGAACACCAATTGTATGCCAAGTACAGCAAATGCAAGTTTTGGACGGCAGAAGTAAAGTTCCTTGGACATATCATTTCTGCGCAAGGAATCGCAGTGGACCCTGCCACCGTAGAAGCAGTTACGGATTGGCTGCCACCCACGAACGTATCTGAGATACGAAGTTTTCTGGGTTTGGCCGGATATTATCGGAGATTTATTGAGAATTTTTCTAAGATAGCCAAGCCAATGACCAAGTTGTTGCAGAAAGGAGAGAAGTTTGAATGGACTCCTGAATGCGAGGAAAGTTTCCGCACTCTCAAGACCCGTCTGGTGTCAGCACCCATACTGACATTACCCGATATCCGGGAAGACTTCCATGTCTATTGCGACGCATCTCGCCAAGGATTGGGATGTGTTCTTATGCAAGATGGAAGAGTTATCTCTTATGCCTCTCGTCAGTTGAGACCCCATGAGATGAACTACCTGTAACACCCCAAATTTTCAAAACAATAAAAATATTATTAAATTCAATTTATTGGAATTATTATTTCAGAAAATACTTTTAAATCCCTTTTATACCCTTTTGAACTACAACATAGAGTAGATGACCAAATCAGGAGGTGAAACTTTTTGTATATGATCCTAAGACCAAAATATAATTTTGAGAATTTTTATAAATTTTACCAGCCCTGGAAGTAGCCCTAATCTTTTAATTTATTTTCTGGAATTATTTTTATTCAGAAAAGTATTAGAACAGTAATGGGCCCCTCCCCCTCCCTTTTCTCTCTCCCGGCCGGCCCAGCCCGTTACCACGCTTGCCTCTGGCTGACAAATGGACCCTACCTGTCGGCGCCGAAACCTTCCCCTCGCGCGCACACCCGACATCGCGGCCCCACCCGTCAGCCTTCCCGTTCGCTCGCTCGCGCCCGCTGGCCAGTGGCCCCCGCCTGTCAGCTTCGCCTTCAACCTCGCGCCGTCGCCCCCAAACTACGCCGGCCACCTTTACTCCCTCGGATCCGCCCCCGCCGGCCCCCTCACCCTAATCACTCGCCGCAATGAATTCCCCTCAACGCGCCGACCGTTTTCCCCCTATTAATTCGGCCGATTCGCGTCCAGGTTCGATGAACCGCGTCAACCCGAGCTCACCGGCGTCATGGCGTCATTAACCTCGGCCACCGTCAATTGCGCCCTCCCTGCCCCCGCCGGTACCTCTATTTAAGTCCTTGCCCTCCACCGCGTTCGGTTCACGCAACCATTCGCACTCAGACCAAGCAGAGCGCCCGCACTTCGCCGGTTATAGCACTCCCTCTATTTCGTCTCCGGCCGCCGTTCGCCCTCGCCTCAGACCACCTCCGCCAGTGCCTCCGCCACCAACGTGACCGCAAGAATGACCCCGACCTCGGCCACCCCTCCGCCGACGTCGTACCCCGCCGGAACACCATCGCCAACGAGGACCCGAACCACTCCGCCGTCTACCCTCGTCGCCGGCCACGTCCCGTCGTCCCCGGACCACCGCCAAGGTACCATCGTGACCGCCGTAGCGTCCCCCTTCCATTTCTAGGCTTAGCTAGGACCGCCGTCGCTCGCCGTGGCCGCTGGCCCGCTCGCCGTCGTCGGAGAAGACGACCGGCACGGGTCGAGTACCCGTGCCGTGTCGGATCTGATCCCGACCGTGCGATCGCGATCGGACGACGCACGTGAGCCCACGTACGCGATCTAATCCGCGCCGTCGGATCTGGTCAAAGCGTTACGTTTTAACCTCACGCGTTGATTTTCATTTAACCCGGCGTGCGATCTCGTGCGTCCACGTGGTACCCCTTCGCGCGTTTTAATCCTGGCCGTCCGTTGTCACTTAACCCTCCCGCCTCGCGCCTGGCCACCGGATCCAGATCCGACGGTCCAGATCGAGCCGGCGCACGCGCACAGTGCGCGGGTTCACCGTGGGCCTGGCTCACCGTGGACCCGAGGGGTTTAAAATTTGAAAATAAATTCCAGAAATGCTTTTAAACTTGTAAAATTCATATCTAATGCATTTGGACTCTAAAAATTGCCATTCCAATTTTAGAAAATTCATAAAATTATTCTCTACATGTTTAGGCAATAAAAACAGTAGGTTTATTTTGACATTTTCATTTATTTAAATAAGTATTCAAATGCCCTTAGGATTAAAATGTAAATTTAAATATTTAAATTCCAGAAAATTTATATAATTGTCCCTTTCTGTTTAAACACTAAAACCACTGAGTTTTCTCTGAATCATTTAAATTAAATTGATTAGAAAACTTAATATAGTATTATACACACTTAAACACCCTTTTATGAAAGACAATAATTCATTTAGATTCATTCTAAAATTAATGGAGAAATAAATTTCAGAACTTTAAATCATTAAATTTATTTTATTTATAATCAAACCAACTTTAACTTATGTGTTTATAATGTAATGTTATACTGTTTGATTAGATGTTATGTTCTTTTTATTTTACTTTATATTAAAAAGACTACGACGTCGCCGAGGAGCCGGAGTACTTCCCCGAAGTCCCTCCCTCTCCCTTTGCTGAACAAGGCAAGTCACCAAACAATTCTTTTGAGCATATTGAACCCATGTCTGAATTGACTATCGCTAAAACACATAGGTTATGTATATGCATTAGTCAAATGAACCCTTACATTATATTTATTTAGGATCCCCCGACCTTGATGTGTAACCCAAGCCATGCTATCTCGCCTAACCTCCTTGTCACCATATGATCAATGATATTAGCTAGTGTCCAATGTATTGACACGGCCGCTATAGGATAAAAATGAGTCGTAGCAAAATGGTTCTATTATATGATCCTCGTTGCTTCTTATCTTTGGAAATTCTGTTGGTGATGAGTCATGGTTGTGAGTGTATGCATGGTGGGTTCCGGGTGCAAGCTAGGGCATTGGTCAGTCGCACCCGGGGCACTATAAGGACCGGTCTGAGGGATCCGTTGCAATACACTTACGTACTAACCACAAGTCTAGTGGGTAAGTCCTAACTAAGGTATGGGTTGTTCCAAACCGAGGCCACCATTTGGAGATGGGTCAAGTTGCACCTGCGGGTGACTTGTACCAATGTGGCGCAAAAGGGGGTGCGACGTTAGCCGGGATGCGGCCCGGCGCGCCGGCGAAACCTAGAGCGGGTGGTTATCGCTTGGAACATCTCATATTGAGGTTTTGGCACGAGTTCCCGTGAAATGGGTCATCTCGTTGAGATGAGTGCGTGCCTTGTGGGTACAGTAGTACATCTCTGATCAGAGTCTTAAATCTTTTCGAAAAGCCGAGCCCACGGTCAAGGGCGGGTTGCGTGACATCCCCCAGTTAGTTTACTTTGAATATGAATGTGCATGATGGATTGACATGTAAGGACCGTTGTGCGAGGAGGTAAAACGTACTCCTCGAGTTAGTTGATGTTGATGATGTTCATGTTTACTTTCCGCATGATTAAAATATGATTACACTAAATGCCATAACTGCAATTGCTTTATTCCGCATTGTTAGCCTTTATCCTTCCTTGTTTATTATCCTGCATTATTATTTGCATTTGCGGTGGCTTGTTGAGTACTTTTTGTACTCATACCCGTTGGACCCCACAGAGGATGCTTATCTTGAAGACGGTCTGGAGTAGCAACCCAGTCAAGAAGAAAAATCCTGAAGAAGAAGTTCGTCATGCCGTTTTCTAATTATTTACTCTACTGTTTTATTAAAACAATGATGTAATAAATATGGTCTGCGTACCATGAACAATGTCGTATGTACGGTTGTCGCATGATGAACCTCTTGTATTATTGTTTTTCTTATGAAATTCAATAATGTCTCGATTTGTTAAATCGGGGCCCTACAAGATGGTATCAGAGCCGACTTGACTGTAGGAAGCCAAACAGACCCGCCTAGCCATTAGTCATAGGAAATTATTTATCGAAAATCTACTTCATAAACTTTGTTCCTCTCCTCACTTTTATTCAACTTGCTGTTTTGTAGATGCCAGTCTACCAAGTTCACAGTTACTGCCGCCACTATGAGGGCTTCGTCCGGGAGCTCCGCATGATGCTCACCTTCCTCGGGTTCCTCTTCGAACCCGAATTTCAAGGAGTCTACCCCGACGAGTTCGCCGGGCCTTGCGACGTCTCCCTCACCGTCCATGGCTCCGGAGAGCATCTGCCGCCCTACACCACCGCACTTGGAGGTCCGACTTTCGACGTCGCGTGCCAACGAGTTGACCTCCAGGCCCTCATGGAGCTGAGGATGATCTACGACGATCGTCTTCAGAACTCATCCTTCCGGCTTGTGCCGAAGCGTACTCCCGGAGCCCACCGTAGCATCTACCTCGGAGTTCACTCCGTGCGTGATCCGGTCATGGCCCGGCAGTCGCGTCTTCTGCAGGCCATGGATGATCTCCACACTGAGGCGGTGCTCGACGCCGACGAGCACCATGAGGCGGTTGCGTTTCTTCGTGAAGAAACGAAGAACCTGATCCAGCAGAACGGCGAGTTGCAGCGCAAGATCATACAGCTGCAGAAGGATATCGCGGAGATGGTTCCTCTTCTTCCTAGGAAGAAGAAGCCTATCCGTGAGCCCCTCCCTCGCCCCAAGAGGATCCCGCCACGACCCTCTCCCGCCAGGCCTTCCACCAGCGCCCCTACACCACGCCCCGGCCTCGTCTCCGACTCCATCATCGAGAATTTTCTCGAGCCCACCATCTCTCTGGAGCCGCGCACTCGTGGTTCCGAGAGCATGGAGACCGCCTCCGGTGGCGAGTAGGCGTTAGGAGTCGCTATCTAAATAAGAATCAAAATTTGTATGTGGTGCTACCCACGACGAGTGTGTCATGGGTAGAATAAAAACTTGATTGTAACAAACACTTTATGCCACTATATATAATAATGTGCTTGAATCTTATATGATTGTACTATCGTTTCGTCATTCTTTGCTTTATCGCTTTGTATATTCAGAAGATGGCCGACCACCAGAACACCGGCTCCAACAACGGAGCAGGAGGAAGCCGAGATGCGCCCGAGGGCGTTGTACCCAACTGGGGTGCGACAGGCCCGCGCCAATCCGGGTCGCCTTCCGCCAACCACCCCACCTTGGCGGAAATGATGGCGAATCAGAATCATCTGATCACCGCCCTCCTCACCCAAATGCAGCACCAACAGGCTCAGTTGGACCGTCTGCAGAACGGGGAGCCCGCCCCTCGCGCACCAGCACCCGCGGCCGCTCCGCAACTCTCCGAGTTCTTGCGCGTTCGCCCGCCCATCTTCTCGAGCACAACCAACCCGATGGAGGCCGGAGATTGGCTTCGCACCATCGAGAAGAAGCTCGACCTCCTCCCCTGCACAGACCGGGAGCGAGTGGCCTTCGCCACTCATCAGCTCCAGGGTCCCGCCGCTGAGTGGTGGGACAACTATCGCGCGTCCCAGCCAGAGGGCCACATGGTGACTTGGGCGGAGTTCACCCTCGCCTTTCGTGCCGCCCACGTCCCCGCCGGTGTCATCGCGGTCAAACAGCAGGAGTTCCGCGACCTGCAGCAGGGCAACAGGACTGTCATGGAGTACCTCCATGAGTTCAACCGCCTCGCACGCTACGCACCGGAGGAAGTGCGCACCGACGCCCTCCGCCAAGCCAAGTTCCTCAGGGGACTTAAAGATGAGCTGTCCATCCAGCTCGTCGCCGCCGACTTCGCCGATTTCCAGCGGCTTGTCAATAAAGCGCTCATCCAAGAGACTGAGCAGAACAAGCTGGACCTCAAGAAGAGGAAGATGATCGCCTTCAAGCACCAGCAGGCGAACACTCAGAGGCCCCGCTTCGTCCCTCCGCCACCAGCGCCCGCCTACCATCCTCGGCCCGCCTACAGGCCACCTCATGCAGCCAGTGGATCCAACGCCGGGCATCCTCGCCCCGCTCCACCAGCTCCGGCCGCTCAGCCGGCACCGGCCGCCAAGGCCCCGATCTTGAGGGATCATCAAGGAAGGCCGGTCGTCTGCTTCAACTGCCGCAAGGAAGGGCACTACTCGCACCAGTGTCCTCACCCCAAGCAGAACCAAGGCGCAGCACCCCACCAGGCCGTTCGCGCCCGCGTCAACCACATCAGCGCGGAGGAAGCTCAGGAGGCTCCTGAAGTCGTACTCGGTACGTTTACTATGAATTCCGTACCGGCCGTCATATTATTTGACTCTGGAGCAACCCACTCCTTTGTCTCTGAAGATTTTGCAAAAACAAACCATCTGGACGTGCTCCCTCTACCAATTCCCATGGTGATTGCCACCCCCGGCAATAGGACCTCAGCTCGCTTCTACAGTCCTAAGGTTCAACTTGGCATCCAAGGAGTGCTGTTTCGGGCCGAGCCTGTCCTCATCCAATGCACCGGACTCGACCTTATATTAGGTATGGATTGGTTGATGAAGCACAAGGGAGTGATCGACTGTGCCAACAAGTCCGTCACGGTGACCAGTCCTGAAGGCGTAACCGTCACCTTCCGGATGACCAGTCGCAAACCACTCGGGGCATCCCTTCGCTCAATAGCTCTTGAAGAGGTGCCAATAGTCAAGGAGTTTGCAGATGTTTTCCCCGAAGATCTGCCCGGAATGCCTCCCAAGCGGGACATCGAATTCAGAATCGAGCTTGTCCCGGGGACCACTCCAATCTCCAAGCGCCCATACCGCATGGCCGCCAATGAACTAGCCGAAGTCAAGAGCAACATCGAAGACCTAGAGCAGAAAGGTTACATCCGACCGAGTACCTCACCTTGGGGTGCACCGGTCATATTTGCCATGAAGAAGGACAAGACCAAGAGGATGTGCGTGGACTATAGAGCCTTGAACGACGTAACCATCAAGAACAAATACCCATTGCCTCGGATCGACGACCTGTTCTATCAGCTGAAAGGATCCTCGGTGTTTTCCAAGATTGACCTCAGGTCAGGTTACCACCAGTTGAGGATCAGGGAGGAAGATATACCCAAGACTGCCTTCACCTCCCGCTATGGACTCTACGAGTACACTGTGATGTCGTTCGGACTCACGAATGCCCCGGCCTTATTCATGAACATGATGAACAATGTATTCATGGAGTTCTTGGACAAGTTCATCGTGGTATTCATCGACGATATCCTCGTTTACTCCAAGACCAAGGAAGAACACGAGACTCACCTCCGTCTGACCCTCGGAAAGCTAAGGGAGCAGCAACTGTACGCCAAATACAGCAAGTGCGAATTTTGGTCGTCTGAGGTGAAGTTCCTCGGTCATGTTATATCTGCCGGAGGAATAGCAGTGGACCCAACCACCGTTGAAGCGGTAACCAACTGGCTACAGCCAACGACCGTGACCGAGATCTGGAGTTTTCTCGGATTGGCCGGATACTACCGCCGGTTCATCGAGAACTTTTCCAAGATCGCCAAGCCTATGACCAGACTTCTGCAGAAGGAAGTAAAGTTTGATTGGACCCCCGACTGCGAAGAAAGCTTCCAGACCCTCAAGAAGAAGCTAGTATCAGCTCCAATTCTGACTCTGCCAGACATCCGGAAAGACTTCCACGTCTACTGTGATGCCTCTCGCCAAGGATTGGGATGCATCTTAATGCAAGAAGGGAAGGTGATATCCTACGCCTCCCGGCAACTGAGACCGCACGAGCTGAACCACCCAACCCACGACCTGGAACTAGCAGCCGTGGTTCATGCCTTGAAGATATGGAGACATTACCTTGTGGGAAATCGGTGTGAGGTCTTCACCGACCACAAGAGCCTCAAGTATATATTCACTCAACCAGACCTGAACCTCAGGCAAAGGAGATGGTTGGAACTGATCAAGGATTACGACTTGGGCATCCATTATCATCCGGGCAAAGCGAACGTGGTGGCAGACGCTCTTAGTCGAAAAGGGTACTGCAATGCCATCATGATTCAGGACCAGGCTCCTCTACTTTATAAAGAGATGGAAAGGCTAAACCTAGGGATCACCACTCGAGAGTACCTCGCTGCCTTGGAGTCTCGGCCTGTCTTAATAGACCAGATCCGAGAGAAGCAGAAGGAAGACCCCGATATCCTGGAGATCCAGCAAAACATGAGGAAGGGTAAAGCCCCCGGATTCTCCGAGGACGAACATGGTACCATCTGGTTCGGAAACCGAGTATGTGTACCCAACCTACCTGAGTTGAAGACTCTCATCCTTCAAGAAGCCCACGATACTCTATACTCCATTCATCCCGGGAGTACAAAGATGTACCAAGACCTGAAGGAGAAATATTGGTGGGTCAGCATGAAGAGAGAAATAGCCGAGTATGTGGTCGAGTGCGACACATGCCGGCGAGTCAAGGCAGAGCATCAGAGACCTGCCGGACTTCTTCAACCCCTCAAAGTCCCTGAATGGAAGTGGGAAGAGATAGGAATGGACTTCATCACGGGACTGCCCAGGACCCAAGCTGGTCATGATTCTATCTGGGTGATCGTTGATCGACTCACCAAGGTAGCTCACTTCGTCCCGGTCAAGACAACTTACACCGTCGCCAAGTTGACTGAGTTGTATATGACCCGGATCGTGTGCCTCCACGGAGTTCCCAAGAAGATTGTATCTGACCGTGGGAGTCAGTTTACCTCCAAGTTTTGGAAGAACCTTCAAGAGGAACTCGGCACCCGGCTGAACTTTAGCACCGCCTATCATCCACAGACCGACGGTCAAACCGAAAGGGTCAACCAGATATTGGAGGATATGCTTAGAGCTTGTGCTCTAGACTTTGGCGGAATGTGGGACAAGAACTTACCTTACGCAGAGTTCTCCTACAACAACAGCTATCAAGCCAGCCTGCAGATGTCCCCGTTCGAAGCACTCTATGGGCGTAAGTGCAGAACGCCGTTGCTCTGGGATCAAACCGGAGAATCACAACTGTTTGGGACTGACCTATTGAGAGAAGTTGAAGAGAAAGTTAAGATCATAAGAGACCGACTGAAGGCAGCCCAATCCAGGCAAAAGAGCTACGCCGACAACCGTCGAAGAGATCTAGCCTTTGAGGAGGGCGACTATGTCTACCTCCGAGTCACTCCCCTCCGTGGCACTCAAAGGTTCAACATGAAAGGCAAACTAGCACCCCGCTACGTCGGACCTTTCCAGATCCTCCGTCGACAAGGAGAAGTATCATATCAACTTGAACTGCCTCCATCCTTGGCAGGCGTTCATGATGTGTTCCATGTCTCGCAGCTGAAGAAGTGTCTCCGTGTGCCCACCGAGCAAGCCGACCTTCAGCAGCTCAACGTCCAAGAAGACTTGACCTACATAGAGAGACCCGTCAAGATCTTGGAAACCAAGGAAAGAGTAACCAGAAGTCGCGTCGTCCGCTTCTGCAAAGTCCAATGGAACAACCATCCCGCAGAAGAAGCCACTTGGGAAAAAGAAGACGAGCTGAAAGCCCAATACCCCGAGCTATTCGAGTAGCGTTCCAATCTCGAGGACGAGATTCTTGTAAGGGGGATAGGTTTGTAACACCCCAAATTTTCAAAACAATAAAAATATTATTAAATTCAATTTATTGGAATTATTATTTCAGAAAATACTTTTAAATCCCTTTTATACCCTTTTGAACTACAACATAGAGTAGATGACCAAATCAGGAGGTGAAACTTTTTGTATATGATCCTAAGACCAAAATATAATTTTGAGAAGTTTTATAAATTTTTACCAGCCCTGGAAGTAGCCCTAATCTTTTAATTTATTTTCTGGAATTATTTTTATTCAGAAAAGTATTAGAACAGTAATGGGCCCCTCCCCCTCCCTTTTCTCTCTCCCGGCCGGCCCAGCCCGTTACCACGCTTGCCTCTGGCTGACAAATGGACCCCACCTGTCGGCGCCGAAACCTTCCCCTCGCGCGCACACCCGACATCGCGGCCCCACCCGTCAGCCTTCCCGTTCGCTCGCTCGCGCCCGCTGGCCAGTGGCCCCCGCCTGTCAGCTTCGCCTTCAACCTCGCGCCGTCGCCCCCAAACTACGTCGGCCACCTTTACTCCCTCGGATCCGCCCCCGCCGGCCCCCTCACCATAATCACTCGCCGGCAATGAATTCCCCTCAACGCGCCGACCGTTTTCCCCCTATTAATTCGGCCGATTCGCGTCCAGGTTCGATGAACCGCGTCAACCCGAGCTCACCGGCGTCATGGCGTCATTAACCTCGGCCACCGTCAATTGCGCCCTCCCTGCCCCCGCCGGTACCTCTATTTAAGTCCTTGCCCTCCACCGCGTTCGGTTCACGCAACCATTCGCACTCAGACCAAGCAGAGCGCCCGCACTTCGCCGGTTATAGCACTCCCTCTATTTCGTCTCCGGCCGCCGTTCGCCCTCGCCTCAGACCACCTCCGCCAGTGCCTCCGCCACCAACGTGACCACAAGAACGACCCCGACCTCGGCCACCCCTCCGCCGACGTCGTACCCCACCGGAACACCATCGCCAACGAGGAACCCGAACCACTCCGCCGTCTACCCTCGTCGCCGGCCACGTCCCGTCGTCCCCGGACCACCGCCAAGGTACCATCGTGACCGCCGTAGCGTCCCCCTTCCATTTCTAGGCTTAGCTAGGACCGCCGTCGCTCGCCGTGGCCGCTGGCCCGCTCGCCGTCGTCGGAGAAGACGACCGGCACGGGTCGAGTACCCGTGCCGTGTCGGATCTGATCCCGACCGTGCGATCGCGATCGGACGACGCACGTGAGCCCACGTACGCGATCTAATCCGCGCCGTCGGATCTGGTCAAAGCGTTACGTTTTAACCTCACGCGTTGATTTTCATTTAACCCGGCGTGCGATCTCGTGCGTCCACGTGGTACCCCTTCGCGCGTTTTAATCCTGGCCGTCCGTTGTCACTTAACCCTCCCGCCTCGCGCCTGGCCACCGGATCCAGATCCGACGGTCCAGATCGAGCCGGCGCACGCGCACAGTGCGCGGGTTCACCGTGGGCCTGGCTCACCGTGGACCCGAGGGGTCTAAAATTTGAAAATAAATTCCAGAAATGCTTTTAAACTTGTAAAATTCATATCTAATGCATTTGGACTCTAAAAATTGCCATTCCAATTTTAGAAAATTCATAAAATTATTCTCTACATGTTTAGGCAATAAAAACAGTAGGTTTATTTTGACATTTTCATTTATTTAAATAAGTATTCAAATGCCCTTAGGATTAAAATGTAAATTTAAATATTTAAATTCCAGAAAATTTATATAATTGTCCCTTTCTGTTTAAACACTAAAACCACTGAGTTTTCTCTGAATCATTTAAATTAAATTGATTAGAAAACTTAATATAGTATTATACACACTTAAACACCCTTTTATGAAAGACAATAATTCATTTAGATTCATTCTAAAATTAATGGAGAAATAAATTTCAGAACTTTAAATCATTAAATTTATTTTATTTATAATCAAACCAACTTTAACTTATGTGTTTATAATGTAATGTTATACTGTTTGATTAGATGTTATGTTCTTTTTATTTTACTTTATATTAAAAAGACTACGACGTCGCCGAGGAGCCGGAGTACTTCCCCGAAGTCCCTCCCTCTCCCTTTGCTGAACAAGGCAAGTCACCAAACAATTCTTTTGAGCATATTGAACCCATGTCTGAATTGACTATCGCTAAAACACATAGGTTATGTATATGCATTAGTCAAATGAACCCTTACATTATATTTATTTAGGATCCCCCGACCTTGATGTGCAACCCAAGCCATGCTATCTCGCCTAACCTCCTTGTCACCATATGATCAATGATATTAGCTAGTGTCCAATGTATTGACACGGCCGCTATAGGATAAAAATGAGTCGTAGCAAAATGGTTCTATTATATGATCCCCGTTGCTTCTTATCTTTGGAAATTCTGTTGGTGATGAGTCATGGTTGTGAGTGTATGCATGGTGGGTTCCGGGTGCAAGCTAGGGCATTGGTCAGTCGCACCCGGGGCACTATAAGGACCGGTCTGAGGGATCCGTTGCAATACACTTACGTACTAACCACAAGTCTAGTGGGTAAGTCCTAACTAAGGTATGGGTTGTTCCAAACCGAGGCCACCATTTGGAGATGGGTCAAGTTGCACCTGCGGGTGACTTGTACCAATGTGGCGCAAAAGGGGGTGCGACGTTAGCCGGGATGCGGCCCGGCGCGCCGGCGAAACCTAGAGCGGGTGGTTATCGCTTGGAACATCTCATATTGAGGTTTTGGCACGAGTTCCCGTGAAATGGGTCATCTCGTTGAGATGAGTGCGTGCCTTGTGGGTACAGTAGTACATCTCTGATCAGAGTCTTAAATCTTTTCGAAAAGCCGAGCCCACGGTCAAGGGCGGGTTGCGTGACATCCCCCAGTTAGTTTACTTTGAATATGAATGTGCATGATGGATTGACATGTAAGGACCGTTGTGCGAGGAGGTAAAACGTACTCCTCGAGTTAGTTGATGTTGATGATGTTCATGTTTACTTTCCGCATGATTAAAATATGATTACACTAAATGCCATAACTGCAATTGCTTTATTCCGCATTGTTAGCCTTTATCCTTCCTTGTTTATTATCCTGCATTATTATTTGCATTTGCGGTGGCTTGTTGAGTACTTTTTGTACTCATACCCGTTGGACCCCACAGAGGATGCTTATCTTGAAGACGGTCTGGAGTAGCAACCCAGTCAAGAAGAAAAATCCTGAAGAAGAAGTTCGTCATGCCGTTTTCTAATTATTTTACTCTACTGTTTTATTAAAACAATGATGTAATAAATATGGTCTGCGTACCATGAACAATGTCGTATGTACGGTTGTCGCATGATGAACCTCTTGTATTATTGTTTTTCTTATGAAATTCAATAATGTCTCGATTTGTTAAATCGGGGCCCTACACTACCCAACCCATGATTTGGAGCTTGCCGCAGTTGTGCACGCCCTTAAAATATGGAGACATTATTTGGTTGGAAATCGCTGTGAGATCTTTACGGATCACAAGAGTTTGAAGTATATCTTCACACAGCCTGACCTCAACCTGAGGCAGAGACGATGGTTGGAACTAATCAAGGACTATGACTTAGGTATTCACTACCACCCCGGAAAAGCTAATGTGGTAGCTGATGCATTAAGTCGCAAGGGATATTGCACAGCTATGATGATTCAGGAGCACGCACCCTTGTTATGTAGAGAAATGGAAAAATTGAATCTCAGGTTGACCACAGGAGCATATCTAGCCACCTTGGAGACTCAACCTGTCTTGTTCGAGCAAATCCGTGAAGCCCAGTTAGAAGACCCGGATATAGCTGCCATTAGGAAGAACATGAGACAAGGAAAAGCCCCAGGATTTTCAGAGGACGAGAACGGCACCACATGGTTTGGAAACCGGATATGTGTGCCGGATAAACCTGAGATAAAGACCCTTATCCTGAGAGAAGCCCATGAGACAATGTACTCCATTCATCCTGGCAGTACCAAGATGTACCAAGACCTGAAGGAACGTTATTGGTGGGTTAGTATGAAAAGGGAGATTGCGCAGTTCGTCGCCGAATGTGACACCTGCAGAAGAGTAAAAGCTGAACATTAGAGACCTGCAGGATTGTTACAGCCACTTAAGGTGCCTGAATGGAAGTGGGAAGAAATCGGAATGGATTTTATCACCGGACTACCAAAGACCCAACTTGGGTTTGATTCTATTTGGGTGATCATCGATCGGCTTACCAAAGTAGCGCATTTCATAGCCGTCAAGACGACCTATAGTGGCCCTAAGCTTGCAGAATTATACATGGCTCGGATCGTATGTCTTCATGGAGTGCCCAAGAAGATAGTGTCCGACAGAGGAAGTCAGTTTACCTCTCGTTTCTGGAAGAACCTTCAAGAGGAGATGGGCACGAGATTGAATTTCAGCACCGCCTACCACCCTCAGACAGATGGACAAACAGAAAGAGTGAATCAGATATTGGAGGATATGCTTCGAGCATGCGTCCTGGATTTTGGAGCCACTTGGGACAAGAGCTTGCCGTACGCTGAGTTTTCGTACAACAACAGCTATCAAGCCAGCCTACAGATGTCTCCTTTTGAAGCACTATATGGACGTAAGTGTAGAACGCCTCTACTTTGGGACCAAACCGGTGAATCCCAAGTATTCGGAACAGACATTCTTCGTGAAGCTGAAGAGAAGGTACAAATCATCAGAGACCGACTCAAGACAGCCCAATCACGACAGAAGAGCTACGCTGACAATCGTCGCCGAGACCTAGCCTTTGAAGAAGGAGATCATGTCTACCTTCAAGTTACGCCTCTCCGTGGTACTCAACGGTTTAACATGAGAGGAAAGTTGGCCCCTCGATATGTTGGACCATTCCCCATTATCCGCCGCCAAGGCGAAGTAGCTTATCAGTTGGAACTACCACCCTCATTGGCGGGAGTGCACGATGTATCCCACGTATCTCAACTCAAGAAGTGTCTCCGCGTCCCCACAGAACAAGTGGACCTTCAGCAGTTGGATGTTCAAGAAGATCTGACCTATGTGGAAAAGCCGGTCAAGATATTGGAAGTAAAAGAGAGGACCACCAGGAGTCGAGTCATCCGTTTTTGCAAAGTGCAGTGGAGCAATCATCCTGTAGAAGAAGCTACCTGGGAGAAAGGAGATGAACTTAAGGCACAGCATCCTGAGCTATTCGAGGATTGATCCGAATCTCGAGGACGAGATTCTCTGTAAGGGGGATAGGATTGTAACACCCCAGAAATTAAAAAGGAATAAAATAAAAGAAAATCATTATTTAAATCATTTCTGGATTTATTATTAAAGGAAAATCACAAAAGAACCCAAATAAAGCCAAACAGGGAGAAAAACTCAAAATATGAACTTGAAAATTTTATGAGATGAACTAGAGGCCAAGATATAATTTTAGGAATTTTTACAAATTTTTACCAACAGTAATTCAACCCTTAATCAAATAAATAATTTACTGGAATTATTTTAAATCAGAAAAGAATTAAAATGCTTAATGGGCCGCCCACCTCCAAAGTGCTCTCAACCCAGCCCAGCCCAGCCATCCCTCACTGACCCGTGGGTCCCGCCTGTCGGCGCTCGCCTCCCCTCTCTCCTCCCGCCCGCGCCCCGCCTGGCCCCACACGTCAGCCTCTGTGCGCTCGCGTTCGCCCGCTGACAGTCATGGCCCGCCTGTCGGCGTTCGTTTTCCCGTTCACCCTCTGACAGGTGGAGCCCACCTGTCAGATTCGTCTTCTCCATGGAAGGGGATCGCCCCTTCCTTCCTCCCGGCGATCCCTTTCTGTTTCCTCGCCGCCGGCCACCGCGATCGCCCGGATCACCCCGGATCACCTTCCCTGGTCGCCGCTGCCCCCTTTCCTTCCTTGACCGACACGTTTTTGCGCTTATGGAAGGCTATCCGATGCTTTTGGGAACCTCGCCGGAAAAGGAAGAAGCCCTTCGGGTTCCCCGGCATTCCTTGCCATCTGGGCGCCGGCGAGCCCCTATTTATACCCTCGCCCTCACCGCGCTCAGTCCACACCGTAGCAACCCAAGCCAAGCGAGAACAGAGCGCCGCCGCCTTCTTTTCGGCCTTTAGCTCTGCTTCGCCTCTGGCGAGCCCTCGCCCTCACCTCGGACCTCCCCTGTCCTAGCCACCGCCACCGACGAGACCGCCGGAGCCCGCTCATCATCGGCCACCACTCCATCGGTCGTGAAGACCACCGGATCGTCGTCGCCGTCGAGCACCCGAAACCCCTCCGCCGTCTACGCTCGCCGCCGGTCACCTCCGGACCTCCGTCGTCGCCGTCAAAGGTACGGTCATGACCGCCCTCCCTTCCCCGTTCCATTTTTGTCGTTAGCTCTACCCTTAGGCGCTCGCCGCCGCCGTTGCCATCGCATCCGAGGCCGCCGTCGCCGGAGACGAAGGGGGGTACGCGCCCCCTTGCGTCGTGCCGTGCCGGATCGCGCCGCGACCGCCCGATCGCGATCGGAGGGCTAGGATTAAATCCCTCCGGGATTTAATCTGGGCCCTCGGATCTGGTCAAAGGGGTATCGAGGCCTCTCGGCCATCGATCACCACTTAAAACCCCCGATCGATCTCAGGCGTCCACGTGTACCCGTTCGCTCTGTTTTAATCTGAGCCGTCCATTCTCACTTAAGGGATCCCGCCTCGCGCCTGGCCGCCGGATCTAGATCCAACGGATCTGGTTGATCCGGTCCACGCGCACAGTGGCGCAGTCCACCGTGGGCCTGGCTCACCGTGGACCAGAGCCCATTTTCCAGTTTAAATAAAATTCAGAAAATAGTTTAAACTTTGAAAATTCATATCTTGCTCATTTTAGCTCCAAATTTCACCATTCAAATTTTGTTAAAACCAGAATATTATTCTCTACACATTAATGCCATAAAAACAGTATGTTTCTGTTACCCAAAATATTATTAATAAATAAATGACTAAAAATCCCTTAGGATTAAAATTAATTATACAGAAAATAAATTAGGAAAAATCCTAAAAAGATAAACTCCACTGTTTATTCAAAAACTCAGAATAATAAAATATGACTTCACATAAAAAAACACCCACAACTGTGTATGTTCTTCTATTTGGTGATTTTATCTGTTTATTGAATGTATTATTTATTTTTCCGTATCGAGAAGACTACGAGTTCGTCGAGGAGCAGGAGTTCTACCCCGAGGTTCCTCCATCCCCCTTTGCTGATCAAGGCAAGACATCGACCACCTCTGTGGAAACAGTTGATCATATTGAGCCCATGTTTTAATAAACTATCGCTATAACTCATAGGTTAATATTGCATTAGTCCAATAATCAAGCCTTACACTTATATCTATTAGATCCCCGTCCTTGTGTGCAAACCCAAGCCATGCTTATTGAGCCGTAACTCCTTGTCACTCTACTATAACAATATTAGCTAGTGCCCAATGTACCGGCACAACTGCTATAGGATATAAAGAATGAGTCGTAGATTAGATGGATTCTGGTATATGAAATACCCTGTTATTCTTGTCTCTGGACTCTGTTGAAGTTAGGCATGTCATAAGTATGGTGGGTTCCGGGTGCAAGCTCGGGTTTTGGTATGTCGCACCCGGGGCACTATAAGGACCGGTCTGCGGGATCTGTTGCAAAGCACTTCCGTACCAACCACAAGTCTAATGGGTAAGTCCTAACTGGAAGTGTGGAACGCTCCGTCTCACGGCACCATAGTGGAGGGGGCAAGGGGCTAGCCCTTAGGGCGCCTTGTACCGACGATGGCTCAAGGGGGGTATTGTGGAAACTCGACATGGCGAGACACGGTACGAAACCTATAAGAGGGTGCTGTTGAGTCGGGGAAGACCATATGGAAGGTTTTGGCACGAGTTCCCGTGTAATGGGTCATCTCGTTACACTTTGGTGTAAGTGATGAGTGCGTGCCTTGTGGGTACAGTGGTACATCTCTGATCAGAGTAATTTAAATCTTTTCGAAAAGCCGAGCCCACGGTCAAGGGCGGGTTGTGTGACTACTCGCAGTTAGTTTACAATTGATTGAAAGATTGAGTTATTCATGTCATGTAAGGACTGTTGTGCGGGGAGGTAAAACGTACTCCTCGAGTTAGAAGATGATGATGCATTCACATGTTTACTTTTCCGTACTAATAAATTGCTCACATTTAATGCTATACAATTATGCTGCTTCCGCAAAACTAGCCACTATCTCCCTTGTTATTATCTTGCATTATATTTGCATTCGGTGGCTTGCTGAGTACATCTGTACTCACCCCGTTGACTTACACCATCAGAGCCCGTCTACTACGAGGAGGATGAAGGTCTGGAGTAGCGACCCAGTCAAGGCGAGACTGGAAGGAGGCGTTCATCTAGGACCCTTGATTTTATTAGTTTCTCTTCACTTTCATTCACTTTTGTATTAATGCGGTCTACGAACCGTGAATGATTGCCCGTATTGTACGTGGTCGCTTGATGAACGTCTTGTTTTATTGATTTTCTATGGAATTTCAATAAAGTCCTGATTTATTAAATCGGGGCGCGATAGGACTCGCTCTAGAAACTACAGCTTTCACGATGAATAGAGTTCTATCTAAGTTAGTAGAGAAGACGTCATATGAGATGTGGTCTGGGAGGCATTCCAAATTTTCTTTTCTAAATATACGGGGATGTGAGGTGTATGTCAAATGTTTGACGTCTGACAAACTTACTCTTAAATATGATAAGTGCTTCTTTGTGAGATATCCTAGGGAAACCAAAGGATACTATTTCTATAATAGAGAAGAGGGCAAAGTGTTAGTTGCTCAGAATAGTGTGTTCCTTGAGAAAGAGTTTCTCTCAAAAAGGGTTAGTGGGATAACGGTGCATCTCGAAGAAGTTCGAGAGCCACTAGAAAGTGTTCCAGATCCCACTGAACCATAATAAGATATGTAAGGTGTTGTAGAGCCCATTGTAGAGACACCATCCCCATGAAGGTCCGAGAAGGTGAGTCACGCGCCGGAGCAGTTCATGTTTTTGACCACCGTTCAGCGCGACGTGTTGTTGTTGGACAATGACGAGCCCAAGACCTATGTGGAAGCAGTGATGGGACCAGACTCTGAGAAATGGCTTGGAGCCATCAGATCCAAAATGGAGTACATGCGAGAAAACCAAGTTTGGAACATGGTTGATCCACCCTATGGGGTACTATGAGTGGAAATGGATCTTCAAGAAAAAAGATAGATGTTGATGGAAATATTCACATCTATAAGGCACGATTGGTGGCTAAAGGTTTTAGACAGATTCAAGGTGTTGATTATAATGAAATGCTTTCGCTCGTCGCAATGCTTAAGTCTATCTAGATCATCCTAGCAATTGGCACATTTTATGATTATGAGATATGGCAAATGGATATCAAGACGACTTTCCTAATTGGAAACCTAAGTGAGGATGTGTACATGACACAACCTGAAGGTCTTGATTATCTAGAAAATGCTAAGAAAGTTTGTAAGTTACAGAAGTCCATTTATAGGCTAAAGCAAACTTCTTGTAGTTGGAATCTTAGTTTTGATGAGGTAGTCAAAGGGTTTGGCTTCATCAAGAACAAAGAAGAGCCTTGTATTTACAAAAGGCTAATGGGAGCTCACTTGTATTTCTGGTCTTATATGTGCACGACATATTGTTGATCGAAAATGACATTCCTTTGTTGAATGCTATCAAGACTTCATTGAAAAATAGTTTCTCAATAAAAGATCTTGGAGAGGTAGCATACATTTTGGGCATAAAGATCTACGGAGATAGATCAAAGCGGTTAATTGGATTAAGCCAGAGTATGTACATTAACAAGGTTTTAAAGCGGTTCAAAATGGAGAATTCCAATAAGTGTTTTTTGCTAATGTCACATGGTATTTCTCTTAGTAAGACTCAGTGTGCCATGACACCTGATGAGCTAGAGAAAATGAGTGTGATCTTGTATGCCTCCGTGATCGGGTCCATCATGTATGCCATGCTATGTACATGCCTAGATGTCTCCTACGCTCTAAGTGTTATGAGCAGATACTAGTCAAACCCAGGTGAAAATTACTGGGTCGTAGTAAAGAATATCATCAAGTACTTGAGAAGCACTGAGGAGATGTTCCTAGTTTACGGTGGTGATGAGGATCTCATTATAAGTGGTTACACCGATGCTAACTTTCAGACTGATAAAGATGATTCTCGATCGTAATCTAGTTTTGTGTTCTGCCTCAATAGAGATACAGTGAGTTGGAAGAATTCTAAGCAAGGGACGGTGGTTGATTCTACGACAGAAGCTGAGTATATTGCAGCTTTAGAAGCTGCAAAGGAGGCCATTTGGATCAAAAAGTTTGTTTCTAAGTTGGGTATTTGTTGGGGGAATATATTTCCCTTAAACAGGGGCCAAATGACGTCAGCCTCCGACAGCCTTCGGCCCAGAACCAGGTACTGTCAGGAGCCTGTTTTCTCTAAGTGTTGTTTCCAGGTCCCAAGGTGCCTTTCGGGGCCCGTAGCTTCGGAGCCCCTAGACCAGGAGGTCCGGCCCGGAGCCCTCAATTCAGGCCCGGGCGCAGGCCGCCGGAGGCCACCCTCCGGGCGCCGGAGGTCGGAGGTCGCCCTCCGGAGCCAAGTCCGGAGGCCACCCTCCGAGAGCCGAGCCCGGAGGCCGCCCTCCGGGAGCCCAGTTCGGAGGTCGCCTTCCGGAGCCAAGTCCAGAGGCCACCCTCCGAGAGCCAAGCCCGGAGGCCACCCTCCGGAGTCATGTTCGGAGGCCATCCTCCGAGAGCCAAGCCCGGAGGCCGCCCTCCGGGAGCCCAGTTCGGAGGTCGCCTGCCGGAGCCAAGTCCGGAGGCTACCCTCCGAGAGCCGAGCCCGGAGGCCGCCCTCCGGGAGCCCAGTTCGGAGGTCGCCTTCCGGAGCCAAGTCCGGAGGCCACCCTCCGAGAGCCAAGCCCGGAGGCCACCCTCCGGAGTCCTGTTCGGAGGCCATCCTCCGAGAGTCAAGCCCGGAGGCCACCCTCCGGAGTCCAGTCCGGAGGCCGCCCTCCGGGAGTCCAGCCCGGAGGCCACCCTCCGGAGTCCAGTCCGGAGGCCGCCCTCCGGGAGTCCAGCCCGGAGGCCACCCTCCGGAGCCAAGTCCGGAGGCCGCCCTCCGGAGCCAAGTCCATACCGGGGGCCCCCCGCCCCTGGTATGTCGTTTAGCTGGTCAAAGCCTGGCGCAGCCTGACACGCCAGTAAAGCTGTAAAGTTGTCTGGCACCTTTTGTATTGTAGCTAGCTCCTTTTCCCCTCTCTGCCCCTATGAGCCTGAGGCTCATAGGGGGCATCCCAGTCTTTTCCTTTGGCCTGCGCGCCTATATAAGCAGGGCCAAGCCCTTGTAGCGGGGGACAACCCCAGGGGGCCATGAGACCCTGCAGTTCTCTTCTCCACACTAAGGCACACCATGCCCAATCCACCATAAACTGGACGTAGGGCTATTATCCCCTAGGGGAGGCCCGAACCAGTATAAACCCCTTCTCCCTCTGAGGGAACCCATCGAGGTTCATTATCCACATCATACTCCACCACAGAAAAACCTGCTGGGACTAACGCAATTGTTCCAACAGTTGGCGCCGTCCGTGGGGAACTTAGTCCTAGAAGCTAAGTTCTCTACCACTTCCTGCAACCCGAAGTGCGCCCGAGGGGGGAGCATCGAGGCTTTCTCGCTTCGCGCACCCTCCGGCAAGGGGCTTCGAGGGCAGATCGAAGGCCACCTTCGCCTTCCTCCATCCTTCGCATACCGGAACCCACTCTCCGGCAAGGGGCTCCGCTCCACGTTTCAAAGGTCATCGGAGCCCGAGGGCTACAAGGTAAGTACCGCCCGAAGCCTTACTCCGATGCACCAATCTGCAGTTACATTAACATAAGCTCGAAGTCTCGCTTCGCCTTGTTTAAAAACCGAAGCCACGCTTCGCCTTGTTCAAAAACCGAAGCCATGCTTCGCTTTACTTAAAAACCGAAGCCATGCTTCGCCGTGTTTAAAAACCGAAGCCATGCTTCGCCGTGTTTAAAAACCGAAGCCACGCTTCGCCTTGTTTAAAAACCGAAGCCACGCTTCGCCTTGTTCAAAAACCGAAGCCATGCTTCGCTTTACTTAAAAACCGAAGCCATGCTTCGCTTTACTTAAAAACCGAAGCCATGCTTCGCTTTACTTAAAAACCGAAGCCATGCTTCGCTTTACTTAAAAACCGAAGCCATGCTTCGCCTTATTTAAACCCGAAGCCACGCTTCGCCTTATTTAAAACCGAAGCCTTGCTTCGCTTTATAAAACCCGGAGTACCCCTCCGAAGGCTACACAGTGCCCCCGGGCCCGTAGCAGTGGGCTAAAAGGACTCCGGGCCACTGGCCCGACGCGTCCAGGGATACCGGGCTCCGCGCCCGAAGCATCCCAGGGATTCCGGGTTCCGCACCCGAAGCATCCCAGGGTCGAAGGTGACCCAGAGTCGAAGGTGGCTCAGAGTCGAAGGTGGCTCACACTATCACAGGTTCGGTGAATCCACACCAAATATCCTTCTCATTACAGGACCAAGTTCTGAAGCCTTGCTTCATTATCTAAACACGCTCCAAAGCCTGGCTTCGCGTGCTCATATACTATACGCCTAAGCGTCTCGAAGTCATACTTCGCCATAATCTAAGTGCGTTTTAGAGCCCCGCTCACGCACAGCATCCAAATCCCGGCATGCCGAAGCATGCTTCGCTCAAATTGGGTATGCGGAAGCCTTGCTTCGCACCAAATTGATGCGTTCGGAGCCCGTAAGAGGCCTTCGTTCGACACAAAACCAAATATCCGAAGCCGCCAAAAAGGTGCACCCCTTCGCATGTTTATTTTTTGCCCGCACCAGCAACGGTTAAACCCCTAACTGCCACGAGCAAAAGGGGGGAAGAATGTATGCGAGGTGTGCGAGTGTAATGAACAGTACGAGCGTAGCAAGCTAAAACGTTCGAAGCCAAACAACACGAAGCATACAGACAAAGTGCGCGAGGATAACAAGCTCAATTCATTGTATGTTGAGAAGTGTGTTACAAACATACTTCGGAAACAAAACTACGTATAATCTGTATCTAAGCCTAAGAAGAACCGTGTGCGAGCCCCCGACCCTCGCTTGCCCCTTCTTCGGCCAGGGCCACCTCGGCTGGACGTTGCCTCGTCGGAGCCCGCTCTCCCTCGACCGGCCCGTCCAGGCTCCGAAGCCCACAGGCTTCGACTTCCGCTTTGCAGGTTGCTCCAAGTTCGCGAAGCAGGCAGGGCCGTGTCGAAGGCAGAAAAGTCTAGGGCTTCGTCGCTCGCTAACACCGTTCGCGAAGGCAAAGGTAAGGGGTTCTGAAGGGGCTCCGCCTTCACAGCGGCTAGCAAGTCCTGAGCTATTTCGAAGATGGCTTCGCCCCTAGGCCCCCTCGGAAGCTTAAACCGAGGAGGGCCTTCGGACCTAGCTACTTCAAGAATCGCCCACAGTTGTCGAAGCCCTTCAGAGTCCTCGAGGACTTCGAGGTCTATGCTCGAAGGCTGAGCCTGGGCAGGTATAAAAAACCCCCGCATTCATATTAATAAACTGATAAGTTTTTACAAAGCCTACGGCTAGGTATTACAAGAAAGCCTAAGGAGATCTACACCTTCGGAGGCGGAGTCGTCGAGGTCGAAGGCTTGTCCGAGTCAACGGGCCCCTTGAACCGGCGTTGTCGAAGGGCCTTCATGAGGTCAAGGACTGCCTCGCAGCCTTGCTCCTTCCAAGGTTCCTGCAGCCGCCGCCAGGCCCCTCGGACTTCGCCCGGAGGCGTCACCAAGTGCGGACCCCCGAAGGCCACTGGGGTCACGGAGGTCGCAGCCCGAAGGTGGTCACACCCCGCGGCATGGAGCAGATGCAACACCCCTTGGCCCGCGACGCGACCGGCCATAAGAGCGAAGCCCTTCAACGCTTCGTCCGCTACCGAGGCTGCAGTCTTCAAGAAATCGACGCGGTCCCCAATCGGGTCCTGATCGCCAAATTCCGGAGTCCGGCACTCAGTCCCTATCTTTTCAAGGACCTCAGTCAGGCTCTGGGTGGCCTCGCCAAGATTAGCCACGACAAAGCTTTCAAGATCCCGAGCTCACTGGCGGAGCTCCTCGTTCTCCTTCGCCTGACGGGCCTCGGCGTCCTTCGAAGCTTGGAGCTCCGCGCGGAGCCGAGCCGTCTCCGAGGCCAAGGCTTCCTTCGCCTCAGCAGCCGAAGCCTCGGCCCGCCTCCGCTTCTCGGCCTCCTCCAAGACCTCGCGGCGAAGGGCCTCCTTCTCTTCTGCGAGGCGCTCCATCCGCCGGTCAGCAGCAGTCGAAGCTGCCGCGTTCAGTGCGAGGGCCTGCAGGAATTCAAGAAACCTTAAGTGTTAACCAAGAGACAAAGTATAGCTCGAAGCTGCAAGGGGCTCCGCTCACCCGCATAAGGACTTCGTTTGAGCTAACGAAGAGCTCCGTGGGATCTCGGTGGCTAAGCTGGGCCACCAAGTCCCCCTCCTCCGCAGAAGCGCAGGCCTCGCGGAAGCCGAGGATCGCCGCCGCCGTCACGCCCCCCCTCGGCTTGAAGGGGTGAATCACCGCCACGGTGGTCTCCGCGGACTCCGGCAAGGCGGGGCTCAGGCTCACCACGTCGACATCTTCTTCGCCTCGAGGGTCCGCACGGTCTCCGCCGCCCTCGCCGTCAGACGAAGTGCTCTCGGACTCTGACCCACTGCCGCTGCCGCTGCTGCTGCTGCTCGAAGCCTCCGAGGGCTTCGCTTCGGCGGGCTTCGACCCACCTTCGCCTGCCGGCTTCGCCACAGTGGGCCTCGCATCATCTTCGTCCTCTGCGAAAAGCCAAGTCAAAACCTGCATATTGAAGAGAAGCATGCGAAAAGGAAAAGGGTTTACCATCATCAGAGATCTCCTGGAAGGAACCAGGGGCTAAGTGTGTCCTCCAGCTCCCTCGCTGCGAAGCTGGCGCATCCGCCTTCGCGCCCGAAGTTGGTTCCGCCGGGGCATCCGTGGCCTCCTTGGCAGCAGGAGTGCGCGCATCGGCCTCCTCCTCCGAAGCCCTCGCCGCCAGGGGCTTCGCGGCCTTCTTGGGGGTCGGAGTGGCTGCGGGCTTCGCCGCAGCCTCCCCCGAGGCGTCCGCTTCGTCCTCGTCCCCCCTCTTCCTCTTGGCTCCGGCCGACGAGGCAGCCAGGTGGGCGAAGTCCGGCAGAGCGGGGAGCCCTCCGAGGCCAAGCACGGTCCACACTCTGTTCCAGCGCTCCCAGGACCCCACCAGGGCAAGGCGCTGGTTCTGCTCCTCGGGGGTCGGAGTCCCGACGACTCGGTCCGCCGCCGCGATGGCCTCCTCCGGGGTCCTCATGTCGAGGTCGGCTACACGAAAAGGTTGATTCAGGAGCAAGCATTCGAAGTATTAAAAGCAAGAAGAGCGCGAAGCCTTACAGAAGCGGTCGAAGGCCAGCTCGCTGAGTTCACCTCGACCCGAAGCTTGGAAGAGACCCTCCGGCCAAGAGCGTGCGAGGGGGCTGAGCCGAAGGGTGATGAACTCCTCCGCA
This sequence comes from Zizania palustris, assembly GCA_019279435.1. Taxonomy (NCBI): domain Eukaryota; kingdom Viridiplantae; phylum Streptophyta; class Magnoliopsida; order Poales; family Poaceae; genus Zizania; species Zizania palustris. The sequence continues at coordinate 26,228,227 of JAAALK010000282.1, forward strand.
AGGTCCCTCATGCTCATCTTCGCCGCCACCCTTCGGAGCAGCGAGATCCTCGAGTGAAGAAGGCCTTCGCTGGTCGTCACCACCCCTTCGCGTCGGTACAGGATGTGGGCGTTGGTACTCCGAAGGGGAGAGTTCGCGCCGACGGAGGCGTAGAACCACTCTTGATCCCATCTCGAATACCACTTGTTGTTCACAGCCCTCGCAGGGAAGGCGTCCTGGAACTCCTTCCGGAGCTGGAAGTTGGCGCTGCCGAAGGCCAGCGCCCTCTTGACGCGGTCCGTCCCCTCCCTGGGCTTTGGCTGGCAGTTGGCGTCATGAAGAGCAACGAAGACGTCCGCGCGACCCTCGCAGCCTTCGGCCCTAATGGCCCACTCAAAAACAGCTAGCCTCGCCACTGCATTGGGCGAAAGCTGAGGAAGCTCAAGGTTGTAGGCCTTGAGGACTTCGCTCAGCATCCCCACCGCAGGCAGTCCGAGGCCGGCCTCGAAGAAGGCTTCAAACACCACCACTTCGTCAGCACGAGGCTTCGGTATGGCCTCCGACTTCTCTGGGACCCTTAACTGGATTTTCGCTGCAATCTTCCCCTCGCAGGCTCTCCGGACCGACTCCTCCGTGGAAATCGAAGCCCTCATCTCCAGGGTCTGCTCGAACCTGTCGGAGGGCGTCCGAAGGTCCCTCGGCCCCAGTCGCCTAGATGCAGGCTTCGCTGCAGCGGCCGCTGCTGCCGCCGCCTGCACTTGGGCGGAGCCCGAGCTCGAGCCCAAAACCGGGAGCTTCGCCACTGCCTTCTTCGGCATTCTGGTCAGACTTCGGATCGAAGGGCTAAAGGATGGCGAAGGGCTAGAAGCTAGCGAAGGTCGCTCTGCGAGGCTAGGAGGAAGAGGAGAGCGGAGGTGGTAAGGCGGTAAGAAAGAAGTGAATGAAAGTGTGCCGGAGCCGCACGCGGTAAGTCTCTATTTATAGGCGCGGTAAGAATTCCAACTGTCATGGGCCGAGCCCACCGCCAGATGGGCCTCCGGCGAAAGCAAATCAAGCCCAAGCAAGGTAACGGTAACTTTTCTGACCGTTGCGGAGCCGTTCGGGCTCCCCGAGGCCGCTCTGGCACGAGCATTTATTACCCCCAGGAATCGAGGTCTTCTTCGGTCCTGGCTCCGGAGGTACGTTACCTCCGAAGTGTTTTCAGGTCATTTGTCCTAAGGGCGCGTGCACCCCTTCGTTCCGAAGGCCTACACGCGAGGGGCTACTGTTGGGGGAATATATTTCCCTTAAACAGGGGCCAAATGACGTCAGCCTCCGACAGCCTTCGGCCCAGAACCAGGTACTGTCAGGAGCCTGTTTTCTCTAAGTGTTGTTTCCAGGTCCCAAGGTGCCTTTCGGGGGCCGTAGCTTCGGAGCCCCTAGACCAGGAGGTCCGGCCCGGAGCCCTCAATTCAGGCCCGGGCGCAGGCCGCCGGAGGCCACCCTCCGGGCGCCGGAGGTCGGAGGTCGCCCTCCGGAGCCAAGTCCGGAGGCCACCCTCCGAGAGCCGAGCCCGGAGGCCGCCCTCCGGGAGCCCAGTTCGGAGGTCGCCTTCCGGAGCCAAGTCCAGAGGCCACCCTTCGAGAGCCAAGCCCGGAGGCCACCCTCCGGAGTCATGTTCGGAGGCCATCCTCCGAGAGCCAAGCCCGGAGGCCGCCCTCCGGGAGCCCAGTTCGGAGGTCGCCTGCCGGAGCCAAGTCCGGAGGCTACCCTCCGAGAGCCGAGCCCGGAGGCCGCCCTCCGGGAGCCCAGTTCGGAGGTCGCCTTCCGGAGCCAAGTCCGGAGGCCACCCTCCGAGAGCCAAGCCCGGAGGCCACCCTCTGGAGTCCTGTCCGGAGGCCGCCCTCCGGGAGTCCAGCCCGGAGGCCACCCTCCGGAGTCCAGTCCGGAGGCCGCCCTCCGGAGTCCAGTCCGGAGGCCGCCCTCCGGGAGTCCAGCCCGGAGGCCACCCTCCGGAGCCAAGTCCGGAGGCCGCCCTCCGGAGCCAAGTCCATACCGGGGGCCCCCCGCCCCTGGTATGTCGTTTAGCTGGTCAAAGCCTGGCGCAGCCTGACACGCCAGTAAAGCTGTAAAGTTGTCTGGCACCTTTGTATTGTAGCTAGCTCCTTTTCCCCTCTCTGCCCCTATGAGCCTGAGGCTCATAGGGGGCATCCCAGTCTTTTCCTTTGGCCTGCGCGCCTATATAAGCAGGGCCAAGCCCTTGTAGCGGGGGACAACCCCAGGGGGCCATGAGACCCTGCAGTTCTCTTCTCCACACTAAGGCACACCATGCCCAATCCACCATAAACTGGACGTAGGGCTATTATCCCCTAGGGGAGGCCCGAACCAGTATAAACCCCTTCTCCCTCTGAGGGAACCCATCGAGGTTCATTATCCACATCATACTCCACCACAGAAAAACCTGCTGGGACTAACGCAATTGTTCCAACAGTATTGTTCCTAGTGCATCTAGTCCAGTGAACCTCTATTATGATAATAGTGGTGCCATTACGCAAGCCAAGGAGCCTAGGTCACACTAGAAGTCCAAACATATACTTCGACGATATCACCTGATCCGTGAGATCATAGAGATAGGTGATATGAAGATTTGCAAGGTGCACCTGAGCATGAGGTGCACTTGAGCACCATGGGTATTAGATACTTGTGTGAGTGAGTCACGTGTATGTGGAAGATGTTAGTAGTGTCTATGATTATGTATGAGGATAATTATTATATTGTTCATTGAATAAACGTCGTTTACATTGATTGATGAGTTGATTACTTTTTTACGAAACTATTTGTTTTATAATGATGTTGTTCAAAAGGTATCCATGATCTTATCTTCATGTGGGACTGTGATGATACATAGATTAGCATATATGGATGATTGATGATCATGTTTCATGGATCATAGACATGGGGATGTCAAATAAGAGATGTAGACACATGTTGGAGGACATGGTGTTGGATAGCCCCACTTGAGATACTGCTGGGATTGTAATGTACCATCAGTTATAATCTCAAATGGTGTACCTGAAGAGTTCTCAGACCTAAGACCGTCATTTGATTCCAGAATGCGTAGCGACACACTTAGATGCTTCCTAACGCTATTCCGTAACTAGGTAGTCATACGAGTTGTTTTTAGGTGTGTTGTGAAACATGCCATGGGATGTGAGTGGTCCAGATGGAATTTACCTTTCCTAATAATGGGAGAGACGTCTTTGGGCCCCTCGAGGCAGTTGGATTGGAAAAGTGTATGACCATGCCACTATGACTAAAGAGTTAGTCATGATTTGAATCTGATACTTGTTCGAGATGAAATGCCGAGATAACCAATAAGGGTGGCACGTATCTCGCCTTGAGGTTGACTGATGTCGTGTGGTAAAGGGACTGGTGCATGCGTATATCAAAGTTCAATGAAAATTTGATTTTTTATGCTTTTGAGGGTCAATATGTGATGCTAGGTACCACTATTGATCAGTGAGCTGGAAAGGGTTTCCGATGAACGGTTGTTTGTGTATGAACCTATCGGGTCACACACTTGAGGGGATGGATTAAGAAACTTGTTAAGAATTGGATCTTGTGCAAGTGGGAGATTGAAAGAATTGTGCCCAAGAAAATTGTTGGAGGATTGGAAGTTCTGATTTGGAATCACAAATTCTAATTATTTTATGAATTAGAAATAGAGAGCTTAAATCAGAAGTTCCGATAATTTATGGGTTGAGAAATCGAGATCTCAAACCGGAAGTTCTGATTTGGAATCGGAAGTTTCGATTATTTCTTATTTAGAGACAGAGAGTTCAAACCGAAAGGTCCAATTTAGAATTAGTTGATCGGAAGTTTTGATAGGGGTATCGGAAGTTTCAATGTGTTATGGTTTGGAGATCGAAAGGCTAGATCAGAAGTTTCGATAGGGGTATCGAAAGTTCTGATGCATGCTGATTTATAGATCGAAAGTCTTGATCGGAAATTCTGATTAGGACGTAACAGATTGGATCTGTTAGAGATCTGATTGTAATTAAAGGTCCACACCTTGGCATTTTAAATAGGGAGGAAGAGGAGGTCATGGATATATGTTTTTCAGAAGACCCAAGTGCTCCACCCTAGCCACCACACCCCTCCTCTCCTTCATTCTTGATCTCAAGAGTTGAGATTGGGATTTCTCTCCGGTTCTCACGAGCGGTGCTATCACGCCAGCATAGAAGCAATCTTTCCTTGTATATGTGGACTCCATGGAGGTGTTGCTCGAATAGCGACGCTCATCGTCTTCTTCACGTGGACATCGTCGGTCTTCGCTAATTGGATCACCGGAGAATGGCTAAAGCGAGACGAGGATAAGCGAGGATGCGCTTCCCAACATCTTCTTCCACTGCACTAGCATGTATCACGTTAGAAGGTAACGATTCATGATCCCTCACGTGCACGGTTCCAGGGTTTGGAGGCGAAAATTTTGAATTTGCCGGCTAGCGTAACTTCCTCGCGCCCCAACAGTTATAGGCTAGATGACACACATATTTAGAAGTACTATATATTCACACAAAATTATTATAGATTATATGCTATATTTATAGTATTTAAAAATAAGGATCATGATTATAGGGAAACAATATAGATTGATTAATTTTTAGGGAGAAATAAAGTTTAGGATGGTCCCTATATGAAAATTTAAGCTCTCTTGGAGATGCTTTTAACACATATTATATTTAGTATAATGATTGGTAGAAATAATTGTGAATTATATAAATATCATACTTACAGAGTCCAACAACTTACATTAATAGACATGTCAATGCAAGAGCATCTTGCTAGTACAATTGATACATCGCTTTTGCTACCAGAGATTCACTGGTTTTTTTGTCAACCCGGCTTCTTTCAGAAAATTCTTTATTAACTCTTTATCTTTTCCTTTTATATATATTTTATTGTTTTCTCCTTAAGGTATTTTTTGTCACTGATGCGCTCGTCGTATGATTTTCGTTTAGGCTTAACTGGTGGCCTAGCCATAGCCATAAAAAAATTAGTTTCCAGCAGGATTGACATTGGCCTCTCAGCACTGTCTTTTGGAAAAATGTCTTCGATCCCACAAGCAGACGCCACAACATATGTCTCCTTTGTTTGTAGGAGGAGGTTGACTTCATCGATTCTTGGCAATTTTTTAAAAAAGTTAATGGCTAGGTGTTTTAAAAACGATAGTACGGATATATCTTCAATGATAGCGCTATTTACACAACGGGAAAACTCTAAATCGCCTAGTGTCAAAAATTTTGCAAAGTGTATTATTTCAGGCACTTGGCAAACCAATTGTTTGCCAAGTGTATTTTCAAAAACACTCGGTAAAAAACGGTACAGACGTCATGACTAATGAGAGCTTGTGAGGATAAATTTTTTCGAGTAACACTCGTAAAGTCAGTGGGCCGAGTGTTTTTGAAAAACACTTGGCAAACCAAAAAATAATTTTTTTGTGTGAATATTATTTCGAGCCTATATGATATTTTCAATTTGGTTTTATCTTAAAATTTTTTCTACACTCAAAATACAGCATATATTATCCCATATAAAAATTTCACATTTTTTAGTTCAGTTTGCTATTTTTAATTTATTAAGTATGTTTCTAAGATTTAATTTGAAATAGGTGAAATTTGAACTACATGTGCCTAAAATAATGTACTAAAAATTATAGAAAAATCATATTCATATTTCTTAATATATTTTGCGTTATTATGCACTAAACGTAGAACTTAATAGCTTTTTAATTCTAAAAAATCAAATAAAGTCAGAAAAATATGAGATTTATCATGATGTTATTATATGATACATAGATTCTGTAATAAAAAATAAAAAAATCTGATAAAGTTGTCACATAAAATGCTAAGAAACTCGAGATAATTCAAGGAGGAAATAGGTTTTAGTGAAGGAATATGTTATGTTTGAAAGCAATTTTATGAGTAGATATTTTTTGTACTTTAATTTTTTTCTACAATCAAAATAAAACATAAATTATCTCGTACAAAATTTTTGTATTTTCTTAAGTCAGTTTACTACTTTTAATTCATTAAGTGTGTTTCCTACATATAAATTGAAATGAGTCAAATTTAAACTGCAAGTACACGAAATAATGATTCAATTTTATATAAAATTCATATTCAATTTTTTTGTTTATTCTTAGTTATTCTCTACTAAATTAAAAGAAAATTTTAAAAATATAAATTGTGAAACTCGATCGGCAACATGTAGCTTAATGGTTTTTTAATTGTAAAAAATCAAACGAAGTCTAAAAATATGAAAATTTTCATGGTATTATGATATGATACGTAAGATGTTGTGATAAAAAAATTAAAAATGTTTCAAGAAAGTTATAACGTAAGATGTTAAGAATTCTGAGATTCCTGAAGGATTTATTAGGGTTGAGAGAATGAATTGCTTATGTTTGAAAATAAATTGATGGTTAAATCTTAATTTAAATTTCAAAATTTTTCTATAATCAAAATACAATATATATTATTCCATGAAAAAATTAGTATTTTTATAGGTAAGTTAGCCATTTTTAATTTATTAATTGTATTTATTAGATTTAAATTGAAACATGTTAAATTTGAACTGCACGTGCATCAAATATTGAACTAAATTGTCATAAAAATCATATTAATTTTTTTGAGTCTATTTTTAGTCCTTATCCACTATTGTTTCATAAATTTTGTCAAAGAAAAGAACGAAAAACAAATTTGAAAAAATGAAAAAAATAAAAAAGGTTTGGCGAGTGCAAAATTTGAGACACTCGACAAATTTCTCTTATTTGCCAAGTGTCTCAAATTTGGCACTCGACAAACCTTTTTTCCATAGCCGCGCCAAAAATTTTAAATTTTTCGCAATCGAGCGCAAAAAATTTCAACCCTCCCCTTAAAATTTTCATCCTTCCTTCCCCCACAACCACCTCCCACCATTGGAGCCTTGCCTTGCCTTGGATCGTCGGCGCCGATGCTGCGCCTCACCGCCATGCCTTGGCTCATCGGTCTGCACGTGCTCATCGTGCCCGACCATGTCGCCCCTCCAATGGCCCATCGCTCCCCACCAGCCCCACCTCCCCATCCAACCCGACCACCCTATCTCCGTCGTCGCTCCCTCCTCTGTCGCCTTAGCATGGCCGTTGCGTCGCGCCTCGCATCTGTCGCGTCATGCCTCACATCTGTCGTGTCGCGCGCCGCACCCATGAGGTGTTCGACGAAATGTCACCGTCTGTTTTTTGTTTTAAACTTTGTCGAGTGCCATATTTTGACACTCGGCAAAGCCACCGTCATGTCTGTGTACACACCATGAAGTCACTTTTTTCACTGAGTGTTATTTGTGACACTCAGTGCAGGGTTTGCCGAGTGCCCGATGAAAAATACTCGACGAACCCCCATTTGCTGAGGTAATGTTTGTCATGTGTCGTTCGCCAAGTGCAATACTCGACGGACCCTTCACCGAGAGTTTTTGGGGCTTTGCTGAGTATCCAGTTTTCCTTAGTGTTATAATGTTCTCTGGTAGTGACTTTAATTTATTAGTAGCCATGCTACTTGTTGGCTCACTTTAATTTAAATTAGATCAACTCTTCTTCCATAACCAATGCAAGACTATTTTATCCCAATGACACCATATGGTCCAATGTGGGACTATTATAGCACAGGCGTACCACATGGTCCACTTGGCCTTACCATCTTAGTACAATCTAAGACCGATCACACGGTCCAAACTGGACAAGAACCGGAGATTATTATAGAGTAGGCTCTGATGCCATTTAATGACCCAACACTCCACGAGAAATTGATCTAACCTTTGAACCACACCGGGAAGGAACCTCTTGTCTGCACCCAAAAATTGGTCCAATGAGAGACTCTCTAATTATTTAAGTTGAATAATTACTCTCTCCTCGCAAATAATGTGGGACTATTTCAACACTACCGAAAAGAAAACAAATTAACGTAGATGATAGTTTATAGCATCAACCAAATAATATATTCTTCATTGGAAATATAATTTGACATAAAGATTTGGCCGGAAAGTGTCATCATATCGTGCCCGATACTCATCATCGATTGTCAATTTAACATGCATAGGTGAAGGTGTAGTGAAGTGTGAAAATGAGCTTGTTCTTTCGACCTTTTCCTAGTGGACTGGGTAATAGCTTTAATTTGTTTACCCAGCAACCCTGAATGAAGGCTGCAATCTCAAATCTGAGCTGCACACTTTTTTGTCAGTGAATCACCAAGCAAAGTCGAGGCCGGCAAAACAACAGACAACTTGTGCAACTAAGTTAATTATATATGCAAGTGTCTTGCTTGCTTTGGCTTATTTCATGCTGCAGCAATTAGCCGGCCGGAGACGGGGAGCTACTGCTAGCATGAACAGCCGGTGCCATGCATGCATGTGATGGCCGTACATTCTACCAAAGCTAGATCCTTCAATCTGAGGAGAAAGGAAAGCCATGCATAGCTGTATCTGAACATGCATGGGGACGTGTACAGGCTTTTATATGTGTTTCTTCATATGCATGCATGTTATCTATCCATCTTTATTTTCTGCTTTAGTCAGCAATCTCTAACCCACAGTCACACTACCAATGGTATATATGATTCGATCACTTACTCCCAGCTAGCCTAGCAATAATAGTGCAAAGGAGCTGAGATCGAGGGGTCTAGCTAGCTAGATCGAGCTCCTGCGTGTCTTTGATATGATGATGTGAAAAGAAGAATATATTGGACGCTAGTTTTTCATTGTCGTGCTCAGGTGATGTGACTGTCTAGCAGAGTACCAGTAGCAGAGATCGATCATTATATATAGTACGTGCTCCATGATTGACGTCGATCTTGGGCTCAAAGATGAACAAGAAGCAGCTATCCAGCAGCAGCTTTTAATTGTTTAAGAGATGTTCTTGTGTTGGATCCAAAACCTCTCACGTGCATTCAAACGGCATATATATATATATATATATATATATATATATATATATATATATATATATATATATATACACACACACACACACAAAAACATAAATGTTATTCTACACCACGGGTGTAGAATAACTATTCTATTAATATATATATTATTGCGTTGCATTCATGTTGCATTCAACTGATCGGTCTCGGCCCGTACAATACTAATAAGGGTCTGTTTGTTTTAGCTTGTAGCAACTACAACTACTTCTAGAATTTGAAATTGAATAAATGGTATAGATTCTGGACTCGGATTGTGAGAATCAGTAGCTGCAAAATCTAAAAATTTATTAGAATCCATAAATGAGAAAACATCATCTTCTTCAGATTCTCATCAGGTGGATATTTAAACTATCTCGCTACTCAGATTATCTAGCTACTAAAAATAGCTACCGGAAACTGAAACAAGCGTGCCCTAAAAATTAATATGCTTGGAAACTGGCTAACTGTGGGATTCACTACCGGAAAACAGATATTTGCCGAGTGCCACGGTGTTTGCCGAGTGCATTTCATCGGGCACTCGGCACAAAGGTGTTTGCCGAGTGCCCTGTGAAATACACTCGGCAAACACCGTGGCACTCGGCAAAGACTAGGGTTTGCCGAGTGTCACACCATAGGCACTCGGCAAAGCACCTGAAAAATCACCCGCCCAATTTTTTGCTGACGACGTTATGGCGGCAGGGTTAAAAATCAATTTTGCCGAGTGCCACTAACGGACACTCGGCAAATGCTATCCTTTGCCGAGTGCCACAAATAAAAACAATCGGCAAATAATATGTAGTTGCCATTATTTCATGTGAGATCACAATTTAAGCCTACATCACATTTAAAACATTTTTTGAACTTGAATTTTTTTTTACAGTCCTAATTCAACATTTTTTAATCATTGGTAAATTTTCATACTTTTATGAGTGGGTTTGGTATTTGTAATAAAATATTTGTATTTCTAGCATTTACTTCCAAGTGGGTCAAATTTCAACTAAATGTACATGAAATAATGACTCAAAAATTATGGAAAAATCATATTTGTGTTCATGATTACATTTGTAATCTTTTACAACTAAATATAACTAAATATTTAAAATCTAATTTACGACACTCGACCGGCAATATGCAGGTTAATGGTTTTTTAATTATAGAAAATGTAATTGATGCCTAAAAAATATGACACTTGACATGGTGTCATTATATCATAAATATATGATATGGTAAAAAATTCATAATGTTTCGACAAAGTTTTCAAGTATGACCTTTAGAAATTGGACAACCTTCGAGAAGGTTTAGGAGTTTATGGATGAAATGAGTTAGGTTTAGAAGCAAATAGATATTCAAATATTTGTTTGAACTTAAAACTTTTTGTACTACTAAAACTAAATTTATCTTATACCATGTCAAAATTTGACATTTTTTAGAGTTACTTTGCTATTTTTGGTTAAAAATGTTGTTTATAAGATTTTAATTAAAAGATCTCAAATTTAAACTCTCTGTGTCTTATATTTGATTATTTGAACCTAGAAATTTTCTAGGATGAAATATTAGTGTATATTATATAATTACAAATTATGGGATTTTTTACTGTCTTTATTCTATTTTTGTTTTTTTTTGAAAATAGTATAAAACAATGTTTGCCGAGTGCATTTGGACCTGGCACTCGGCAAAGACAAAAAAAATCACTTTTGCCGAGTGCCATAGCTAAATGCACTCGGCAAACTGTGATGATCCCATTATTTCATGTGAAAACATATTTTCACTCTATATCACATTTAAAACATTTTTTGAACTTGAATTTTTTTTTACAGTCCTAATTCAACATCTTTTAATCATTGGTAAATTTTCATACTTTTATGAGTGGGTTTGGTATTTTTAATAAAATATTTGTATTTCTAGGATTTACTTCCAAGTGGGTCAAATTTCAACTAAATGTACATGAAATAATGACTCAAAAATTATGGAAAAATCATATTTGTGTTCATGATTACATTTGTAATCTTTTACAACTAAATATAACTAAATATTTAAAATCTAATTTACGACACTCGACCGGCAATATGCAGGTTAATGGTTTTTTAATTATAGAAAATGTAATTGATGCCTAAAAAATATGACACTTGACATGGTGTCATTATATCATAAATATATGATATGGTAAAAAATTCATAATGTTTCGACAAAGTTTTCAAGTATGACCTTTAGAAATTGGACAACCTTCGAGAAGGTTTAGGAGTTTATGGATGAAATGAGTTAGGTTTAGAAGCAAATAGATATTCAAATATTTGTTTGAACTTAAAACTTTTTGTACTACTAAAACTCAATTTATCTTATACCATGTCAAAATTTGACATTTTTTAGAGTTACTTTGCTATTTTTGGTTAAAAATGTTGTTTATAAGATTTTAATTAAAAGATCTCAAATTTAAACTCTCTGTGTCTTATATTTGATTATTTGAACCTAGAAATTTTCTAGGATGAAATATTAGTGTATATTATATAATTACAAATTATGGGATTTTTTACTGTCTTTATTCTATTTTTGTTTTTTTTTGAAAATAGTATAAAACAATGTTTGCCGAGTGCATTTGGACCTGGCACTCGGCAAAGACAAAAAAAATCACTTTTGCCGAGTGCCATAGCTAAATGCACTCGGCAAACTGTGATGATCCCATTATTTCATGTGAAAACATATTTTCACTCTATATCACATTTAAAACATTTTTTGAACTTGAATTTTTTTTTACAGTCCTAATTCAACATCTTTTAATCATTGGTAAATTTTCATACTTTTATGAGTGGGTTTGGTATTTTTAATAAAATATTTGTATTTCTAGGATTTACTTCCAAGTGGGTCAAATTTCAACTAAATGTACATGAAATAATGACTCAAAAATTATGGAAAAATCATATTTGTGTTCATGATTACATTTGTAATCTTTTACAACTAAATATAACTAAATATTTAAAATCTAATTTACGACACTCGACCGGCAATATGCAGGTTAATGGTTTTTAATTATAGAAAATGTAATTGATGCCTAAAAAATATGACACTTGACATGGTGTCATTATATCATAAATATATGATATGGTAAAAAATTCATAATGTTTCGACAAAGTTTTCAAGTATGACCTTTAGAAATTGGACAACCTTCGAGAAGGTTTAGGAGTTTAGGGATGAAATGAGTTAGGTTTAGAAGCAAATCGATATTCAAATATTTGTTTGAACTTAAAACTTTTTTTACTACTAAAACTCAATTTATCTTATACCATGTCAAAAATTGGCATTTTTTAGAGTTACTTTGCTATTTTTGGTTAAAAATGTTGTTTATAAGATTTTAAGTAAAAGATCCCAAATTTAAACTCTATGTGCCTTAAATTTGATTATTTGCACCTAGAAATTTTCTAGGATGAATATTAGTGTATAGTATATAATTACAAATTATGGGATTTTTTACTGTTTTATTTCTATTTTAGTTTTTTTTTTAAAAAAAATAAAAAAATCTTTGCCGAGTGCAATTATCCTTGGCACTCGGCAAAGCAAAGAAAAGGTTTTTTTTAAATAATATTTGCCGAGTGCCTCACTAATGGCACTCGGCAAAGGTTTTTTTTAAAAAAAAAATTGTTTGCCGAGTGCCACCCAATTTGGGCACTCGGCAAACCTAGTTGCCTTCTAAAAAAGGCCCGCCCGCAGATCTGGGCGCAGCGCCCAGATCTGCTCCCCCGCGCGCCCGCAGCTGTCCCCCGCCCCCGCCGCCGCTCCCCTGTCGCCGGCAGCCTGCTCCCCCGCGCGCCGGCAGCTGCCCCCCGCCCGCGCGCCTGCTCCCCCGCGCGCCTCTGCTCCCCCGCCGCCGGCAGCCGTGCGCCCCCGCCGCCGGCCGCCGCTGCGCGCGCCCCGGCGCCAGTCCCTCGCGCCCCGCCGCCGGCCAGGCCGGCGCCCCCGCAGCCGGCCGCCCCCCCCCCCCCTCAGCCCCCGTCGCCGGCCTCTCCCCACCCCGCCGCCGGCAAGCCGCCCCCCCCCCCGCCGGCCGGCGCCACCTAGCCTCCTCCCCGACGCCTCCACCTCCCCCGGCCTCGTTCTCCCCCCGGCGTCCCCGGCACCACCGGCTCCTCCTCCTCCGGCCGCCGGCCCCCTCACTCCGGCCGCCGGTCCCGCCGTCTCCTCCGCCCCCAACAACCCCTACCTCCTTCGGTATTTTTGACACCTAAAATTTAGGGTTTTAAATTTTTGTTTGAAATTAGTTTAAATTTTGTGGTGATGCTATAGTATGTCAAATGTTAGTTTATTCATTTGTTGAAATTTCATATATATATATATATGTGTGTGTGTGTGCCTATATATATATACATGTTAGTTTATACATGTTAGTTGAAATTAATGATATATTTAATGTAATGTTTAATCACATATGTAATCACATGTTTAATGCCATGAATATACCATGTTGTTGTAATATACATGTTTTAGAAATTTTAATATAATCGTTGTAATAGTTTTTATGTTTTAATGATTATGTTGATTAATATCTTTTGTATGTGGATGCCGGCCATCGTGCCGTGATATATATACATGTGTGTATGTGGATGTCGGCCATCGCGTCGTGATATGTGTATGTGGGTGACGACCATTATGTCGTCCTATTTTAATTTTTCTTGTTATTGTCGCGTAACCTAGGCGTCTCCCGTTCGGAAGAGTTACGGTTTGGAATATGCATGTCTTTGCATATTTGTGGCCGTAACTGTTTCGAATTGTCCACGTTTGGACAGCCGGAAGATGCGTAGATTGAGCTCGTTTTCATGCCCCGTTCCGATTCGACTCATGGTTTCGGCAACACCTCCTCGTTGTTCTCCGAACGCACATCCTCTTGGCATGTTGCCCAGACGTGCGTTTGGAGAGCAGCGGGGAGGTGCTGCCGAAATTTTGGGTTGGATCGGAACGGAGTGTGAAAACGAGCTCAATCTACGCATTTTCTGGTGGGATTAGGACCTATCTTACCTATCTAACCCCTAAACACGGGTGTTGTTTCCTAGTTAAGTTCAAGATGGATCAACGTGAGTGGATGTACACGGGTCGCCCTAGTCAGGCTGAGGTGACCATGGATTGGATCAAGAACACTGAAGTATTCTTAGAGACGGCGTTTGGTAGACGGAATGTACGTGACAAGACCTGGTGTCCATGTAGTCGGTGCGAGAATAAGCGTCGACAAACAAAGGATGCTATGGGTAAACACCTATGCAAATATGGGTTCATGCCAAATTATACCCGATGGACGTATCATGGTGAGTCCCAACGTCCTAGAGAGGAGGTGTTGCGACATCGCATGGATGATGATGAGGGAGGGGTTGGATTTATGCTAGATGACTTTGAAGATGCGCACTTCGACGAAGCACGTGAAGAGGAAGTGTCGGAGCCAACGACAAAAGCGTTTTATGACATGTTGTCCGCGTCAAAGCAACCTCTTCACGGTCACACTAAGGTTTCTCAACTGGATGCCATCGCACGGCTATTGGCCATCAAGTCGCAGTTTAGCTTGAGTCGAGAATGCTTCGATGTTATGCTGACGGTTGTTGGTAGCCTTCTTCCAGAAGGTCACAATCTTCCGAAGAGCATGTACGAGTCTAAGAAAGTTCTCCGTGCACTTAAGATGCCTTATGAGCAAATACATGCTTGTCCCAATGGATGCATTTTATTCAGAAAACAATACGCAGACGCAACCTGCTGCGTGAAATGCAAATCCTCTAGGTATCTGGAGGTAGACTCCGATGATGGTGTGAAGAAACAACTCTCAATTCCCGTGAAGATCCTTCGGTACCTTCCCTTTGTACCGAGGATCCAACGACTGTACATGACCGAGGAATCTTCTAAACAGATGACATGGCATAAAAATGGGATTCGTTACAACCCAGACAAGCTAGGTCATCCATCAGATGGAGAAGCGTGGAAAAAATTTGATCAGCTCCATCTCGAGAAAGCTTTAGAGCCACGTAATGTACGAATTGCTATAGCAACAGATGGGTTCAATCCATATGGTATGACGGCTGCCGCATACAGTTGTTGGCCAATGTTTGTTATTCCCCTCAACCTTCCTCCCGGCGTCATCTTTCAACGACAGAATATTTTCTTGTCCTTGATAATTCCAGGGCCTGAATACCCGGGGAAAAATATGAGTGTGTATATGGAGCCTTTGATGGATGATTTGGTCCATGCGTGGGAAGACGGTGTGTTGACATATGATCGATGTACAAAGACAAACTTCAGAATGCATGTCTGGTATATGTACTCTCTACATGACCTACCGGCATATTCGATATTTTGCGGCTGGTGCGTGCATGGGAAGTTCGCATGCCCGATTTGTCGGTCGACTCTAAAGTTCATTTGGCTAGCTAAGGGTGGAAAATATTCCTCGTTTGACAAGCACCGACAATTCCTTCCTCGGAACCATCCATTCAGGAAGGATAAGAGGAATTTTACAAAAGATGTGTCTGTTAAAGGCTCAGCACCAATTAAAATGACCGGAGCCGATGTTCGTGCTCAATTAGAGTCTTTGCAAATTAATACACAAGGAGCTGGTTTTATCGGATATGGTGAGCATCATGCATGGACTCACAAACCATGTTTATGGAATCTTCCTTATTTCGATGATCTTCTCCTTCCGCACAACATTGATGTGATGCACACTGAGAAAAATGTTGCCGAGGCCATTTTCGGCACAATCATGGATATTCCTGAGAAGACGAAAGACAATGTCAAGGCCCGATTGGATCAAGCGGCTATATGCAACAGACCTAAGCTCGACATGATACCTCCTAGAAGCGGGAAATCCTGGACGAAGCCAAAGTCTGATTTTGTTCTAACAAGGGGACAAAGGAGGGAAGTACTTGAGTGGTTTCAAACATTAATGTTTCCTGATGGCTATGCAGCTAATCTGAAGAGGGGAGTTAATCTAGCTACTCTGCGAATAAACGGACTCAAAAGTCATGACTATCACATATGGATTGAGCGGTTGCTCCCGGTCATGATTCGTGGCTATGTCCCCGAGGATGTCTGGCGAGTTTTAGCTGAATTGACCAATTTTTTTCGTCAACTTTGTTCTAAACAGTTGCCTCACACCGTGGTAGCAGACATGGAGACACTAGCGCCCGTGTTATTATGCAAGCTAGAAAAGATCTTTCCGCCCGGTTTTTTCAATCCGATGCAACATATGTGTATAAGGTGTCGCCACACGGTAAACTGCCTGTTCCCAACAACGAAGACTATAACATAGACCCGAACACATACGACGGAGAGTTCTTTCAAGAAGATGGGCTACCAGGCATGTTTGTTATTGACTTGACGGAGACGATGGAAGTAGATAACGAAAGTGGTGCCGATGCCGACGAAGGAGACGAGATTCATAATGGAAGAGACTTAGAACTGCTAGAGAGATTGCACTCAAGCACTCAACGTGATGACAACATTCCACCTCCTGAACAGCTGGACGATTACATCATATCACGTGATAGTGATGACGATACATATGATCCAGCAAATCCGGACGGCGATGACTATTTCTAGCAGCTGTATGAGAATTATGTTTAATTTTACAATAAATGCGTTTAGAACACATTTCACGGTTTATCTAAAGTGATTTACTCTTTTTCGTAGCAGGTGATTGAAATATGGTGGGGGGTTTAAAGAAATTAATAAGTGCAGTAGTAGGAAAAGGCGGTAGATCCACTCCCTCTCAAGATAAGGTCGGGTCCTCATCTAGACCTCGAGGTAGGAGAACGAAGAAGTCAGCAGTGAGAGGAAAGGCACCCGCTCCCTCGAGTGAAACTAGCCATATACCGGCATCCCGTCGCGATGATGATTACGTGCCGGATGAGGAAGAGGAGGAGCAGGCTAGGGTGGAGGAGGAGGAGGAGGTGGGGGCAGAGGGTGGGGAGGTTGGGGCAGAGGGAGAGGAGCAGACTACAGAAGCGGCTGCAGTGTGGTTGCGTGGTCCTTCGTCACTCCCGAGGCGACCAGTGGCAGTAGCTGATCGTCCGCTCATTCGACCAGATGGAAATAGGTAAGTTGTTGTAGAAAGTCTATAATATATTCTTTTCGTTAGTTTAATTTTTTATATATACTAATACTTTTTAATGATATCGGGATAGGAACTGGATTATGGTTGAACGAGGAGGTCGTGAGTGCTCACGCCATGTAAACGGTATCCTCGGGCTTATTATCAAGGAAAAGTTCCCTGGTTTGATATCTTTGGATGGGAGGACGGAGCCGGCGTACTCATGGAGGCACTATGAAAGTGCGCCGGACGCCCCTGACCGAGAAGGGAGACAATTTGCCCACCTAGCCGATCGAGTCAGGGCTGAGCTCTGGGTAAGTTTATTTTCTTAATATATGTGTCAATACTATTAACATGTGAAAACATATAACATTCTCTTTACATCTATATGCAGGATTTTTATAGATGTGATGAGGGGTATGCGGATCAGGCTGCCGCAGTTATTAATAGAGCCGCCAAGAAGCTTGTCACCGACATGCATTATGAGGCGCGCATTCAAGCTGTTATTGACTTCTGCGCTCAGCACCGACGAGAGAGGAAGAACAAAAAGGATGCCCGGACCACCTTTCTGACACGAGAGGAATACATGATGGTAAGTGTATTCTCGTGTATCTTCTAATACTTAATATTATGTCATTAACAATTCACTTGCATCAAATAGGTCCCTCCACAGTGGTGTGCCGCTCATCTTGAGTGTTGGGGCCAAATTGTTGATAGGTGGTGTTCTGCCGAGTGGCAGAGCAGTCACGAGGCATGCCGCCAGCGACGCCTACTCATGCCGGGGGCAGCACACCATCAAGGCTCGCTGAACCTCGACCAGTTCAGGGCGAGATGGGTATGTAGTTACATTTTTTTGCTTAATTGCACAATATAACTCTAACTATCTTTTTGTTTTAGTCAACGGCCAATGCGGGTCAGGAATGCTCCCAAGTCATGGCATATGCTCTGGCTCACAAAGGGAGGGCGGTTGAAGGAAATACTTACAATCCAAATGACCCCGCTGAGTCGTACACTAATCGGAATGCATATCAACGCCTCCAAGACTATTCAGAGATGGCAAGGGAAGTGCATGGCGCCGATTATGACCCAATCGCACATGACATCGATGGCGAGGTGGTCATGAGGGCTGGAGGAGGAAAGAGACATGGGCGATATTTGATGGGCGACGGCGCCATTGATACCCGTAGTACCCCCTCTCTATCTGAGGTGAGAGCTCGGAGCTCGACCTCCGGTCCGGGTATACGTCCTCGCCGAGACACATCTATGGGTCTGATTGCTGATCTACAGGTTAGTTCATTTTCATCAATCATCGAACACTTCACATTGTTTGTTTGAGAACATTAACTCTGAAATAATGTTTTGTAGGCCCAACTAAATGAAGAAAGATCACAAAGGACCGAGTGGCAGACCCAGATGGAGGCTCGGCTGCAGGCTCAGATGCAAGCTCAGATGCAAGCCGAGATGCAGACCCAGATGCAGCAGTGGTTTGCGCAGATGGGTGGATCTTTCTCAGGTCATATGGGTCTGCCTGTACTTCCTCCTCAACCTCAACAATCTCCACGGACTCCACAGAGCGGCAATGTGAGTTTCTAATATTGTTATTGTCGGTTTTGTTATATACAAGTGTTCTAACTATTTTTCTTTTTTTTTTCAGTTTCATCCATCGGCAGCACGATCAAACACGCAGCCATCTCCACACACTGGTCATAGCGGTAATGATAATTTGTGAGGCGTGGTGTGAGTTGCTGTGATGAATTTGTTAATTAACTTAAACTTGTCACCGTTAACGCGAACTTGAACTTGTGTATCAATTTGAACTTGTATTTGTGACGTGAACGTGAAATTGTGATGTGATCGTGAAATTTGTGATGTAAATGTGATTTTTGTGATGTGTATGTGATTTCTGTGAATATCTGTGATTCAGTGTGAATTTTGGGGCAAATTTTGTGAATAAATGTGAATTTGTGATGCATTTTGTGATTGAATGTGTTTTTTGGATGAAATATGCAAGAAATAAATGAAAAAAAAATTTAAAAATATTTTGCCGAGTGGTACACTCGGCAAAGCCACCTGCAGTGCACAGAAACGTGCCACGTGGCATGTTTCTGTGCACTCTGGGGAGGCTTTGCCGAGTGCCTCCACGTGGCACTCGGCGAAGGGGGTGTGCCGAGTGCCACGGGGGCACTCGGCGAAGCCCCACGCGCCACGTGCCCCCCCTCCCCCGAGCCCCCTTCGCCGAGTGCCCCCGTGGCACTCGGCACACCCCCTTCGCCGAGTGCCACGTGGGGCACTCGGCGAAGCCCCCTCGCGCCACGTGCCCCCCCCCGAGCGACCTTCGCCGAGTGCCCCCCGTGGCACTCGGCACACCCCCTTCGCCGAGTGCCACGTGGGGCACTCGACAAACCGCGTTAACGCCCCCGCCAGCCGTTAGCCGGCCTCTTTGCCGAGTGCTACGCGTGGCACTCGGCGAAGTCTATATTGCACTCGGCAAAGACTTCGCCGAGTGCCCGATAAAATGCACTCGGCGAACCCCCACGTCGCCGACAAGGCTAGTGCCGAGTGGGGTTCGCCGAGTGTGGCACTCGGCGAAGCCTTTGCCGAGTGCATTATGGGCTTCGCCGAGTGCCCTAGACACTCGGCAAATCCCTGTATTCCCGTAGTGATTAATAAAATCTAAGGAACCTTATTATTTTGACGGGCCGGGCTTCAGCTATAGCAATGATTAATGATTTAGATTTTGACAAAAGGAAATATCTAAATTCATTACTAGTCTTGTTAATGTATATCAACTGGCTATTACTAGTCTCATTACAGGCTTCTTTACCCACTATGTATGATAAGTCGTTCTTAATTACTCTTTCCGTCTATATATCTTTCTGCTACGACTTCTCAAACTATATATCCACAGATTGATTACTACCTATTGAAATAATTATCAATGCACTTCAAGTACAACCCGTAAGATTCATCGATGACCAAATCATTCATCCAATATATGAGTACAATAATCTTGTCTCTAAATCATATGTACGCTCAAGTAGAGATCGAGGAAGCACTGTCATAACCTTCACGTAGCATCACTACCGGAAAAAGTCTATTTGCCGAGTGCCACATACTTTGCCGAGTGCATTTCATCGGGCACTCGGCACAAAGGTGTTTGTCGAGTGCCCGATGAAATGCACTCAGCAAAGTATGGGGCACTCGGCAAAGACTAGGGTTTATCGAGTGTCACGCCATAGGCACTCGGCAAAGCACCTGAAAAATCGCTCGCCCATTTTTTGCTGACGCCGTTATGGCGGCAAGGGTAAAAATGTAATTTTGCCGAGTGCCACTAACGGACACTCGGCAAATTCTATCCTTGGCCGAGTGCCACAAATAAAAACACTCGGCAAATAATATCTAGTTGCCATTATTTCATGTGAAAACACATTTCGACTCCATATCACATTTTAAAAATATTTTAAACCTGAAATTTTTTTACAGTCATAATTCAACATCTATTAATCCATGAAAATTTTTCATATTTTTCAGAGTGGGTTTGCTATTTTTAATAAATTAATCATGTTTCTAGGATTTACTTTGAAGTGGGTCAAATTTCAACTGCACGTACATGAAATAATGACTCAAAAATTATAGAAAAATCATATTTATGTTCATGATT
The DNA here is from genome assembly GCA_019279435.1 of Zizania palustris. Taxonomy (NCBI): domain Eukaryota; kingdom Viridiplantae; phylum Streptophyta; class Magnoliopsida; order Poales; family Poaceae; genus Zizania; species Zizania palustris. The sequence continues at coordinate 26,248,892 of JAAALK010000282.1, forward strand.
ACATTTTTAATCTTTTACAACTAAATATAACTAAATATTTAAAATCTAATTTACGACACTCGACCGACAATATGAAGCTTAATGGTTTTTTAATTATAGAAAATTTAATTGATGCCTAAAAATATGATACTTGACATGATGTCATTATAGCATACATATATACTGTGGTAAAAAATTCATAATGTTTCGACAAATTTTTCATGTACGACGTTTGGAAAGTGGAGAATCCACAAGAAGGTAAATGTGTTTAGGGATGGAATGAGCTAGGTTTAGAAGCAAATCAATATTCAAATCTTTGTTTGAACTTAAAACTTTTTGTACTGTGGTAAAAATTTCGTAATGTTTCGACAAAATTTTCATGTATGACCTTTTGAAATTTGACAATTTTCGAGAAGGTTTAGGAGTTTAGGGATGAAATGAGTGAGGTTTAGAAGCAAATCGATATTCAAATCTTTGTTTGAACTTAAAACTTTTTGTACTACTAAAACTCAATTTATCTTATACCATGTCAAAAATTGACAATTTTTAGAGTTAGTTTGCTATTTTTGGTTAATTAAAGTTGTTTATAGGATTTTAAGTAAAAGATTCCAAATTTAAACTACAAGTTCCTTATATTTGTTTATTTGAACTTAAAAATTTTCTAGGATGCAATATTAGTGTATATTATATAATGCCAAATTATGGGATTTTTTACTGTTTTTATTCTAATTTAGTTTTTTTTAAAAACAATTTTTAAACATATTTGCCGAGTGCAACTATCTGTGGCACTCGGCAAAAAGCAAATAAATATCCTTTGCCGAGTGCTATTTAAAAATCACTCGGCAAAGTAGTGTAGGAACCCATTATTTCATGTGAACTCATAATGTATGCACACATATGTCATTTTATACATTTTTGAAATTGATTTTTTTACAATTTTAATTCAACATTTTGTAATTCATGGTAAAGTTTCATATTTTTCGGAGTGAATTTGCTATATTTAAATAATTAATCATGTTTCTAGGTTTTAATTCGAAGTAGGTCAAAATTGAACTGCATGTACATGAAATAATGAATAATAAATTGTATAAAAAATATATTTATGTTAATGAGTCTATTTTTAATCTTTTAGCACTACATATAACTATTATTTAAAAAATCTAATTTACGACACAAGGCGAGCAACATGGAGCTTAATGGTTTTTTAATTATAGAAAATTTAATTGATGCCTAAAAAATATGATACTTGACATGATGTCATTATAGCATACATATATACTGTGGTAAAAATTTCATAATGTTTCGACAAAGTTTTTATGTACGACGTTTGGAAAGTGGAGAATCCACAAGAAGGTAAATGTGTTTAGGGATGGAATGAGCTAGGTTTAGAAGCAAATCAATATTCAAATCTTTGTTTGAACTTAAAACTTTTTGTACTACTAAAACCCAATGTATCTTATACCATGTCCAAATTTGGGATTTTTTAGTACTAGCTTGCTATTTTTAGTTAATTGAACTTCTTTATAAAATTTAATTAAAAGATCCCAAATTTGAACTACAAGTGCATTAAATTTGTTTATTTGAACTAAGAAAATTTCTAGGAGTAAACATAAGTGTATATTATATAATGCCAAATTATGGGATTTTTTACTGTCTTTTTTCTATTTTCTATTTTTTAAAAAAAAAATAAAAAAAATCTTTGCTGAGTGCAATTATCCATGGCACTTGGCAAAGAAATGGTTTATTTAAAAAAATCTCATTTTCCTAGCGCTTTACTGGTGGCACTCGGTAAACATTTTTTTTAAAAAAAATTGTTCGCCGAGTGCATCCCAATTTGGCACTCGGCGAACTGTGGATTTTACTACTTACAGCCCCGCAGATTTGGGCGCATTAAGTGCGCCCAGATCTGCCTCCCCCGCTCCCCGCAGCACACCGCCGCCTGCTCCCCCCGCTCCCCGCACCCCACACCCCGCCGCCGGCCGCCCCCCGCTCCCCGCACCCCGCCGCTGGCCGCCCCCCGCTCCCCGCACCGCCGCCGTGCGCATCCTCCACCGCCCACTGCTAGCCTCGCCCCCTCTAACCCATCCGCCGCCGGCCGAGCAGCCCTCGGCCGTGCTCTAGTCGTCGGCCTAGCCTCCCCCTACGACCCCATCCACCGCCAGCCGCCCCTGCGCACAGCCGCTCCGGCCGTGCTCCGGCCACCCCTGGCCGTGCTCCGGCCGCCCCCTCTGACCCCGTATGCCGCCGACCCGACCGTCCTCGACCGTCATCCGCCCTCCGCCCCCTCATCGACCGTCACCACCACCTCCTCTATTTCGCCCAATTTTTCGGTAACAATGTATTATGTAATTGTTAAAAATGTATTGCAATGTCATGTTCAATATTTTTCTAATGTACAAGTTTTCGATTTTGTCATGCAATGTTTAATTATCATGTATAAAACTCAATTTGTAATGTGTAATTGTCATGTTCAAAATATAAATCAATGTTTAATTAGATGTAAATTTGTCATGTTTAAAATATAATTTCATGTTTAATTATTAAAATGCAATGACATGTAAAATGAGTAATGCAATGACATGTATATAATGTTCTAATATAAATGTTTTAGAAATTTTATATGTGTATGTGGATGTGATATATATGTGTTTGTGGATGGGGGCCATGGTGCCGTGATATATGTGTATGTGGATGCGGCCATCACGACGTGATATGTATTTGCGAGTTTTATTAGATTTGCTAAGTATTAGAGAGGAGATGTTGTTTTTCTAGTTATTGTCGCGTAACCTAGGCGTCTCCCGTTCGGAAGAGTTACGGTTTGGAATATGCATATCTTTGCATATCTGTGGCCGTAACTGTTTCGAACTGTCCACGTTTGGACAGCCGGAGGATGCGTAGATTGAGCTCGTTTTCATGCTCCGTTCCGATTCGACCCAGGGTTTCGGCAGCACCTCCCCGTTGTTCTCCGAACGCACATCCTCTTGGCATGTTGCCTAGACGTGCGTTTGGAGAGCAGCGGGGAGGTGCTGCCGAAATTTTGGGTGGGATCGGAACAGAGCATGAAAACGAGTTCAATCTACGCATTCTCTGGTGGGATTAGGACATATCTTTACCTATTAGACTATTATATGTCGAGTTTCTCACTAACCCCTAAACACGGGTGTTGTTTGCTGGTTTAGTACAAGATGGATGATCGTGAGTGGATGTACACGGGTCGCCCTAGTCAGGCCGATGTGACCAGAAATTGGATCAAGAACACTGAAGTATTCCTAGAGACGACGTTTGGTAGACAGAATGTACGTGACAAGACCTGGTGTCCATGTAGTCAGTACGAGAATAAGCGTCGACAAACAAAGGATGCCATGGGTAAACACCTATGCAAATATGGGTTTATGCCAAATTATACCCGTTGGACGTATCATGGTGAGTCGCAACGTCCTAGAGACAAGGTGTTGCGACATCGCATGGACGATGATGAGGGAGGGGTTGGATTTATGCTAGATGACTTTGAAGATGCGCATTTTGACGAAGCACGTGAAGAGGAAGTGCCGGAGCCAACGGCAAAAGCGTTTTATGACATGTTGTCCGCGTCAAAGCAACCTCTTCACGGTCACACTAAGGTTTCTCAACTGGATGCCATCGCATGGCTAATGGCCATCAAGTCGAAGTTTAGCTTGAGTCGAGACCAGAAGGTCACAATCTTCCGAAGAGCATGTACGAGTCTAAGAAAGTCCTCCGTGCACTTAAGATGCCTTATGAGCAAATACATGATTGTCCCAACAGATGCATTTTATTTAGAAAACAATATGCAGACGCAACCTGCTGCGTGAAATGCAAATCCTCTAGGTATCTTGAGGTAGACTCCGATGATGATGCGAAGAAACAACTCTCAATTCCCGTGAAGATCCTTCGGTACCTTCCCTTTGTACCGAGGATCCAAGGGTTGTACATGACCGAGGAATCTGCTAAACAGATGACATGGCATAAAAATGGGATTCGTTACAACCCAGACAAGCTAGGTCATCCATCAGATGGAGAAGCGTGGAAAAAATTTGATCAGCTCCATCCCGAGAAAGCTTTAGAGCCACGTAATGTACGAATTGCTATAGCAACAGATGAGTTCAATCCATATGGTATGACGGCTACCGCATATAGTTGTTGGCCAATGTTTGTTATTCCCCTCAACCTTCCTCCCGGCGTCATCTTTCAACGACAAAATATTTTCTTGTCCTTGATAATTCCAGGGCCTGAATACCCTTTGATGGATGATTTGGTCCATGCATGGGAAGACGGTGTGTTGACATATGACCGATGTACAAAGACAAACTTCAGAATGCATGTCTGGTATATGTACTCTCTACATGACCTACCAGCATATTCGATATTTTGCGGCTGGTGCATGCATGGGAAGTTCGCATGCCCGATTTATCAGTCGACTCTGAAGTTCATTTGGCTGGCTAAGGGTGGAAAATATTCCTCGTTTAACAAGCATCGACAATTCCTTCCTCGAAACCATCCATTCAGGAAGGATAAGAAGAATTTTACAAAAGATGTGTCTGTTAAAGGCTCAGCACCAATTAAAATGACCGGAGCCGATGTTCGTGCTCAATTAGAGTCTTTGCAAATTAATACACAAGGAGCTGGTTTTATCGGATATGGTGAGCATCATGCATGGACTCACAAGCCATGTTTATGGAATCTTCCTTATTTCGATGATCTTCTCCTTCCGCACAACATTGATGTGATGCACACTGAGAAAAATGTTGCCGAGGCCATTTTCGGCACAATCATGGATATTCCTGAGAATACGAAAGACAATGTCAAGGCCCGACTGGATCAAGCGGCTATATGCAACATACCTAAGCTCGACATGATACCTCCTAGAAGCGGAAAATCCTGGACGAAGCCAAAGTCTGATTTTGTTCTAACAAGGGGACAAAGGAGGGAAAGTACTTGAGTGGTTTCAAACATTGATGTTTCCTGATGGCTATGCAGCTAATCTGAAGAGGCGAGTTAATCTAGCTACTCTACGAATAAACGGACTCAAAAGTCATGACTATCACATATGGATTGAGCGGTTGCTCCCGGTCATGATTCGTGGCTATGTCCCCGAGGATGTCTGGCGAGTTCTAGCTGAATTGAGCAATTTTTTCCGGCAACTTTGTGCTAAACAGTTGTCTCACACCATGGTAGCAGACATGGAGACACTAGCGCCCGTGTTATTATGCAAGCTAGAAAAGATCTTTCCGCCCGGTTTTTTCAATCCGAGGCAACATATGATCTTGCACTTTCCGTATGAGGCCCAGATGGGAGGTCTGGTTCAGAGCCGTTGGTGCTATTCAATTGAGAGATTCCAAAATATTCTTTGGAATAAATGTAAGAACAAATGCAAAATTGAAGCATCCATAGCTGAGGCATATGTTTTGGAGGAGGTGTCAAACTTCACAACTAGATATTATGCGGACAATCTTCCTAGCGTGCATAATCCACCTTCCCGTTACAATCTTCCAGAAGAAGAATCAAATCTCAGCATCTTCAGGGCCCAACTAGGAAGTGCAAGTGGTGCTGCTAACAAGACCTTGCAGCATGAAGAGTGGCGTTTGATTATGTTGTATGTCCTGACAAACCTTTCCGAAGTAGAACCGTACATTGAGGAATTTCATCGACGATTTTGGCGTGGTTCGAGGGAGGCTAACATTGAGGAATCCACTGCCCTTCTTAAGTATGGTGTGGGAAATGGCAATCTCGATTTCATTTCTTGGTTCAAAACTAAGGTATTTCTCAAATTAACTTTTAGTTAGTTCTACCTTTCAATTATATCTTATATGCGACTAATATACATGTTCATCACGTTTAAACCTATAGGGAAGAACCGACACGACAATGAGTTCCGAGTTGAGGCAAGTTGCGAATGGTTGTGCCTACAAAGTCAAGACATTCAAAGCTTACGACGTAAACGGCTATCGTTTCCACACAACAAGCCATGAACAGAGCCGACCTAACCGAAGAACCACAAATTCCGGAGTTTTTACTCCGGGCACAAACGGGGTTGGCTACTATGGACGACTCGAAGAAATATACGAATTGAGTTTCGATGGGAGCAAACCTCTTAATCCCGTTATATTTAAATGCCACTGGTTCAATCCCAAAGTAGTGAGACAGACTCCCGAACTTGGCTTAATAGAAATTCGTCAAGATACCACCTTGCCGAGTGAAGATGTTTATATTGTGGCTCAACAGGCAACACAAGTTTACTATCTCTCTTACCCGTGCAAAACCGTCGCACGTCTTAAAGGTTGGGATGTTGTGTATAAGGTGTCGCCACACGGTAAACTGCCTGTTCCCATCAACGAAGACTATAACATAGACCCGAACACATACGACAGAGAGTTCTTTCAAGAAGATGGGCTACCAGGCATGTTTGTTATTGACTTGACGGAGACGATGGAAGTAGATAACGAAAGTGGTGCCGATGCCGACGAAGGAGACGAGATTCATAATGGAAGAGACTTAGAACTGCTAGAGAGATTGCACTCAAGCAATCAAAGTGATGACAACATTCCACCTCCTGAACAGCTGGACGATTATATCATATCACGTGATAGTGATGACGATACATATGATCCAGCAAATCCGGACATCGATGACTATTTCTAGCAGCTGTATGAGAATTATGTTTAATTTTAGAATAAATGTTGAGAAACCAAGGGTTGGTTTCGGTGTTTTGTGATGAGTGATTGACAGGATTTTTACCCTCTGTTCGAAGGGTACCTCCGAAGGTGTTCGGAGGCTGTACCTCCGAAGGTGTTCGGAGGAGGGTACCTCCGGAGGGGTTTCAGAGGTTGGACCTCCGAAGGGTGTTCGGAGGTGGTGATACCGAAGGATGTTCGGTGTTTGCTTGCTGCAGCTGTTGCAGCGGAGTGTGCTTGTCGGAGGGGTCCGACAGTACACGATGACTGGGTGTGTACCGAAGGGGCTTCGGTATTTTGGGCGGTACACCGGAGTGTGTGCCGGAGGTTACTAACCTGGAGAGGTCTCTGGAGTACTGGAAACACTTGTTTGCTTGTCGGTGGTGCGCAGGGACTTCGGAGGCGACGGACAAGGTTCGCAGCAGGTGAACCTGGGTCAAGCGGGAGGCCTGATGCCAGGGGAGCGGGGAGCTCCGTCACGGTGGCTGCGAAGGTGGTCCGGGTCGGTCCTCGGGTCGAGACGTGCCAGGTGAAGGCAGAGAGTGCGGAGCGTGGCTCCTGTTGAAGGTACTCCGAGACAAAGTCCTCGGAGGTGAGGCACTTCAAAGGTACTCCGAATGGAGTGACTTCGGAGTTGGTTCGAAGTGTGCTCCGGAGGGAGACACTCGAATGTACCCGACGAAGATCTCAGAAGTCGAGGCGCATCGAAGGCATGGTCTGGGTGAGGCTCGTCGAGGAGTGTGCTCAGGGAGAGGCACTGCGACGAAGGGCTCATGGAATGCTTCATGCGGAGGCCTTGGACGAAGGAGGGACTTCGAAGGGTGGTACTCCGAAGGTGGGGCTTCGGAGTGAGGAAGGCTTCAGAGCGAGGCCAGCTCCGGAGGAAGGTTGACTTGAGGTACTTCGGCCTGCATGGCTTCGGTACACGGACTGACGGAGTTCGAGCTGGGTGAAGCTGCGAAGCCGTGGTGGTCCACTCCGGAGGTGTTGGTGCGAAGGCTCAAGGGCTTTGACGGCTTCAGCTCAAAACCGTCAGTGTATCGGAGACTGACTTCGGTGAAGCGAAGGCCATCTGGCTTCAGGCTTCTCACCGAAGCTACCGCACCCTCGCGTGCGAAGGGAGGATTCCAGAAGGTCAAAGACTGCAAAGGCTGACACTGTCTGTTCTGTAAAAGGCTGACACTGTCCCCTCTGCAAAGCTGACAGAGAAGCCTCCAGAATAAAGGTGGACTACCTTTTGTACCCCTTAGTTCTGTAGAGTCAAATCTTTTGTAAACCCTAGGGGTAAAGTAGTCATTTCCTTTGGGTGAACTGTGGGCTATAAATATGGGGGCTCGGTAGGTAACATTTAACACTTTGAGCATTTACTGTTGAGCTCCTGTAGCCACATACCTCGTTGTATTCATCCAGAGTTCAAATATTTTTGTGTTCCTTGTTCAAGCGGCGAAGCCCTGCTTCTTTGTGCTTTTTGCTTGAGCTCGCGTTACATACCTCGCCTGTTGTAGTGCACCGAAGCCTGTTGAGGCGAAGGTTGTTTTTGTGCGAAGTGTGTTTTGTCAGTGTGCGTTCGCTCTGTGTAACACGAGGCGAGACCTCGCTGCTTACTAGCGTAGCCCTGACCGAGGCCCGTTTTGCTTCTTGTGTCGAAGCCCTTAGTGTAGTCCATTTGTGTGCGTGTAGACCTTCATGTACGAAGCCCAGCACCAGTTGCTGCTGCCAAGTACTTGGACGTAGTCCTCAGAGGGCTGTCCACTCTTGCGAAGGGTGAAGTGCGAAGCCTGCTCAAAGCACCCCGTGTGCGGAGCCTGCACTGACTTAGCAAAGTAGAATTCCGAGGGTTGTAAGTGGAGCGAAGTCTTCTTAGGTCGAACTTTTGCTCCTGCGAAGCCTGCGTTCGGAGCTGTCGAAGTACCTCCGAACCTGACCTTCGAAGGTAGTGTTCGAAGCCTGTTCCGCAGAAGACAGAACTGAACCGAAGGCTAAGTTTTTAGCCCGAAATTTTTAAAAGCTCCCATTCACCCCCCTCTGGTCGCCATTTCCGATCCAACAAATGTGTTTATAACACATTTCACGGTTTATCTAAAGTGATTTACTCTTTTTCGTAGCAGGTGATTGAAATATGGTGGGGGGTTTAAAGAAATTAATAAGTGCAGTAGTAGGAAAAGGCGGTAAATCCACTCCCTCTCAAGATGAGGTCGGGTCCTCATCTAGACCTCGAGGTAGGAGAACGAAGAAGTCAGCAGTGAGAGGAAAGGCACCCGCGCCCTCGAGTGAAACTACCAGCCATATACCGGCATCCCATCGCGATGATGATTACGTGCTGGATGAGGAGGAGGAGGAGCAGGCTAGGGTGGAGGAGGAGGAGGAGGTGGGGGCAGAGGGTGGGGAGGAGGTTGGGGCAGAGGGAGAGGAGCAGGCTACAGAAGCGGCTGCAGTGTGGTTGTGTGAGTCCTTCGTCACTCCCGAGGTGACCAGTGGCAGTAGCTGATCGTGCGCTCATTCGACCCGATGGAAATAGGTAAGTTGCTATAGAAAGTCTATAATGTATTCCTTTCGTTAGTTTAATTTTTAATATATACTAATACTTTTTAATGATATCGGGGTAGGAACTGGATTATGGTTGAACGAGCAGGTCGTGAGTGCTCATGCCACGTAAATGGCATCCTCGGGATTCTTATCAAGGAAAAGTTCCCTGGTTTGGTATCTTTTGATGGGAGGATGGAGTCGGCGTACTCATGGAGGCACTATGAAAGTGCGCCGGACGCCCCTGACCGAGAAGGGAGACAATTTTCCCACCTAGACGATCGAGTCAGGGCTGAGCTCTGGGTAAGTTTATTTTCTTAATATATATGTCAATACTATTGACATGTGGATTACATAACATTCTCTTTACATCTATATGCAGAATTTTTATAGATGTGATGAGGGGTATGCGGATCAGGCTGCCGTTGTTATTAATAGAGCCGCCAAGAAGCTTGTCACCGACATGCATTATGAGGCGCACATTCAAGCTGCTATTGACTTCTACGCTCAGCACCGCCGAGAGAGGAAGAACAAAAAGGATGCCCAGACCACCTTTCTGACACGAGAGGAATACATGATGGTAAGTGTATTCTCGTGTATCTTCTAATACTTAATATTATGCCATTAACAACTTCACTTGCATCAAATAGGTCCCTCCACAGTGGTGTGCCGCTCATCTTGAGTGTTGGGGCCAAATTGTTGATAGGTGGTGTTCTGCCGAGTGGCAGAGCAGTCACGATGCATGCCGCCGGAGACACATACTCATGCCGGGGGCAGCACACCATCAAGGCTCGCTGAACCTCGACCAGTTCAGGGTGAGATGGGTATGTAGTTACATTTTCTTTTTTTCGCTTAATTGCACAATATAACTCTAACTATCTTCTTGTTTCAGTCAACGGCCAATGCGGGTTAGGAATGCTCCCAAGTCATGGCATATGCTCTGGCTCACAAAGGGAGGGCAGTTGAAGGCAATACTTACAATCCAAATGACCCCGCTGAGTCGTACACTAATCGGAACAGCATATCAACGCTTCCAAGACTATTCAGAGATGGCAAGGGAAGTGCATGGCGCCGATTATGACCCAATCGCACATGACATCGATGGCGAGGTGGTCATGAGGGCTGGAGGAGGCAAGAGACATGGGCGATATTTGATGGGCGACGACGCCATTGATACCCGTAGTACCCCCTCTCTATCTGAGGTGAGAGCTCGGAGCTCGACCTCCTGTCCGGGTATACGCCCTCGCCGAGACACATCTATGGGTCTGATTGCTGATCTACAGGTTAGTTCATTTTCATCAATCATCGAACACTTCAATTTGTTTGTTTTGGAACGTTAATGACTGTGAATTAATGTTTTGTAGGCCCAACTAAATGAAGAAAGATCACAAAGGACCGAGTGGCAGACCCAGATGGAGGCTCGGCTGCAGGCTCAGATGCAAGCTCAGATGCAGGCCGAGATGCAGACCCAGATGCAGCAGTGGTTTGCGCAGATGGGTGGATCTTTCTCAGGTCATATGGGCCTGCCTGGACTTCCTCCTCAACCTCAACAATCTCCACGGACTCCACAAAGTGGCAATGTGAGTTTATAATATTGTTTTTGTCGTTTTTGTTATATACAATTGTTCTAACTATTTTTTTTCAGTTTCATTCATCGGCAGCAGGATCAAACACGCAGCCATCTCCACACACTGGGCATAGCGGTAATGCTAACTTGTGAGGCGTGGAGTGAGTTGCCGTTATGAAATTGTTAATTAACTTGAACTTGTCACCATGAATGCGAACTTGAACTTGTGATCTCAATTTGAACTTGTATTTGTGACGTGAACGTGAATTTGTGATGTGATCGTGAATTTTGTGATGTGAATGTGATTTTTGTGATGTGTATGTGATTTCTGTGATGTGAGTGAATTTGTGATTCATATAGTGATTGAATGTGAATTTTTGGGCAAATTTTGTGACTATATGTGAATTTTGTGATTGAATGTGTTTTTTGGATGAAATATGCATTTAATAAATGAAAAAAAAATAAAAAAAATTGCCGAGTGCTACACTCGGCAAAGCAACCTAAATAGCACAGAAACGTGCCACGTGACACGTTTCTGTGCATTCTGGGAAGGCTTTGCCGAGTGCCTCCGACGTGGCAGTCGGCAAAGCCCCCCCTTCGCCGAGTGCCACGTGGGGCACTCGGCAAAGGGCCCCTGCCACGTGCCCTTGACCCCCTTCGCTGAGTGCCCACGTGGCACTCGGCAAACCCCCTTCACCGAGTGCCACGTGGGGCACTCGGCAAAGGCCCCTACCACCCGAGTGCCACGTGCCCCTGACACCCTTCGCCGAGTGCCCACGTGGCACTCGGCAAACCCCTTTCGCCGAGTGCCACGTAGGGCACTCGGCAAACCTCCGTTAACGGCCACCCCGGCCGTCAGATGAGTGCGTTTGCCGAGTGCCACGTGGGGCACTCAGCAAAGGCCCCTACCACCCGAGTGTCACGTGCCCCTGACCCCCTTCGCCGAGTGCCCACGTGGCACTCGGCAAACCCCCTTCGCCGAGTGCCACGTAGAGCACTCGGCAAACCTCCGTTAACGACCACCCTGGCCGTTAGACGAGTGCGTTTGCCGAGTGCCACCGTGGCACTCGGCGAAGTGCCACATTGCACTCGGCAAAGACTTCGCCGAGTGCCCGATAAAAAGCACTCGGTGAACCCCCACGTCGCCGATAAGGCTGGTGCCGAGTGGGGTTCGCCGAGTGTGGCACTCGGCGAAGCCTTCGTCGAGTGCAAAAGAGGCTTCGTCGAGTGCCCTAGGCACTCGGCAAACAAGGGCAGTCCCGTAGTGCATGAAATCGTATGCACTTCTTATCCTCGTAACAAAAATTTCTTCAAATTCGAAACTTATGGAAACAAACCGTATGCACGCTTATTTAAATATAACCTAGTGGTTAAGATGCCCAAGGAACATCTCCAAATCCTTAGAGCAATCTCGACCCTCTAACTAAGATAGTGTCTTACACATTTAATAGGATGCCACATAGTAAAAAATATGATGTGACAAGTAATTTAATGAAGAGAGATGATAAAAGATGAAGACACCATGTCTAAATTAAAACATCATGTCTTCACACCATCCAAGATAAAAGTGAAAAGTGATTGGTTGAGAGGTGGATAGAGATATATAAAAAATTTACTACATGACAACATAAGAAATCATCTAATAAACTATGGGTTGAAAGTATAGTTTCTAGAGATAATGTCTTGCTGACATGGTAATATAAGACATCATCTAATAAACTATGGTTCCACTCTCTCGACGTAAGCAAATTTTAGGCTTACTCCCTCCGGTGTACAAATATTAGTCGTTTAGACAAAGTTACATATACCAAGATGATATTAAATAAAGTTACAAGAGTTGTTTCAATTGGTTATGGAGCCTAGATTTTAGTAGTGCTACCCAAGTTCAACTCCCGATGGCCACACCCCATTTGGTAGCAATGCTTCGATTGACGGGATGACTAATATTTGTACACTCTCAATAAAACCAAAACGACTATTATTTGTACACCGGAGGGAGTATTAAATAAGGTCACTTGCTTGCCACACGCTTGAAAACACGTGTTACAAATCGACCTATGGAAGGCATGCCCTCATGTAATGGGGTACTCATGTATGGGGTAGGGCGGTCTCAAAGCACAAGTTAAGAAATGACTCCATGTGTGAGGGGCTAGCTAGTCTTCGTGGTGTTCTTATTAAAAAAACTGTTAGGGTTGTCATTGTCATCGGCAAAAAATAAACTTGTGTAAATATGCTATGGTTTAGCTTGATATATGCTTTATTAATTTGATTTTATATTTAATTTGTGTAAATATATATGCTGCGATAAAACTTATATATATTAGCAACTTACACTACTACAAACCGTCACTGTACACAGCGGTGGCGGGCACTCTGCCCACCACGGCTAACCAGGGTTAGCAATGGCGTTAGAGCAGTGGGGGACTGGATGCCCGCCACTACAGGTTGTTTTTGCCCGCCGCTACAGTGTCGCTTTGTAGTAGTGTTAGACCAATCGCATGGAAGGCTTTAAATTACTGAGATTAGATCAATGGCACATACACATGAATATATGATTAATATAAGTAATTGACAATACATATTGGAAGGGCACTATGGGAGAAGCTGAATTCGCCGAGTATCCCAAACACTCGGCAAATCTCAAAATGCACTCGACGAAGGGTTTGCTGAGTGTCACTCTCGACAAAGTGCACTCGACAAACCTGTTATCGGCATAAAGTGATTCGCTGAGTGTTTTTTAATTGGACACTCGACAAACACTTCGCCGAGTGCTAAAGTCAACACTCGACAAAATTAGTGATTGACGGAAAGGTGACAGACCATTTGCCGAGTGTACAGTTTTAGCACTCGGTAAAATCAAACCTGAAAAATAAAAAAATGTGCACTGGCACGGCCTTGCCACAGCAGGGCGCGGCCGACCACGACGAGGCCAGGCTGGTTGACCGGGGCGGCGCCAGGTGGAGAGGGGCAGGGGCGGTGCAGGGTGGGGTGGAGCGGGGGCGACAGCCCAGGTCGTGGCTACGTCGGGCGAGGCGGCGGCGGACGGGGGGCGGCGGGGCCGGGGCAGAGCGGAGCGGAGAGGGGCCGAGGCGGCGTCGGGTGGGGCGACGACCTGGGTCGCAGCTACGCCGAGCGAGGAGGTAGCGGACGGGGGTGGTGGGGCTGGGGTGGAGCGAGACGGAGAGGGGCCAGGGCGGCGCCGATGCGACACCTAGCGGGGCAGGGCGGAGAGAGGATGGGGCGGCGCCGGTGCAGAGAGGGGACAGAGAGAGGCCGGGGTGGCGCGGGGCAGAGAGAGGCTGGGGCGGGGCCGGTGCGATGCCTGGCGGGGCGGGGCGAAGAGGGGTCGGGGCGGCGCCGGTGCGGAGTGAGGCTGTGGTGGCACCGGGCGGAGCGGGGCAGGGGCAGTGCTAGTGCAGAGGGAGGAGGGAGAAGTGAGGAGGTAGGGGATGAGGATTAAGGGAAAGGGGTAGCTTTTAAAGAGGGGGTGTTAAAAAAAGTGCGGGAGAGAGAAAAAACTGCGGGAAAAATGGCAGGGAGATGAAATTTTGTCTTTGCCAAGGCAAATATAAATATTTGCTGAGTGTCTTGAATATGGCACTCGGCAAATATTTTTTATATTTTTCAAATTTGTTCAAATTTGTTTTTCATTATTTTCTTTGACAAAATTTGTAAAAATATAGTGGGTAATACATAAAAATAGAATAAAACATGAATATGATTTTTTCGATAAGTTAGTTTATTATTTCATGCTCTTACAATTTTAAAATTTACATGTTTCAATTTAAATCCTAGAAATACAATTAATGAATTAAAAATAGCTAACTAACTTAGAAAAATACCAAAAAATTTATCGGATAAGATACGTCGTATTTTGAATGCAAAAAAAATCAAGTTCAAACAAAGATTTAATTATTAATTTGCTTTCAAACCTATCTCATTTCTTCTCTAAATTCTAATTCCTCATCTCTAAATCTTCAATTTCTAAACATTATACGTGACAATTTTATCAAAACATTTTTAAATTTTTATCACAGTATCTATGTTTCATATCATAATACCATGATAAGTCTCATGTTTTTCGGACTTTATTTGATTTTTTAGAATTAAAAAACTATTAAGGTCTACGTTGTCGATAGAGTGTCGCAACCTACTTTTTTCAACATTTATTTAAATTTAATGTATAATATCTAAAAATATACTAAAAAATGAATATGATTTTCTATATATTTCTTCATTATTTTAGGCACTTGTAGTTTAAATTTCACATATTTCAATTTAAATCCTAGAAATATACTTAATGAATGAAAAATAGCTAACTGACCTAAAAAATATGAAATTTTTACAATCGATAAGATACATCATATTTTAAATGCAAAAAAATCAAGTTAAAACAAATATTTAATCATTAATTTGCTTTCAAACCTATTTCATTTCTTCTCTAAAACACTAATCCATCCTCTCTAAATCTCCAATTTATAAAAACTATATGCGACAACTTTATCAAAAAAAATTAAATTTTTTATCACAATATCTACGTATCATATAACACCACGAGAAATCTCATATTTTTCGGACTTCATTTGATTTTTTTAGAATTAAAAATTATTAAGGTCTACGTTGTCTATAGAGTGTCGCAACCTACTTTTTTTAAAATTTATTTCAATTTAGTGTATAAGAACTCAAAATATACTAACAAAGATGAATATGATTTTTCTATATTTTTTGGTTCATTATTTTAGGCACTTCTAGTTCAAATTTCACATGTTTTAATTTAAATCCTACAAACATACTTAATGAATAAAAAATATCTAACTGACTTTAAAAAATATGAAATTTTTACAAGGGATAATATATGTTGTATTGTGAGTGTAAAAAAATTTCAAGTTAAAATGAAATTGCAAATACCACATAAACTTGAAACATTGTTTCACACAAAATTAAAAAAATTGTTTGCCGATTGTTTATTGAAAAACACTCGGCAAACCAAGTGTCTTTGCCGAGTGTTTTTGTAATTTTTTTAAACTGTCGTACCAATTTAAAATTTTATTTTAAAAAATATCATTTCAAAAAAATTCATTAATAACTATGAACTATTAGTTTTGATTTATCAGCGACGGTTCAAAACCTGTCACTAATAACGATATTAAATGTCTAATGTTTATTTCATTAAGTAAATGAAAATATCCCTATCTTTACGTCTAGAGCTGTATACAACCATTCGTTGTACACAGTTTGTTGTATACGAACCTTTATTTAATCTCTTGATGAAACACGTGTTCCGATCCTTCTTACCGATTGGGAGTCGTGCGTGGACCGGCCGGCCAGATGCATGTTAGCTAGCAAATAGAGACCGACCACACGGGCTGCAAGGAGGATCGAGACGAACTCCGGAGGCAGTACGCCAGGTTTGATGAATTATCGTAGCTAGTTTACCTAAATCACGTTACATACGCTGATAAGGTAAAATCAGTTTGAGTCTCTACCAGCGCGCGGGGAGTTTTTGGCTGCTACATCTACTTCTACAATATGAAGCTGAAACAAACATTCTAGATTCTAATTTAGATTGTGAGAATTAATATCCGTAGAATCTAGAAATGAACTAGAATTAGAGAACACCAGCTTCTCTAGATTCTCATCAGTAGATACTCAGACTATCCAGCAGTCTCATACACTCTCAGAAATAAAAACTTCATCAAACAAAATTTCAATTTAATTTGATTGGAATAAGAATTAACAAATTTAACCTGAATTGAGGCCAGGGTTTAGTACCACATGCAGGAGATCAGATTATTCCATGTGCCTCTACTAACACAAAATACTTATAGGAACCAGCAGCCCATATGCATCACCGTTGTACGTACTGTTAAATCAGTATATATTTATTTTCAGTACTGTTTGCTTTCGTATTCGTTTTTTTCGTTTCTGTTTTTGTAAAAAATACAAAACGATACCACTCGTTTCAATTCATTTTTGTTCTATTTTCATACTTAGTTACAATAGTGAAAACACCAAGAGGTACAGGAAGCTAGTCGCTCTTATAGTTTGGCCAGACCTCCCCTAGCTAGCACCACCCCACCTCTAACAAAGTTCCACCCTTCTGCACGACGCCGCCCTATCCCCTACCCAATCTACTACTCCTCTCAGTGCCGCCCCACACCCCTAATCGGTGCAACCTCTAACACTCAGTTGCTTTGCTCGGTGCCACCCCAAGCCTCTACATAGCACCCTTGCACACCGCCATCGCCTAGCATCACATCGTCCCTCTAGTCCATTGCACCGCCCGGTGCTGCATGCCCCGCACCCCCACCTAGTGCCTTGCTCGGTGCCCCCACCTAGGGCCCTTGCCTGATGTTGCCTGACACCCCCACCTGATGTCGGCTATCCTGACCATGCTTAGCTGCCCCATACAACATTGCCCCAAGCTAATATGTCTCCCTTAGATTTTAAGATCGCTCCGCTCCTGCCTCATTATACTGACGATCATTGTCGATAACCGGTAGTTTTGTCTATCCCTAACACTATCAATGTGCAATGTCAATTTTTAATTAAACTGACAATGATGTTGATTAGAACCTGCATTGTTAAGTTTTCTACGCTAGTGCATGGGCACACACTATGGGAAATAGGATGTTTGCCAAGTGTTTGAGGATTTACTGAGTGCATTCCCTCTAGCACTCGGCAAAAGGGGTGTTCACTGGATGTCAGCCAAATACACTCGGTGAACATTTGGCACTTCGCGAACATGCATTTTTGCCGAGTGCCCCAGTGAATGCACTTGGTAAACTTTAGAGCACTCGACAAAAGCATCAGCAAATACACTCGGTGACGTTTATAGTCAGCAAAAAGCGACGAGAAAAAAATCGCCAACTCTAGAGGCTAATGGCGTGCGATGGCGATAAAGAAAAATTAAGTGCTTACCGAGGACCCAAAAAAACACTCGGCAAACCTTTGCATTTGAATTGGAGGCACAATTGAATTGGAGGCACCAGTAGTGCATGTATTTGCCACTTTGCCGCGTACAATATTCAGTAAATCTGAGTGCCAACGGCACTTGGCAAACCGCCTCTTTCCCATGCATAGTGAGCTTGGATGCATCGATTTGGCCCAATTATATATGGCGTGCTTAACTACTCCTTGTCCTATCGAAACAATAACCTTATATGCTTCGACCGGTCTCACAATTATACATGTGATTGCACCTGCGTGCACGAGCTGAAGATATCAGATCATAGATCTATATAGGACTCATAAAATTTTTATCACTTTGTTAATTATAAAGCTACGTACTAGTCATGTCAAAGAGAAAAGCAACGAGTCAGATACCAACATACATGAGCTAGACAGTTTATCTTGTTATCTTTGATTAGAGAAAGATGGGTCTAAGAATATAGCAAGGCTGCAAAGGCAACTCAGTTATATATTTTAATCGATCCCTAGCTTGATGTAGACATAAAGCTGCTGTTTGCATACATGGGATCGCCTGGCTATATATATAGTTAATCATATGATACTTTGCAAAACAATAGTTGAGATTAAGATTATTGCTAAAATCACGTTGGGATTCTTGTAAAAAAACATTTAATTTGTTTTTGTGTGGAGATTTAATAGGCGCTTCTCGCTACGAGATTTCAGTAGTTCATCGTATGCCAGATAGATAAAAAACACTCGGCGAAGTGTTCACTAAATGTTGTATTTGGCGAAAAATATTCATCGAACTCTTTGTCGGCAAATAAGAGTTTATCGAGTATCTTTTATCGAACACTCGATAAATCCTTCAAGCGTGCAGCAACCACACGTGGATACCATCTTCTTCAACCATGCACCATTGTTTTTTCATCTAGACCAGGAGGGCCCATTTGGAGACTTGGGATGTCACCAAGAAATGTGAAGGTTGCTTAAAGCCGGCCGATAGGTGAAAGAGAATCCAAAAGTTTTGTTAATTGTTTGATATGATGTTACTTTAATTTGCATAGGTCCAAAATTAAATGTAAGTCGAACTAATTTGACACTACTCCCATAAGTCCAAAATATAGGACATTTTGGACTGACATGATCTTCAAGACAATACGTACTTTGATTTCTATGGAAATATTTTATTTGAAAGAAATATTACATATTATGAAAGTATTGTAACGTAGTACCAACCTTATGTTTCTAATCTATGTAATTCTTTACGTATATTGAGAGATGTCAACGCTAAAATCTTTTCACCAACACAAACTCTAGAACAGATCTTTTATTTGGATTAGAGATAGCCACTGTGGAAAACAAGGATTCACTAAGTGCCATGGGCACTTGGCAACCCCCAAAAATACTTGGTAAAAAATTCGGAGTGTTACACTCGACAAACAATACTTGGTGAATCTGTTATAAGTATATAGGAGTCACCGAGTGTTTTTTATTTATCGGACAACAGTCCAAAATATCCAAACATACGTGGACTAATTTTTAATCAACTAATAATTAGATCTAGCTATTAGTCGGCTAACCATTAATTTTAATACATCCAAACAAACCTTTAATCCATCGATCAATGATCATAGAACCCTAAGACGATGCTGATGCATATATGATTCTGCAACCGGCCGGCCGGCAAGAAGATGCACGTACATATTCTTACTGGCTAAGGAACTCTGCTCACCTCTATCTCTCTATCATCACCTGATATATGTAAAGATGCACATGCACACACCACTAAGGAAAAAGGAGGAAGAAAGAGAGAGAAGAGAGAATAGTAGTCCCTTGTCCAAATCTCTTACCCTTTCCTCTCTCTACGTTCTCATCCCTTCGATCTTCACCTTATAGCTAGTGGATGTCACTCTCCACTTCTTTGAACCTCCCCATGCATTCATGAACCCTTAAAGCATTCATACACCCTGACATATCCCAGCTCACAAAGAAGCAAGGAGGAGCAAAAGAGAAAAAAAAAGAAGGATAAAAGGAGAATCAAGGGTTAGAAAAAAGATCAAAAGGGAGCAACTCCACTATCTTGATCCATCATGTGGAATCAGGTACATAAGAACTTTACCTTCTTGAGTGCTTCTCTCCTTACTCCCTAATTAAAGTTCCAACTCTTGAATCGTTTCTTTGTGCAAATTAGCTCTAGCTAACATACTTCCTTTCATGGATAAAGCAAAAGCAAAGAACATGCAAACAAATATATATGTTCTTACCAATTTATCATTCTCTATCTAGATTGTTGTTGTACAAATCAATTAATATGTTCTTATGCTTCGCTTGGAGAAGCCCTAGCTTCATAGTTAATTACACCATCCATTTATCTGTTGTTTGCCTAATCATTCGTTATCAATTCATGTTACTAGCAGCATCACCAAGCTCACCATGGTCAGCTTCTCGGTCCATGTATGGAGACAGACCATGGCCAGCCGCCGCCTCCGGGGGGCTTGCTGATGGCTCCTCGGCCGGCGGCGCCGGCCATGGCTGGCGCCTCTGGGATTCTTCCGGTGAGCGATGGTGCCGCTCCAGTCATCGGTGGCTCGTCGACGCGGCCCGGGTCGATGGCGGAGCGCGCCCGGATGGCGAAGATCCCTCAGCCGGAGCCGGGGCTCAAGTGCCCGCGCTGCGACTCCACCAACACCAAGTTCTGCTACTTCAACAACTACAACCTCTCCCAGCCGCGCCACTTTTGCAAGACGTGCCGCCGTTACTGGACCCGCGGCGGCGCGCTCCGCAACGTCCCCGTTGGCGGAGGGTGCCGCCGCAACAAGCGCGGCAGCAAGTCCTCCAAGAAACCTAACTCCTCGTCGACGACCTCCGCCACCGCCGCCGCGGCATCGGCTGTCTGCGGCACGTCATCGTCCGCCGCCGCCGGCGGCCTCGTGCGGCCGCAACTGCATCTCCCTTTCGGCTCGTTACACGCCCACCATAGCCATGGTATCTTTGGTGGTGCAGCGTCTAGATTAGGGTTTCCAGAGATCAGCTCACTGCACCAAGGCGCCGTCGACTACCAGCTCGGTGACAGCCTCGGGCTTGAGCGGCCGCGCCTCCCGCCGGTACAGCATCAGTTCCCATTCTTAACCCGACCCAACACCGCCGTCCCTCCTCCGCCGCCTGGTACGGCACCACTGATGCCCTCCGGAATAACCTATCCATTTGGAGACGTCGAAGCGGCTGGCTTTGCCGTAGACTTGCCGGCCAGCGCCAACTTGGCCGCAGGCTCCGCCGGGTTTATCACGCAGATGGCGTCAGTGAAGATGGACGACATCGAGAACCCACCATCTACCGCAACAAACTCGCCGCCGAGGGAGTTCCTGGGTCTCAGTGGAAGCTTGCAGTTCTGGGGCAGCAGCGGCTGCGACCGCGGCGGTGGTGATGGTGCCGGCGGCGGCAGTGCGGCTCCCGGTGGCGCATGGTCCGATCTGCCAGCATTTGACCTGTCAACTTCTAGAAACATGATGTGATGAGTCCTGCATAATTGCATATATGCTATGCATGCATCCATGCATGGGGGTAGTATGCTGCATGTGCATGGCTTCATGGGGAAGACGAAGCTCTATCTTGCTACCTAGAACAACCATATATAGAATTCTGGAAGAGTATAAGTACTGTGTGCAGCATGCAATTAATGATTAGCTAGGTAATTTGCATGCTCTGATCTGAGAGGCCTGGACGTACGGAAAAACTAGCCGAGATATGATATTAATTAGTCAATTTCTAAGATAAATATGAAGTCATCAAGCAGCTAGGTTCTTGCTGCTTTGGATTTGTTTGTGTTATGCAGCAAGCTGAGCCCTAGCTAGCTAGACTGTGTATCCAGTCATGAATGGTAGCTTAATTAATTATGTAATTTTTATATATGTAGTTAGCTTTTGTTTTACTCAATCATGCATATCGTATCGCTGTGAATTGTGCTTGTTAGATACGCAGCTCGATCATTTGATGTTTACAGTATGCGTATGTACCAGCTGGATGGATCGACGAAGGTGATGCGTGGTATATATGAATCAATTTAAGCGTGGTCCAACGAGTTCGTTAAATTACTTCAATTTGTTGCTTAGAAATGCAATGACTAATTCTTAATTCGACGCTTTTCATTGTTTATTAATTGCCTCTCTCTCTATATATATATATAGATATGTGTTTCTGTTTACGTTAATGAACTATAATACATTTCGATAATTGTGGGAGTTTCAATACGGAAAACAGGGGTTCGTGAGTGCCACGTGGCACTCGGCGAATCCCCAAAATACTCAGCGATACGCTGAGTATTGCATTAGGCAAACAACACTATGTCAATATTAATTACTGAGAATATGTGCATGCATGTTATATCGTTAATCCTTCGTGTGTGTCGCCAGTGGTGATTTATGTGTAGAGAAAGTTCTAGTGAAAATTAACTTGGTTCCACATTTGCCGATGATTGTCTCATTGACATGTGGTCCGAGGACCCACGTGTCAATGAGATAGCCAGTGACATATATGGAATCGGATAAATTTTCGATGATATATTAAAAATAATCTCTTATATGTGTAAGGATAAACAATCTATTCTATATTAGATGATCGACTCAAAGAACATAACCAAAAGATTTATATAGGTTGGGTTTCTCATTCATCCTATATAGTGTTGGGGATGATGTTACATGTTAGTAATCATGCATATATATTTCTATTTGGTTTTCTATATTCTAAGTATTACAATTAGATTATTTTATCTCTGGATTGTTTTCTATTTAGAAGGATATTTTTGCTAATATATCTTAACATATTTTATCTATATAAAATTGTCGATCGATGTCAATAATTAGTCCATCCCACTAAAAGCCTAACAAAGGATACCAAGAGTCTCGTCCCTAACTGTGTGTGTATGTATCGATCGATCGTTCGAGAACAATCACGATGTAGTCTGTAGTTCCATGGGTGCATTTTTTCCAATGCTTGAAAATGGTTATACACTTAGCGAGTTTAGTTCGATGAAATTTGAACTTCATTCCACATTCATTGTAGGTCTCTTTAGAACACATGAATTTAACATAAATGCATATTCTATTCTCATAGTTTGTAGTATTCATAAATTTTGACATTCCAAAGAGACATTCTCTGTTCAATACTACATAACATGCCATTAGTACCGGTTGAAAACCTCCCTTTGGTCTCAATTTTTGATCCAATCTACCATTATAAAAAAATCAGTAAGTACATATACAAAATAAGTATATATTTATAACAAGTAACGTGAGTTTGTTATATATATATCACTATCACTTAAGTCTAATTTTGTGGTTTGTGAGGCTTTCACTTCATCATAATTCACTACTACAAAGCGACACTGCAGCGGCGGGGAAAAACGTACTGTAGTGGCGGGCAACCAGTCTGCCACTGCTCAAACACCACTGCTAACCCTGGTTAGCAGTGGTGGGCAGATTGCTCGCCACCGCTGTGTCAACAGTGGTGGCGGGTGCGCTGACGTAATCTGCCCGCCACTACTATGGCTAACAGCAGTGGCGGGCAGATGACGTCAGCCTGCCCGCTATTACTGTGTTTTCTCCCATTTTATAAAAATGTTATATAAACCTTAATTTAAATAGTCTCTAGAATATATATTCAGAAATTCACAGCTCCACAGCAGTAACAGAAGATAACAAAACCACAATGTATTCACAGTTCCACACAGCCATCCACAGCAGCAACAACATCAATATGTACAACAACAACATCAATTTACAAATTTACAAAGTTCATATTTATCACAAATCAAGTTTACAAAGTTTACATCTCATCATCGGAACTTCAAAATTAACAATTGTTCACCCTCAAGATTCATAGCTTGTATTCACAACTCCACACAGCCATCCACAGCAGTATACATGATTATTTTGTTTAATGTTTCTTCTCGGAAGGCCAACTCACATCTTGCACATCTTTTTTTGCTTCTCAACTTTAAAATTTGTATCGATTAGTTGTCTTTGCCTTTTAGTTCTTCTAGCTCAATCATACAGAGTTGGATGCTTGGCCACTTCACCCTCAGGATCAAAGAATACTCCAAGCTCATGAAGAACTTCATGCATCATGAAGCGGAACATCCTTGATACGATGTTATACAATTCTGATTCTGAGAGTTGCCATGGGGGGGGCAATTGGGCTCTTATTGTTAGTACCACAAAATTCTCTTCTACTAAGGTGACTCGATTAGTAAATATGTACCACCCTTTACCTAGGCATAACATGTCTCCAAAGTTTTCAACCACAATCATATTGGTGCAATGATTTCTTGTTGATATCTCAAAGTGTCACCATCGTGAATGTTACGGTGATTGACGAAGCTTTTTTGAACAAACTATAACATTGATCGAGATAACATTGCATCAGTTTGTTATGATTTTGTTACCACATAAATAAAAAATACAATATATGTACCATGTGACGCCTTAGAAAATGATCAACTTTGAGTAGGCAACACTTCGAAGTGTGAACTGTAAGACAACACCTAAAATAGGCAATTGTTAAACCAATTTTACTTGAGATTGTACAAAAGTTCACAAACTAATGCGCATTGCATATCATTTGCATTATGTCACTTATACTTGTAAATTAAACTAAGCTACATAACATGTACTAAAGATAAAGCATTTGCATTTCATATTTGCGTGAGTACGTACTAGTCGATTGACAAAAAATAGAAATCAATGTGCATTGCGGTACTAACATTATTGACAAGTATTAATATATCTTCACATAGCATTTACAATACAGATCTATAATAATGCAGTATTCAATCAACCCTAAAATAGCTAAAAATGAGGAAAATAACATACCATGGAGGTGGTGGGTCTACTGCTAGAAGCACAATATGATGTCCGGTGACACCACTTGGGAGGCTTGCCATGTCATAGCCCAATCTAGGTCACCGATGAGCGGTTGGCTAGGCTAAACCCTAAACTCTTAACTGATCACATTGGTGGAGGAAAAACTAAAGAACGAAGAACAAGGATAGAATGAGGAATAAGAGATTTTTGAGTTATCAGATACATTAAGACAAAGGTTTAGTACCGAGTCAGATACCATCCGATGCTAAACTTATTAGCGCCTGTTGGTATGCCCATCCGGTAGTTAATGCATTTATACCACATGGCAAACACACACACATATATATACCGGTGAATTTCGCTCAGCCTCATAAATAATCATTTTCTGTCGCAGATGCAAGCTATAGTGAAATGTAACACAAAACCAGAAGCAAATTGTTAACGGTAATGCTTCATACCGGGCATCCGAACTGGTGCATTTCATCGGACGGTGCTCGTCACGCCGCTGCAACGCGAAGCCTCGCAGCCCAAGTTCGGCCCAAATCAAATTGGTTGGTTTAGGTCCAAATAATTCAGTCTAAATAAAATTTAGTTAGTTTTATAATAATAATTTAATCAGCATAAAATTAATTAAATAATATGAAATATATTTTCTTTGTTAAACACATAGTTTTAGAATACGATAATGTTGAACTAGTTGAAACTCGATGTTTTTCACTTTTTTATTTTAAATGTTAATGTTTCACCTACCAAAGGTAATGTTTCACTAGTTTAGGAACAATGTTTCATCTAATATAGTAGCTCGAACTCAACGTTTCATAAATTTTCACCCTTTTATTTCAAATATTTTGTACTCTTTTTATTTAGAATGTTTCACCGGTTGAAGTTGAATGTTTCACCAGTTGAAATCGAATGTTTTACCATTTAAAGTTGAATGTTTCACCAGTTGAAATCGAATGTTTTACCAGTTAAATATGAATGTTTCACCTGGTAGTTGAAACTCAATGTTCCATACATGATAGCAAAATATTTCACTCTTTTATTTTAAATGTTTTTCGCTCTTTTTATTTCAAATGAATGACGAATGTTTCGCGGTGAATGTTTGAGTGATTCAAGATAAATGTTTTTTTAAAAGAAGGTCACACAGGGCTGATCTTAATTTGAAGGCTATATATGTATCGGGATGTGATACAAAGACTTTATCCTAGTACTATTCTTGTCTAGGCGCACTTGACATCGGAGTTTTAATGGGATCCGATGACACGGTACCTTAATTGGTTGTAGACTGGTCCAATTCTTAAATCGTCGAAATAAATAAATTATAGGTAAGCCTGGTAGAATTAGGTGTCAAGCCCAGCCTGATATGCATAAAAGCCTAGTGTCAAGATCATGCAGAGCTTATTGGGCCAAGCAGGGAGCCAGCCATCGGTAAAAATTATAATTTTGGGTTTGGTTTTTGAAAAATTACAGAACTAATAAACCTCTATCAACAACCAAGTTTGATTATTATGTTCATATGTCGACATTTCATTTAAAACTACCTAATAATTAGATAAAAGACTCCGTGGACTAACTCGTAACCGTTAGAGTATCTCCAAAAGATTACCTATATAGCTACTTAAATTTGAATTTAAGTATTTTTATGAAAAATAAAGCTCCAAGAGTTACCCTAAATGAGTCTCTTTCCTAATCTATTCCTTAAATCACTATTCATCTCTCTCAAATATATGATTAGTTTGGCAAATCCATATTTCTATTTGTACATATTTTTTCTGGCATATGCATTGTTTTTCCCCATGTGTTGTTATAAGTTGAATGATACATATATTTAGATGTATTATAGTTTTACACAAAATTATTACATATTATAGACCATATTTGTAGGATTTAAAAAATAGGGATCGAGATTATAGGGAAACTGTTGTAGATTGATTAATTTTTAGAAAGAGATAGAGTTTAGGATGATCCCTATATGTGGTTTAGAGAATAAAATTTAAGAGTTCTGTTGGGTTTATCGACTGTTCCACTTACGCCAACTATTTAATAAGAATTAAGTTCTGTAATTTTTCAAAATACAAACCAAAAATTATAATTTTAGATAAAAATGGATTTTTTAAAAAAATCCATAGGGAGTTATGTAGTTATTTGTTTGGTATTTCTAATAATAATAAAACACAACTGTAAGTACGGAATCATATGAAACCTCAAATGCAGGGTTAATTACAGTCTCTGCCAGGGTAGTTTGGTCAGTGATTAGAGTGGCTAAACTGTTGTTCTTGAACCATTAGTCATTGATTTATTACTAATCTCTATTGGTTCATAATTATGAACCGATGAACCGTTAATGATTTTGTGGAAACCACAAACGAAAAAATATTTTGCAAAAAGGAATCCACATCACAAGCTAAGTGATTTACACAATCACATGCCCTAATTTAAGTCACAAGTCGTGTGATTTTTCGAAGGAAAGAACAATATGTGGATGTCCTAGCACTACGGGATAAATGTTGTTTGCCGAGTGCCAAAAGCACTCGGCGAAGCCTTGTTTGCACTCGGCAAAGGCTTCGCCGAGTGTTGCACTCGGCGAACGACGCACGGTAAAAACACTATCGGCGATCAATTGTTTGCCGAGTGTTTTTTATTGGGCACTCGGCGAACACTTTACCGAGTGCCAAATTTCACACTCGGCAAACAAAATAGTATAACGGAGCATTGACGGAAGGTTTACCGAGTGCCCAAATTTTAGCACTCGGCAAACAAGAAAACAGTAAATAAAAAAAATGTGCAGAACGGGACGTCCCGAACGCACATTTTGTCGAACACCAGGCGGGCGCGACGCGGCGCAGCGCGCGGGGCACACGGCACGGGGCGCGCCACGGCGTGGCGCAGCGCACGGGGTGCGGGGCACGGCGCGCGGGGCGCGGGGCGCGGGCCGCGGGGCGCGGGGGTAGTGACCGGCGGCGACGGGGCGTGGCGCGCGGGGAGCGGGGCACGGGCGCGGACGGCGACGGGGCTCGGCGGCCGGGCGGCGACTGACGGTGACGGGGCGGCCGGGGCGGCCGGGGCGGCGACCGACGGCGACGGGGCGGCCACCGGCGGCGAGAGAGGGATTGGTGGGAGGGAAGAGGAAAGAAAATGAAGGTAGGTAAGAGGGAAGGGGTGAGATTTTAAAGAAAATTCATGAAAAATTTGAAAAAAAGTGCGCCAACTTTGAAATTTTGGCGGAAAAATTGTGCGGGAGAGGTAATTTTTTGTTTGCCGAGTGTTGCACTCGGCAAACCCAAAATGTTTGCCGAGTGCCTCAAATGTGGCACTCGGCAAAGAGTCTTTTTTATTTTTTATTTTTGTTTAATTTGTTTTATAATCTTTTTCTTGATAGAAATTATAAAGTTATATTGCATAAAAACTAAAAATAAACTCAACAATATAAATATGTTTTTTAATAATATTTATTTATTATTTCATTCATTTGAAGTTCAAATTTAACCTATTTCCATTTAAATTTTATAGACATAATTAATAATTTAAAAATACCAAATTGAACCTAAAAATGTGAAAATTTTACATGGGATAATATGTGTTGTGTTTTTATTGTAGAAAAAATTTCAAGTATAAAAAATAATTCACCCATAAAACTTCTTTCAAATCTATCCCATTTCTTCTCTAAACTCTAATTCCTCCTCTCGTAATCTCCGGTTTCTAAACACTCTACGCGATAATTTTCTCGAAACATTTTTAAATTTTATCATAGCATCTATGCATCATATAATAACACCATTACAAGTATAATTTTTTTTAGAGTTAATTTGATTTTTTTATAATTAAAAAACTATTAAGCTTCACATTGTCGAACGAGTGTCGCACCCTAAATTTTCAAAATTTATTTCAATGCAGTTGATAATAACTCTAAATATACTTAAAAACATGAATATGATTTTTTATAAATTTTTGTTTATTATTTGAGGCACTTGTAGTTCAAATTTCACCTATTTCAATTTAAATCTTAGAAACATACTTAATAATTAATAAATAACAAACTGAATCAAAAAAATGTGTAATTTTTACATGAAATAATATGTGTTGTTTTTTTATTGTAGAAAAAATTTCAAGTACAAAAAATAATTTATCTATCAAACTTCATTCAAACCTATCTCATTTCTTCTCTAAACCCTAATCAATTCTCTCATAATTTACGATTTCTGAACATTCTACGTGATGATTTCATCAAAATATTTTTAAATTTTTACCACAGCATCTATGTATCATATAATAACACCATGACAAGTCTCATATTTTTTAGACTTTTGTTGATTTTTTTATAATTAAAAAACTATTAAGCTTCACATTGTTGAACGAGCGTCACACCCTAAATTGTTCAAAATTTATTTTAATTAAGTTTATAAGTACCATAAATAGACTTTAAAACATGAATATGATTTTTCCATATTTTTTGGTTCATTATTTTAGGCACTTGTAGTTCAAATTTCACCCATTTCAATTTAAATGCTAGAAATATACTCAATGAATAAAAAATAGCTAACTTATTTAAAAAATTTGAAATTTTTAAAAGAGATAATATATGTTGTATTGTGAGTGTAGAAAAAATTTCAAGTTAAAATGAAATTGCAAATAACTTATAGACTTGAAACATTGTTTCACACAAAAAAAATTAAAAAATTGTTTGCCGAGTGTTTTTCAAAAAACACTCGGCAAACCCCCCAAAAAAAATTTTTTTGGTCGCACGGGCAAGTCGCCGTAACGTCCGTTAGTATCAAGGCTTTGCCGAGTGTATTTTTAAAAAACACTCGGCAAACATTTAATTTACCGAGTGTTTTTTGTTTGCCGAGTGTTTTTTAAAAACACTCGGCAAACACATCTTTGTCGAGTGCCCGAGATATTGCACTCGACAAACTCTAGGGCACTCGGCAAACTCATTGTTTCCGGTAGTGTAGGAAACGTCAAACTTCGGACGGATGTTTCAAGGATTTTTTCAGAAACTTCTTTAAAAAAAAGGGTGAAATAATTATCTTCGACAACTAAAATATTTATATTTAACATGCGGAATAAATAAATATTTTTTAAAAAGGATGAAATATTTGAAATAAAAGGGTGAAACATTTAAAAATGATGAAATATTTTTCTCTCACATATCAAATATTGAGTTCTAACTAATGTAATAGGTGAAACATTCATCTTCAATTGGTAAAACATTTGTAATCGATAAGTGAAACATTCAAAATAAAAATAATAAAAAACATTTAAAATAAAAGGACGAAACATTTTACTACCACCACGTATAAAACATGGAATTCCACATACCATAAAAGGTAAAACATTCATCTTCAAATGGTGAAATATTTATCTTCTGGTGAAACATTCGTTTTTAACAAGTAAAACATTCATCTTTAAAATTCGTTGCTCGCTGTGCACTAGGCCGGTAGTGTATTGGGTTGGCTTCATCTTCAACTATTAAAACATTCGTCTTCACTGTTGAAACATTTATATTCAAATGTTAAAATATTCATCTTCAACTTCTAAAATATTTATGTTTAAGTACTAAAATATTTACTTTCAAGTGGTGAAACATCGATCAGGTTCTCTAGGTGGGAGTGGGACAACCACACAACGGATAGACAGTGCAGGAGAAGGCTATGTATCCTATGCACAAAGCACCCTCCTTGTACAAATGCACAAATCAGATCATGACCCTACATCCAAAATCCAACGACATAGGTTCAGAGGAGTTTTTTTGTAAACTGGAGCGAAGAAGCGGAGGTACACTGTGGGAGGACTTTTTTTTTGTAAAAACGGCATTGTCGTTGGATTTCGGATGTAGGGTCACGATCTGATTTGTGCATTTGTGCACGAAGAGTTCTTTGTGTACAGGATACGGAGCCCCAAAAAAGTCCAAGAGCTAGCAATTTAGGTGGCATGGCAGAGAAGACGAGCGCCTGATGTATGAAGGGATATTTATGATGGTGAAAGTCATATAGTTTGGATTCAAACCAAAGACATATTTACCATCTCAACTCTAAGAAATTTTTTATGAAATAAACTATGCTATCATTTTGACTTCACCACTTTAAATTTTACAATATAAAAAGTTCACTATGTGTATTTGGCCGGCACTCGGTAAATAACTCTCTTCGCTAAGTACCCAAAAATTATATTCCGTAGAGATCTGGGCACACGGTGAAATGTTGTTTTCCGTATTAGTGCTCTCAACTTTTGTCTTTCCGCATTAAGCTCACCCTCACTAGTAGTTAATCTCTAACGTGAACATGTCATAGAACTTTAAGCACTTTAAGTACACACTACTACATATGTATATTTAATGTGCATTTCTCCTTGTATATTATATATAAAACATATAGTATTACATCATATATACAAATACACATATATATTAAATTTATATGTATAGATTTCAAAAAGGGAACAAATCCAAACAAATAACTGGTACGTAATAAGAGAACATACTCACAAGCAAAACATCTAGCTATTTATAGCTGAAAGGAGCAAGAAACAACAATGACTGTTTGTTTACAACAGTGTTTATGAAATGACAATAACAATAATAATCAAAAACTTAACTTGTGTTTATGAACCAATCGAAAGTAATACATATTCACTATCGGCTTAGACACAACATAATAGACATTGAAGAATCGTTCGATTTTATGATAATGATGTGTTTTAAAAAGTATGCAATCCAATATGCTCACTCCACATGTCTAAAACTTAAATGTGTCTAAGTTTCTTCCCAAATAATCAGATCAAACACCTAAAGTTTAATTGAACATTTGGTTTCCTCCAATCTCGTATTGCCACTCTTATGTGTAAAGTTGTATCCATTCAAAGGAAAAAAATCTCAATCTTGTTCTCAACAATATAAGAAATACAACCCTATATTTAACATGACATGTTGAGGGATACCAATTGCTATCTTGCATGATCCATGACATGCAAAAGTACAATTTCTAAATGGCTTTCATAGAGTTTACGTGCATGGAATAGTCATGTTCAATGTGCCACATTTATGATCTCACCTATTTTTACAAGGTGTGTGTCCCTATTTTTACAAAAATCAACCTTTATAATTTTTACCAATAATTAAACTAAAAATGTTTTTACCAATAATTAAACTAAAAAGGTTAGATTTAGTGTTATGTATGTCTATATTGAATTGTTATTTGATATTATTTTTATATGCTTTTATCTTAATAGTTGTTGATGATATGTATATATTGTGAAAATAAATAATGATCAATATTCTACGTTGAAGAATGTATTAAAAAATCTTATGTCTTATATATTAAGGACGACCAATATGGACATGTTTAATTTTCATGTGTTCATTATTACAATATGCAGGAAGTAATTAATAATTGTAGCTTAATTAAATTGTGGGAAAGTGTGTGTCCCCTGATGAAATCATCTACAATAAATTATTCAGTCCCTTTCTCCTTCATTGTGAAATTCTTAGTCAAAAGTTAGAAAAATGTTTTTGAGTTGGAACTTCACAATTTGGAAAAACGTGAAAACTAGGAAATTAATATCTTGATCTAAGTTGCACGAGACAATGGCTCGTGGAGGTCTCAATCGTGAGTTCAATTACCCTATAACATAACTCCTTAAATCGATCTCTTCATCCAACAAAATTTTAAAATGAAACAATCAATGCAACATGACCGACATCAAACGGTCTATTTGCCTCATACGGGATTATTATTGTCTTTGTTGGACCGGAAACGGCGACCAGAGGGGGGTGAATGGGAGCTTTTAAAATTTCAGGCTAAAAACAGCCTTCGGTTCAGTTCTGTCTTCTGCGGAACAGGCTTCGAACACTACCTTCGAAGGTCTGGTTCGGAGGTACTTCGACAGCTCCGAACACAGGCTTCGCAGGAGCAAAAGTTCGAAGTCAAGAAGACTTCGCTCCACTTACAACCCTCGGAAATCTACTCTGCTAAGTCAGTGCAGGCTCCGCACACGGGGTGCTTCGAGCAGGCTTCGCACTTCACCCTTCGCAAGAGTGGACAACCCTCTGAGGACTTCGACCAAGTACTTGGCGGCAGCAACTGGTGCTGGGCTTCGTACACGAAGGTCTACACGCACATAAACAGACTATGCTAAGGGCTTCGACACAAGAAGCAAAACGGGCCTCGATCAGGGCTTCGCTAGTAAGCTGTGAGGTCTGGCCTCAAGTTACACAGAGCGACATCACACTGAAAAAACACACTTCGCACAAAACACCCTTCGCCTAGACAGGCTTCGGTGCACTAAACTAGCGAGGTATGTAATGCGAGCTCAAGCAAAAAGCACACAGAAGCAGGGCTTCGCCGCTTGAACAAGGAACACAAAAAGAATTGAAATCTGGATGAATACAGCGAGGTATGTGGCTACAAGAGCTCAACAGTATGTCTTCATGGAGTGCCCAAGAAGATAGTATCTGACCGAGGAAGTCAGTTTACCTCTCGTTTTTGGAAGAATCTCCAAGAGGAGATGGGCACAAGATTGAACTTCAGCACCGCCTACCATCCTCAGACAGATGGACAAACGGAGAGGGTAAATCAGATACTAGAGGATATGCTTCGAGCATGTGTTTTGGATTTTGGAGCCACTTGGGACAAGAGCTTGCCGTATGCTGAGTTTTCATACAACAACAGCTATCAAGCCAGCCTTCAGATGTCTCCTTTTGAAGCCCTATATGGACGTAAGTGCAGAACGCCTCTACTTTGGGACCAAACGGGTGAATCCCAAGTATTCGGAACCGACATTCTTCGTGAAGCTGAAGAGAAGGTACGGATCATCAGAGACCGACTCAAGACAGCCCAATCGCGACAGTAGAGCTACGCAGACAATCGCCGTCGAGACCTAGCCTTTGAAGAAGGAGATCATGTCTATCTTCGGGTTACACCTCTCCGTGGAACTCAACGGTTTAACATGAGAGGGAAGTTGGCCCCTCGATATGTTGGACCATTTCCCGTTGTCCGACGCCAAGGCGAAGTGGCTTATCAGTTGGAATTACCGCCCTCATTGGCTGGAGTGCATGACGTGTTTCATGTATCTCAACTCAAGAAGTGTCTCCGCGTCCCCACGGAGCAAGTGGATCTTCAGCAGTTGGATGTACAAGAGGATCTGACCTATGTGGAAAAGCCAGTCAAGATATTGGAAGTCAAAGAAAGAACCACCAGGAGTCGAGTCATCCGCTTCTGCAAAGTGCAGTGGAGCAATCATCCGATAGAAGAAGCTACATGGGAAAAAGAAGATGAACTCAAGGCACAGCATCCTGAGCTATTCGAGGATTGATCCGAATCTCGAGGACGAGATTCTCTGTAAGGGGGATAGGATTGTAACACCCCAGAAATTAAAAGGAATAAAATAAAAAGAAAAGTATTATTTAAATCATTTTGATTAATTATTAAAGGGAAATTCACAAAAGAACCCAAATAAAGCCAAACAGGGAGAAATACTAAATATCTGGACTTGAAAATTTTATGAGATGAACTAAAGGCCAAGATATAATTTTAGGAATTTTTACAAATTTTTATCAACAGTGATTCAACCCTTAATCAAATATTTGATTTACTGGAATTATTTAAACTCAGAAATCAATTTTAAATCCTATTGGGCCTCAACCCCAAAATCCCCTCCTAAAGCCTTTTAGGCCCAGCCCACCACTGCTCTCTCCCTGACAAGCGGGCCCCGCTTGTCGGCGCTTTTCCCCGCCTCCCTCTCCCGCCCACGCCCGCTTGGCCCCACCGGTCAGCCCCCGCCGCGCCACTGACCGCCCGGACCCGCCTGTCGGCCCCCTTCCTTTTTGGATCGCTCACTGACAGGTGGAGCCCACCTGTCAGGATCGTCTTCCTCCCGGGAAGGGGATCCCCTTTCCTTTCCCGGCGATCCCTTTCCTTCCCTCGCCGCCGGCCGCCCCGATCCGCTCGGATCCACCTCGGACACCCTTCCTTGGACCACGACGACCCCCTTCCATCTTCATGCCACGCGTTTTAACAAGAATGGAAGCTCGCCCACACGGATGGAACCCTCGCCGGCGCAAAAGAGGAACCCTTCGGGTTTCCTCCATTTGCCCTGCCTTATACATCGCCGGTGACCCCTATAAAAACCCCTCGGCTCACCGCACTCCACCCACACCTCCTAAGCCCTAACCGAAGCCGTCCAGAGCGCTGTCGCCCTCTTCTTCAAGCTTCGGTTCTGCTCCACCTCCGGCGAGCGATCGCCGCCGACCCCCGCCTCTCCTGACCTAGCCACTGCCACCGTCGTGACCGTCGACGACCCCTCGTCCCCGGCCACCACTCCGTTGGCCTTGGAACCCGCCGGATCAACGTCGCCGTCAAGCTCCCGAACCACCTCCGCCGTCTACCCTCATCGCCGGCCGCCGTCCTTCGTCCATCCTCGCCGCCACAGGTATGGTTTGAACCGCCGTACTCCCCTCGTTCCATTTCCGCCGGTAGCTAGGCACCTAGGCGCTCGCCGCCGCCGCCGTGGTCGCACCCGAGCCCGCCGTCGCCGGAGACGAAGGGGGTACGCGCCCCCTTACGCCGTGCCGTGCCGGATCGCGCCGCGACCGCCCGATCGCGATCGGAGGGCTAGGATTAAATCCCTCCGGGATTTAATCTAGGCCCTCGGATCTGGTCAAAGGGGTATCGAGGCCTCTCGGCCGTCGATCACCACTTAAAGCCCCGATCGATCTGGTGCGTCCACGTCATACCGGTTCGCGAGATCTAATCGTGGCCGTCCAATTTCACTTACGCCTCCCGCCTCGCGCCCGATCGCCGGATCCAGATCTGACGGTCCTGGTTGACCCGGTCCACGCGCATAGTCACGGGTTCACGGTGAGCCTGGTTCACCGTGGACCAGGGACTGTTTTCTGTTTAAATAAAATTCCAGAAAATAGTTTAAACTTCAAAAATTCATATCTTGCTCATTTTAACTCCAAATTTCACCATTCAAATTTTGTTAGAACCAGAATATTATTCTCTACACATTAATGCCATAAAAACAGTATGCTTCTGTTGTCCACAATATTATTAATAAATAAATGGATAAAAATCCCTTAGGGTTAAAATTTATAATACAGAAAATAAATTGGGAAAAATTCTAAAATATTAAACTTTACTGTTTTGCACAAAACCTTGAAATATTAAAAATATTACTTCACATAATAAAACCTACAAATGTGTATGTTTAATATTTGGTGAATTTTATCTGTTTATTGAATGTATTGTTTACTTTCCGTATCGAGAAGACTACGAGTTCGTCGAGGAGCAGGAGTTCTACCCCGAGGTTCCTCCATCCCCATTTGCTGAGCAAGGCAAGTCATCGACCCTTCTGTGGAAACAGTTGATCATAATTGAGCCCATGTTTTAATAAGTTATCGCTATAACCCATAGGTTAATATTGCATTAGTCCAATGTTCAAACCTTACACTTATATTTATTAGATCCCCGTCCTTGTGTGCAAGCCCAAGCCATGCTTATTGAGCCTTAACTCCTTGTCACTCTACTATAAATATATTAGCTAGTGCCCAATGTACCGGCACAACTGCTATAGGTTAAAAAGAACGAGTCGTAGATAGCTGGATTTCTGTATATGAATTTCCCTGTTATTCTCGTCTCTGGACTCTGTTGGAGTTGGCTAGGTTATAAGTATGGTGGGTTCCGGGTGCAAGCTCGGGCACTGGTTTGTCGCACCCGGGGCACTATAAGGACCGGTCTGCGGGATCTGTTGCAAAGCACTTCCGTACCAACCACAAGTCTAATGGGTAAGTCCTAACTGGAAGTATGGAATACTCCGGCTCGATGCACCATAGAGGAGGGGGCAAGGGGCTAGCCTGCGGGCGACTTGTACCGACGAGGCTCAAGGGGGGGTATGGTGGGGCTCCGATGCGTCGGGACACCATATGAAACCCATAAGAGGGTGCTATTGAGTCGGGGAGGACTATATGGAAGGTTTTGGCACGAGTTCCCGTGTGATGGGTCATCTCGTTACACTTCGGTGTAGGTGATGAGTGCGTGCCTTGTGGGTACAGTGGTACATCTCTGATCAGAGTAATTAAATCTTTTCGAAAAGCCGAGCCCACGGTCAAGGGCGGGTTGTGTGACTACTCGCAGTTAGTTTACAATTGTTTGAATGTTCAAGTTATTCATGGCACGTAAGGACTGTTGAGCGAGGTGGGGCTGACTGTACCCCTCGAGTTAGAAGATGATGATACACATGCACATGTTTATTTTTCCGTACTAATAAATTGCTCACATTTAAAGCTTTACAATTATGCTGCTACCGCAAACTTAGCCACTATTCTCCCTTGTTATTATCTTGCATTATATTTGCATTCGGTGGCTTGCTGAGTACATCTGTACTCACCCCGTTGACTTACAACATCAGAGCCAGTCTACTACGAGGAGGATGAAGGTCTGGAGTAGCGACCCAGTCAAGGCGAGACTGGAAGGAGGCGTTCATCTAGGACCCTTATTTTATTAGTTTCTCTTCACCTTTATTCACTTTTGTATTAATGCGGTCTACGAACCGTGGATGATTGCCCGTATTGTACGTGGTCGCTTGATGAACGTCTTGTTTTATTGATTTTCTATGGAATTTCAATAAAGTCCTGATTTATTAAATCGGGGCGCGACAAGATGGTATCAGAGCCGACTTGACTGTAGGAAGCCAAACAGACCTGACCTTAGGACTTATATATACTCACTATATTTTACAAAAGATCACTTATCCTCTCCTCTTCTGAGATTTTCACAAAATTTTCTCTCTTTTGTAGATGCCGGTCCGTACCGTGAATGGGAACCTTCGTGACGAGGCCGGATTCATCCGCGAGCTACGCATGCTCGTCAGTTTCCTCGGATTCGAGCATGAGCCGATGTACCATGGAGTCTTCCCCGACGAGGAAGAGAGCTTCTGCGAGGTCACCGTCGTCGTCCAGCCCTCCCCTCAGACAGCTCACACCTACCGCGGAGGAGGACCTACCTTCCTGGTAGCCAGTCAGCGCACCGCTCTCCAGGCACTCACGGAGCTCCGGATGATCTACGACAGCGAGCTCTACGACACGGACTTCCGCTTCGTACCTCTTCGCACCCCAGGGAGTCCACACAGTGTCTTCGTCAGCACCCTCTCCCAGCGCCATTCGGCGATTGGTCATACCATGCGCTTGTTGGAGGCCATGGATGATCTCCACTACGAGGCGTTGCAGGACGCCAATGGACAGCGCGACACTATCAGCTTCTACCGCCATTCTTCCGAGGATCTGAACCGCGAGAACGGAGAGCTTCGTCGCCGCATCCAGCAGGGGCACCGCTTGGCTGCCGAGGCAGAGGAGTTGCGGCGTCAAAATGAGCTCCTTCGACAGCGTGTCGCCACCAACCCACACCTCCGCTACCAGATCGAGGAGTTGAAGAAGGACATAGAGGAGATCGCACCTCTTCCGCCTCGCCGGAAGAAACCCCTTCAGGCCCCCACCGTGAGGCCCAAGAGGATCTCCCGCAGCGCACCACCCGCCGGACCCTCCAGTACCTCGACCCCGACCGTCTCCCACGAGCCCGAGATCGAGCCGTCCCCTGAGCTGCCATAGACGTAGTTTTACGATTGATTGTTATTTTTATTGCTTGCTTGTATTAGCATTCATGTCAAAATATAAGGCATGAAGGAGAGAATAAATAAATGTAACCGCAAGAACGGTACCCTTTTGAAATAAATATAAAGAAGTTCACCAAAATAAATGTGTATACGTTGAAAATTCCAGGATGACCAACACCCAGGGATCAGACGCTCCTCAGAACGGAGGGGATAGTGGCAACCTGCCACAATGGGGAGCCACCGGGCAGAGGCAAGCCCCGGTCGCCAATCACCCCACTTTGGCTGAGATGATGGCCACTCAGAATCAGTTGGTCTCAGCCCTCCTGCACCAGATGCAGCAGCAGCAGCAGCAGATGCAAGAGCAGCAGGCCCACCTCTTTCGCCTCCACCAACAGCCCGAGCTGCCCCGACCCGCCACACCAGCTCCCGCTCCCGCGACACAGCTCTCGGAGTTCCTCCGAGTCCGCCCACCGACCTTCTCGAGCACCACCAACCCCATGGAGGCTGGGGATTGGTTGCGGGCGATCGAGAAGAAGCTCGATCTCCTGACCTGCACTGAGCAGGAGAGGGTGGCCTTCGCCACCCACCAGCTTCATGGTCCCGCCGCGGAGTGGTGGGACAACCACCGCGAGACTCTGCCCGAGGGCCACGCCCCCACTTGGGCGGAGTTCTCGGCCGCCTTTCGTGCCGCCCACATCCCCGACGGCATCGTTGCCCAGAAGCAACAAGAGTTCCGAGATCTGCAGCAGGGGAGCAGATCCGTCACTGAGTATCTACACGAGTTTAACCGTCTGGCCCGGTACGCACCAGAGGAGGTCCGTACGGATGCAGCCAGACAAGCTAAGTTCCTTCGGGGACTGAAGGATGAGCTGTCACTGCAGCTTATCTCCGGAGATTTCGCCAACTTCCAAAAGTTGGTGAACAAAGCTATTATGCAGGAGACCCAACAGAATAAAGTCGACCTGAAGAAGAAGAGGATGATAGCCTTCAGGCAGAACCAGGGTATGGCCCAGAGACCCCGTTTTGCTCCACCCCCACCAACGCCACAGTACCACCCCCGGCCAGTGTATCGCCCGGCGCCACCAGCTGCCAACGCCGGAGCCAGCCAACCTCGTGCCGCTCCAGCCGCACCGACCGCCCCAGCTGCCCCGACCAAGAAGCCGGAGGTTTTGAGAGACAGGCATGGCAAGCCTGTGGTGTGCTCCAACTGCCGCCAGGAGGGACACTACTCCCACCAGTGCCCTCATCCCAAGAAAGCTCAAGGCGTCACCTCCAACCCCGCCGTCCGCGCCAAAGTGAACCACGTCTCCGCCGAGGAAGCCCAGGCTGCACCAGAAATTGTCATGGGTAAGTTTATGGTTCATTCATCGCTTGCAGTGGTATTATTTGACACCGGGGCTACCCACTCCTTTATATCAACTGCTTTTGTGGAAAATAATGCACTGGACATAAGTGAACTACCCAGGCCAGTACTAATAGCTACCCCGGGCAAGCAAACCCTCGCTTGTTCCTTTAGTCCAAGGGTATGGGTAGATATCCAAGGCACGATATTTTGGGCCGACCCCATTCTAATAGAGTGTCAAGGTTTGGACCTCATTCTAGGGATGGATTGGCTAAATAAACACCAAGGTGTGATCGAATGTGCCCAAAGAAAAGTGACTGTGACTGATGAAGAAGGGACTATAGTCACATTCCAGATGCCCAGCATGAAGTCCGGAAGGACAAGACTACATCAGATTACCTTGGAGGAGATACCAGTAGTCAGTGAGTACCCGGACGTATTCCCAGAGGATCTACCAGGGATGCCACCTAAGAGGGACATCGAGTTCAGGATTGACTTGGTGCCCGGAACCACTCCTATTTATAAGCGACCATACCGGATGGCCGCCAATGAATTAGCTGAGATGAAGCAGCAGTTGGAGGATCTTGAAAGGAAAGGCTACATCAGGCCTAGCACATCGCCATGGGGTGCTCCCGTCATCTTCGTCGAGAAGAAAGAAGACAAGGCAAAGCGTATGTGTGTGGATTATCGCGCTTTGAATGAAGTAACAATCAAGAATAAGTACCCGTTACCTCGGATCGATGATCTCTTTGACCAGCTAAAAGGAGCTACAGTATTCTCGAAGATCGACCTGCGTTCTGGGTATCATCAGTTAAGGATCCGAGAGGAGGACATACCCAAGACTGCTTTCACTACCCGTTATGGATTATATGAGTGTACGGTTATGTCCTTTGGATTGACCAACGCCCCTGCATTCTTCATGAATATGATGAATAAGGTATTCATGGAATATTTGGACAAGTTCATCGTGGTCTTCATAGACGACATTCTCATTTACTCCAAGAACCAGAAAGAGCACGAGGCTCACCTCCGGTTAACCTTAGGAAAACTAAGGGAACACCAATTATATGCCAAGTACAGCAAATGCAAGTTTTGGACGGCAGAAGTAAAGTTCCTTGGACACATCATCTCTGCACAGGGAATCGCAGTAGACCCTGCCACCGTAGAAGCAGTTACGGATTGGTTGCCACCCACGAACGTATCTGAGATACGAAGTTTTCTGGGATTGGCCGGATATTACCGAAGATTCATCGAGAATTTTTCTAAGATAGCCAAGCCAATGACCAAGTTGTTGCAGAAAGGAGAGAAGTTTGAATGGACTCCTGAATGCGAGGAAAGTTTCCGCACCCTCAAGACTCGTTTGGTGTCTGCACCTATACTGACCCTACCGGATATCCGCAAAGACTTCCATGTCTATTGCGACGCATCTCGCCAAGGATTGGGATGTGTTCTTATGCAAGATGGGAAGGTTATCTCTTATGCCTCCCGACAGTTGAGACCTCATGAGTTGAATTATCCGACTCATGATCTGGAATTAGCCGCCGTAGTACACGCCCTTAAAATTTGGAGGCACTATCTAGTTGGAAATCGCTGTGAGATCTTTACGGATCACAAGAGCTTGAAGTATATCTTCACACAGCCAGATCTGAACTTGAGGCAAAGACGATGGCTGGAATTGATTAAAGACTACGACTTAGGTATTCACTACCACCCAGGAAAAGCAAATGTGGTAGCAGATGCGTTAAGTCGCAAGGGATATTGCACAGCCATGATGATTCAAGAACACGCACCTTTGTTATGTAGGGAGATGGACAAATTAAATCTTGGGGTAACCACAAGAGCATACCTAGCCACCTTGGAGACCCAACCTGTCTTGTTCGAGCAGATCCGTGAAGCTCAGTTAGAGGACTCGGATATAGCTGCCATTAAGAAGAACATGAGACAAGGAAAAGCCCCCGGATTTGCAGAGGACGAGAATGGCACCATATGGTTTGGAACTCGGATATGTGTGCCGGATAAACCTGAAATAAAGACTCTTATCTTAAGAGAAGCCCATGAGACATTGTACTCCATTCATCCCGGCAGTACCAAGATGTACCAAGATCTGAAGGAACGCTATTGGTGGGTTAGCATGAAAAGAGAGATTGCCCAGTTCGTCGCCGAATGTGACACCTGCAGAAGAGTAAAAGCTGAACATCAAAGGCCTGCAGGATTGTTACAGCCACTTAAAGTGCCGGAATGGAAGTGGGAAGAGATCGGTATGGATTTCATCACCGGACTCCCAAAGACCCAACTCGGGTATGATTCTATTTGGGTGATCATCGATCGGCTTACGAAAGTAGCTCATTTCATAGCCGTCAAGACGACCTTTAGTGGCCCTAAGCTTGCAGAACTATATATGGCCCGGATTGTATGTCTTCATGGAGTGCCCAAGAAGATAGTATCTGACCGAGGAAGTCAGTTTACCTCTCGTTTTTGGAAGAATCTCCAAGAGGAGATGGGCACAAGATTGAACTT
This sequence comes from Zizania palustris, assembly GCA_019279435.1. NCBI lineage: Eukaryota > Viridiplantae > Streptophyta > Magnoliopsida > Poales > Poaceae > Zizania > Zizania palustris. The sequence continues at coordinate 26,290,883 of JAAALK010000282.1, forward strand.
CAGCACCGCCTACCATCCTCAGACAGATGGACAAACGGAGAGGGTAAATCAGATACTAGAGGATATGCTTCGAGCATGTGTTTTGGATTTTGGAGCCACTTGGGACAAGATCTTGCCGTATGCTGAGTTTTCATACAACAACAGCTATCAAGCCAGCCTTCAGATGTCTCCTTTTGAAGCCCTATATGGACGTAAGTGCAGAACGCCTCTACTTTGGGACCAAACGGGTGAATCCCAAGTATTCGGAACCGACATTCTTCGTGAAGCTGAAGAGAAGGTACGGATCATCAGAGACCGACTCAAGACAGCCCAATCGCGACAGTAGAGCTACGCAGACAATCGCCGTCGAGACCTAGCCTTTGAAGAAGGAGATCATGTCTATCTTCGGGTTACACCTCTCCGTGGAACTCAACGGTTTAACATGAGAGGGAAGTTGGCCCCTCGATATGTTGGACCATTTCCCGTTGTCCGACGCCAAGGCAAAGTGGCTTATCAGTTGGAATTACCGCCCTCATTGGCTGGAGTGCATGACGTGTTTCATGTATCTCAACTCAAGAAGTGTCTCCGCGTCCCCACGGAGCAAGTGGATCTTCAGAAGTTGGATGTACAAGAGGATCTGACCTATGTGGAAAAGCCGGTCAAGATATTGGAAGTCAAAGAAAGAACCACCAGGAGTCGAGTCATCCGCTTCTGCAAAGTGCAGTGGAGCAATCATCCGGTAGAAGAAGCTACATGGGAAAAAGAAGATGAACTCAAGGCACAGCATCCTGAGCTATTCGAGGATTGATCCGAATCTCGAGGACGAGATTCTCTGTAAGGGGGATAGGATTGTAACACCCCAGAAATTAAAAGGAATAAAATAAAAAGAAAAGTATTATTTAAATCATTTTGATTAATTATTAAAGGGAAATTCACAAAAGAACCCAAATAAAGCCAAACAGGGAGAAATACTAAATATCTGGACTTGAAAATTTTATGAGATGAACTAAAGGCCAAGATATAATTTTAGGAATTTTTACAAATTTTTATCAACAGTGATTCAACCCTTAATCAAATATTTGATTTACTGGAATTATTTAAACTCAGAAATCAATTTTAAATCCTATTGGGCCTCAACCCCGAAATCCCCTCCTAAAGCCTTTTAGGCCCAGCCCACCACTGCTCTCTCCCTGACAAGCGGGCCCCGCTTGTCGGCGCTTTTCCCCGCCTCCCTCTCCCGCCCACGCCCGCTTGGCCCCACTGGTCAGCCCCCGCCGCGCCACTGACCGCCCGGACCCGCCTGTCGGCCCCCTTCCTTTTTGGATCGCTCACTGACAGGTGGAGCCCACCTGTCAGGATCGTCTTCCTCCCGGGAAGGGGATCCCCTTTCCTTTCCCGGCGATCCCTTTCCTTCCCTCGCCGCCGGCCGCCCCGATCCGCTCGGATCCACCTCGGACACCCTTCCTTGGACCACGACGACCCCCTTCCATCTTCATGCCACGCGTTTTAACAAGAATGGAAGCTCGCCCACGCGGATGGAACCCTCGCCGGCGCAAAAGAGGAACCCTTCGGGTTTCCTCCGTTTGCCCTGCCTTATACATCGTCGGTGACCCCTATAAAAACCCCTCGGCTCACCGCACTCCGCCCACACCTCCTAAGCCCTAACCGAAGCCGTCCAGAGCGCCGTCGCCCTCTTCTTCAAGCTTCGGTTCTGCTCCACCTCCGGCGAGCGATCGCCGCCGACCCCCGCCTCTCCTGACCTAGCCACTGCCACCGTCGTGACCATCGACGACCCCTCGTCCCCGGCCACCACTCCGTTGGCCTTGGAACCCGCCGGATCAACGTCGCCGTCAAGCTCCCGAACCACCTCCGCCGTCTACCCTCACCGCCGGCCGCCGTCCTTCGTCCATCCTCGTCGCCACAGGTATGGTTTGAACCGCCGTACTCCCCTCGTTCCATTTCCGCCGGTAGCTAGGCACCTAGGCGCTCGCCGCCGCCGCCGTGGTCGTACCCGAGCCCGCCGTCGCCGGAGACGAAGGGGGTACGCGCCCCCTTACGCCGTGCCATGCCGGATCGCGCCGCGACCGCCCGATCGCGATCGGAGGGCTAGGATTAAATCCCTCCGGGATTTAATCTAGGCCCTCGGATCTGGTCAAAGGGGTATCGAGGCCTCTCGGCCGTCGATCACCACTTAAAGCCCCGATCGATCTGGTGCGTCCACGTCATACCGGTTCGCGAGATCTAATTGTGGCCGTCCAATTTCACTTACGCCTCCCGCCTCGCGCCCGATCGCCGGATCCAGATCCGACGGTCCTGGTTGACCCGGTCCACGCGCATAGTCACGGGTTCATGGTGAGCCTGGTTCACCGTGGACCAGGGACTGTTTTCTGTTTAAATAAAATTCCAGAAAATAGTTTAAACTTCAAAAATTCATATCTTGCTCATTTTAACTCCAAATTTCACCATTCAAATTTTGTTAGAACCAGAATATTATTCTCTACACATTAATGCCATAAAAACAGTATGGTTCTGTTGTCCACAATATTATTAATAAATAAATGGATAAAAATCCCTTAGGGTTAAAATTTATAATACAGAAAATAAATTGGGAAAAAATCTAAAATATTAAACTTTACTGTTTTGCACAAAACCTTGAAATATTAAAATATTACTTCACATAATAAAACCTACAAATGTGTATGTTTAATATTTGGTGAATTTTATCTGTTTATTGAATGTATTGTTTACTTTCCGTATCGAGAAGACTACGAGTTCGTCGAGGAGCAGGAGTTCTACCCCGAGGTTCCTCCATCCCCATTTGCTGAGCAAGGCAAGTCATCGACCCTTCTGTGGAAACAGTTGATCATAATTGAGCCCATGTTTTAATAAGTTATCGCTATAACCCATAGGTTAATATTGCATTAGTCCAATGTTCAAACCTTACACTTATATTTATTAGATCCCCGTCCTTGTGTGCAAGCCCAAGCCATGCTTATTGAGCCTTAACTCCTTGTCACTCTACTATAAATATATTAGCTAGTGCCCAATGTACCGGCACAACTGCTATAGGTTAAAAAGAACGAGTCGTAGATAGCTGGATTTCTGTATATGAATTTCCCTGTTATTCTCGTCTCTGGACTCTGTTGGAGTTGGCTAGGTTATAAGTATGGTGGGTTCCGGGTGCAAGCTCGGGCACTGGTTTGTCGCACCCGGGGCACTATAAGGACCGGTCTGCGGGATCTGTTGCAAAGCACTTCCGTACCAACCACAAGTCTAATGGGTAAGTCCTAACTGGAAGTATGGAATACTCCGGCTCGATGCACCATAGAGGAGGGGGCAAGGGGCTAGCCTGCGGGCGACTTGTACCGACGAGGCTCAAGGGGGGGTATGGTGGGGCTCCGATGCGTCGGGACACCATATGAAACCCATAAGAGGGTGCTATTGAGTCGGGGAGGACTATATGGAAGGTTTTGGCACGAGTTCCCGTGTGATGGGTCATCTCGTTACACTTCGGTGTAGGTGATGAGTGCGTGCCTTGTGGGTACAGTGGTACATCTCTGATCAGAGTAATTAAATCTTTTCGAAAAGCCGAGCCCACGGTCAAGGGCGGGTTGTGTGACTACTCGCAGTTAGTTTACAATTGTTTGAATGTTCAAGTTATTCATGGCACGTAAGGACTGTTGAGCGAGGTGGGGCTGACTGTACCCCTCGAGTTAGAAGATGATGATACACATGCACATGTTTATTTTTCCGTACTAATAAATTGCTCACATTTAAAGCTTTACAATTATGCTGCTACCGCAAACTTAGCCACTATTCTCCCTTGTTATTATCTTGCATTATATTTGCATTCGGTGGCTTGCTGAGTACATCTGTACTCACCCCGTTGACTTACAACATCAGAGCCAGTCTACTACGAGGAGGATGAAGGTCTGGAGTAGCGACCCAGTCAAGGCGAGACTGGAAGGAGGCGTTCATCTAGGACCCTTATTTTATTAGTTTCTCTTCACCTTTATTCACTTTTGTATTAATGCGGTCTACGAACCGTGGATGATTGCCCGTATTGTACGTGGTCGCTTGATGAACGTCTTGTTTTATTGATTTTCTATGGAATTTCAATAAAGTCCTGATTTATTAAATCGGGGCGCGACAGTAGTCCACCTTTATTCTGGAGGCTTCTCTGTCAGCTTTGCAGAGGGGACAGTGTCAGCCTTTTACAGAACAGACAGTGTCAGCCTTTGTAGTCTTTGACCTTCTGGAATCCTCCCTTCGCACGCGAGGGTGCGGTAGCTTCGGTGAGAAGCCTTGAGCCTGTTGGCCTTCGCTTCACCGAAGTCAGCTTCCGATACAGTGACGGTTTTGAGCCGAAGCCGTCAAAGCCCTTGGGCCTTCGCACCAACACCTCCGGAGTGGACCACCACGGCTTCGCAGCTTCACCCAGCTCGAACTCCGTCAGTCCGTGTACCGAAGCCATGCAGGCCGAAGCACCTCAAGTCAACCTTGCTCTGGAGCTAGCCTTGCTCCGAAGCCTTCCACACTCCGAAGCCCCACCTTCGGAGTACCACCCTTCGAAGTCCCTCCTTCGTCCAAGGCCTCCGCATGAAGCATTCCATGAGCACTTCGTCGCAGTGTCTCTCCCCGAGCACACTCCTCGACGAGCCTCACCCGGACCATGCCTTCGATGCGCCTCGACTTCTGAGACCTTCGTCGGGTACCTTCGAATGTCTCCCTCCGGAGCACACTTCGAATTCCTTGCCTCCGCAGAGGACTTGATCCACCAACTCTGAAGTCACTCCATTCGGAGTACCTTCGAAGTGCCTCACCTCCGAGGACTTTGTCTCGGAGTACCTTCACCCGGAGCCACGCTCCGCACTCTCTGCCTTCACCTGGCACGCCTCGACCCGAGGACCGACCCGGACCACCTTCGTAGCCACCGTGACGGAGCTCCCCGCTCCCCTGGCATCAAGCCTCCCGCTTGACCCAGGTTCACCTGCCGCGAACCTTGTCCGTCGCTTCCGAAGTCCCTGCGCACCACAGAAAAACAGACAAGTGTATCCAGTACTCCGGAGACCTCTCCGGGTTAGCAACCTCCGGCACACACTCCGGTGTACCGCCCAAAGTACGAAGCCTTCGGTACGAACCCAATCATCGCGTACTGTCGGACCCCTCCGACAAGCACACTCCGCTGCAACAGCTGCAGCAACCAAACACCAAACAGCCTCCGGTAAAACCCTTCCGGAGGTAACCTCCTCCGAACACCTTCGGAGGTCCAACTTCCGAACCCCCTTCGGAGGTACCCTCTCCGAACACCCTTCGGAGGTACCCTTCGAACAGAGGGTAAAAAGCCTGTCAATCACTCATCACAAACACTTGAAACCAACCCTTGGTTTTTCAGTCTTAAAATACATTAAGAAGTATAACATGATAACTGACTGAAAAAACTTCATCAACATCGTACCTCACAATATATCATCCATACCGCCGACGACAATGTAAAGGTGATGGCAAACTATGTGTCTGTTTAGAAAAGCTCTAGGACCTAACTCCATAATGTAGTAAGATGAAGCTATTCCAAACACCTTAATTCCTCAAATTTGTGGAGTATATTGCACCATATATCTACTCCACTGTAGAGTTTTAGAGTGGCGCCCTCCCAAACATGCCCTATATCACCTTCTTTGTGTGTACCTTATCATGGTTTTGATTCACCTTCCAAGATGTTCTATTCAACCCTATAAGCATATGTTCAACTTGTTCATCGTCAACTTCAAATGTCTAAAAACTTAGACGTGTCTAAGTTTCTTCCCAAATCATCAGATCAAACAACTAGAGTTTAATTGAACGGTTTCCTCCAATCTCCTATTGCCACTCTTTTGTGTAAAGTTGTACCCATTCAAAGGAAAAAATCTCAATCTTGTCCTCAACAATATAAGAAATGCAACCCTATATTTAACATAACATGTTGAGGGATACCGATTGCTATCTTGCATGATCCATGACATGCAAAAGTACAATTTCTAAATGGCTTTCACAAAGTTTACGTGCATGGAATAGTCATGTGCAATGTGCCACATTTATGATCTCACCTAACAACTATTAACTCAGTTCCAAAAATACAAGTTGTGTGTCCCTATTTTTGCAAAAATCAACATTTATAATTTTTACTAATAATTAAACTAAAAATGTTTTTTACCAATAATTAAACTAAAAAGGTTAGCTTTAGTGTTATGTATGTCTATATTGAATTGTTATTTGATATTATTTTTACATATTGTTATCTTAATAGTTATTGATGATATGTATGTATATATATATATATTTATATATATATATATATTGAAAATAAATAATGATCAATATTCTACGTTGAAGACTATGTTAAAAAAACTTATATGTCTTATATATTAAGGATGACCAATATAGACATATTTAATTTTCATGTGCTCATTATAATATGCACGAAGTAATTAATAATTGTAGCTTAATTAAATTGTGGGAACGTGTGTGTACCGTGATGAAATCATCTACAATAAATTATTCAGTCCCTTTCTCTTTCATTGCGAAATTCTGAGTCAAAAGTTTCATAAATGTTTTTTGAGTTGGAAATTCAAAATTTGACGAAGCGTGAAAACTAGGAAATTAAATATCCTGATCTAAGTTGCACAAGACAACGGTTCGTGGAGCTCTCAATCGTGAGTTCAATTACCCTATAACATAACTCCTTAAATCGACCTTTTCATCCAACAAAATTTCAAAATGAAACAAGCAATGTAACATGACCGACATCAACCGGTCTACTTGCCTCATATGGGATTATTATTAACTTAAAATACATTGAGAACTATAACATGAGAACTGACTCAGAAGAGTTCATCAACATCTACACCACAATATATCATTCATACCGCAGACGACAATTAATGTAAAGGTGATGGCAAACTATAAGTCTGTTTGGAAAATCTTCAGGTCCTAACTCTATCGTGGAGTAAGATGAAACTGTTCCAAACATCTTAACCTCATAACTTCGTGAAGCAGCCAACTACATGTAGTTGGACTTCATGTAATGCAAAATGTTGGAGCCGTTAAATAAGTGCTTCACATATTTAAATTGTGAAATTATCCGCCATAGATCTACTACACCGTATATCTACTCCACTGTAGAGTTTCAGAGTAGAGCTCTTCCAAAGAAACTCTATTAACTTTTTCGTGTCTGACCATGGTTTTAATTCACCTTCCAAAACGTTCTATTTAAACCTATAAGCATGAATGTCCAACTCATCTATGATATATGTGCTTTTAAGCTGAGATACACCGTCAAAAAGTTGGTGATCAATCGTCGACGCATGACATGTTAAGCAAACCTCCCGCAGTCCCGCCTTATACATCGAGATGGATGGTGGATGCTAACTAGGGTGTGCTTAGCTTGGTATTTATTTTAAAACTAGAAAAATACGTTGTTCTCAAGAAACCAAACCTCTATTTGTGATAGCACGTGAGGTCGAGATGCCAGCACCAAGTTTATGCAAGGAAAGGGGAAATGAATGCACACATGTTTCATGCACCTACGCGCATTGCAGCCAACATCAGTATGTATCTCGTGGACGTCGTACAGATCGAGCAGGACTAGCCAACTAGGCCCGGCAATGGCAGCATATACGTCGATTAAAATTCAGCTGGAACTCATCACTCACTCACAAGAGTACCGTACTACTACTACTGTATACTCTGTCAGTTCTCTCCCTGAAAAAAGAAAAAGGGAACTCTGATCTGCAGCTAGCGTTCACTGGTCACCAGACGACGCGACGGTAGATGGCAGTGAATGCATGAAAGCCGGTCTCGCCATTCACAGCCACTGCACGCACGTACCACTGTGCTCGAAAACGAGCTGAGCTGCGAGCCCGCTACACCTACACGGCCACTGATTGCGATCTATCGAGAGAGATCGGAGAGACGAGCCAGCTAGCGGTACCTACAGCAACTTGCATCCTTTTATTTTCTTTTCTTTTTCTATCTTCTCTTCGTTTCCCTTTCTCATTTATATACATGAATGCTTTCGATCTCACTGGTCTCTACCCACTGCATGTGAAGAGCAACTAGACCACTAGCTCTTGGCCTTTGTCTCTCCATCCATGCATCAATCATTTGGCCAGAAATTAAAAGGGATCAACTTAACAAATGTCGGGTGATCCACCAGCTGAGAATGAGATAGGACCATATCTAGGGGAGAGTTCATCATCATGCTGCTCATCAGGTGCAAGTGGTGATTTGCAGGTGATGGGTTATATATGACTGGTACGTAGTAGCCACCAATTTATACACGTTGCTCATTTAAATATACGGAATTGAAATAATAGTGATATCGTAGCCAGCGCCCAGCGGCAACCAGATCTGGTACGTACGTTCTTACATTCTAAATTTTGGATTTAAATATTTAACTAGTAGAATCTGTAACCAGTTTTTTGTTTACCTCTCGGAGATGAGCAGCTGGTATTAGGGAATAAGCTAATAAGGATATAGGAGAAGAGGATTGAACATGTTGACATGACATGACGAAATATAATATTATCCATGCATATGCATAACTTTACAGCAGAAATGAAAATACTGACAAAACGTGCTGTAAACTGATTAAAGAATCTGGAAGTAGTTATTTTCTAAGCAGCAAATTGATGAACAAATTGTTGGCTATAGGCCTTTTGACAATAAAAACTGTTCCGTAATCTTAATGCAAAATGTTCAAATGGGTGCAACGACCCTACATTATTCTACAAAATTAACGTCAATCGGCTTCCCCAGCCAAAAAAAGATGTCTCAAATCTCTACCTAACCTTCAAATTGATTTATTTTCTTTTGTTTCACGAATCTGTCTCCACCAAATAGTTTGATTTAAGATTCGTACGTGAACCCTTCAATAATTCTAGGAAAAATTTGTTGGTAGACACTCAAAAAATACTGAACACCGTAAATTCATATCACAAATATAAAGTATTTGCTAGATGACATTGCCTACCTTATTTTAATTTTTTTTTGGCTAACTTAGAGAGAAGCTTGACAAATAAACAAAAATACCCCTTTCTCTCACACACAATTACCAACAATCTCTATGTAATCAGTTGCCCACGGCGTTCAAGATTAACTTGATACTAAACAAATTATTATCAGCTGATTAATTTGGAGCAAATGAAAAAAAATCGTGACAAAAATCGTGACAACAATCTCTATATTTTATGATTTCCCATGATATAACTATGAATTTATGGTGTCCTTCAATAAAACTGTTTTTTAAGTGTCCAAAAGCAAAATTTGCCTCTAGAAAAAGGTCTATAAAGGAAGTTGTGGACGTTAATATTTGCCTCTAAAATATTAAAACACATGGAGTCATGACTCTGGCAGATACAGATACAAGAACTGCAAATACATAATCGTTGACGCCGTTGTAAAGTGCATTTCCCACAAAGTGGTCAGATGAATTATATATTTCTTCTCTCACCTGTGTCTCATCTATTTAGTCAATTTAGCTATTTAGCATTGTGTAAATTTCGATAACTAAAGACTAGTTATTTTTAACTCATCTGAACTAAATAGTTCAAATACACACCTAAATGCAACGGCAGCATTTCACCCAATACACTCACCATCCTAGCACAAAAACTGACAGCCGTTTCACTGGATAGCTGTTGGCACATCAGTGCCTGGCCAGCCTGACTGCCTGCCCATCCTCATGACAGCTACCAATTCATACGAACAAACAAACATCCAACCAACCAGGCAAAAGAAGCAGCAGAGCAGTAAACCAATAAAGAAAGAAACGGCAGCTGTGTGGGCATTGAAGAGGGCCCCTGGGTAGCAGTTGGGGTGTAGCTTTGAGACCCCTTTTAACAACCCTATTTCAGAGAAAGGCAGCTGGGGATAGCTAGCTAGCTAGATAGATAGAAAAAAGCAGCAGGGGTACATATCTCGCCTCGCCTATCACCAGTACTGGCAGCACTCCCAAAACGACATCGAGCCAAAAGATGGCACACAGGAATCACCAAAAGGTAACTCCCCTACTCACTTTGGAAGTGGCAACCATGCATGGCAACAGTGCAGGGCGCCACTCTACTGGCCAGATGCAGCAGAAGAGAGGAGAAGGTGAAAGAGACAAGGCACAATAGGGGGGATCAGAAACTATGACAGACTATAGTAAAACAGTGACCAGTGGGAAGCTCTATGTCCACTGCGAGCAATGGAGGCAGACTGAGGAATAGTTGCTGTTAGCAAGAAAACGGCAAAGCTTTGCTCCACTAGGCACTGCTGTGAGTGGGCCTCGGCTTAGTGCCCACTGTTCAAATTATAACTCTGTATAAATAGTAGGGAAGGCCAATAACTTAGCCAGAATATCTTACATTAATTTATTGTAGAATCAAGAGGTACATGGGGGTTTTACCTGGTAGCACGGTCACGATTGGTGGTTTTCGCACTCAAAAATGAAGCTAAAAGAACCATGATCATAACCAGGTGAAGTCTAGAGAAGGAGATCATATGGAGCATCTCTCTCTGAACAAATGGAACCTGTTACCGGCAAGTGGTGGATGCGCGGTCAGGTGCCGCCTCTACTTGAATAGGAGGCATGCAGTCAGGCGGTCGGCGGGAAGTAGAACTGGTGGTGGCCTGGGAACGGATGGGGACGGGAGGTCGGCACGCGGGGAGCGTCCGCGCCGGTGCCCGTAGAGAATCCTGATGATGCTGCAGTAGGGAGTAATGGCAAAGGGGAGCCCTGCATTTGCCATGACCAAGTCGGGAACGACTGGGGACCCAACTCAGGTCTTTTCTCCATAGGTACTTCCTGCAGTGGCAACAGCACAAGCATCAGAGTTGACACACAGCATACGCTGTTAAGCACTTCTCCTAAGCATGAATTAATGATTCCAACCAATGGACCTATGTTACCAACGCCTACACAGCATGCAGCTCTCTTAAGTATAAATGTGTACTTTTTAAGGAAACAAGATTGGACATTTTTTTAAGGAAACGAGATTGGACATTAGCAACAGAGTAAAGAAAAGCCAGCATAATGGATAACTAAGCATGTTATAGGCGATGAAAGACTGAAAGTTCGAATTTTTAGAGCTAGGTGATCATTCATGGAAATGTAGAGCATCTTCAGAACTAAAGCTGCAGAGTGCAACAAAAAAGTACTAGGATATATTAAACGATAAGTCATCATCGACCGTAAAGTTGGACAGCTGTAGTTCATGGAAAGTTGCAAGCTGACAGATTTGCTTCGTGATATATCTGACAGTTCACAAGGCAAACAGTATCTACAGCTACCAATATGTCAATTAAAGAAACAAACATATCGTTTGTTATCTCAAGAAATATATATGTGCATGGAAATAGTAGTTACATAGCACTCCATGATGCAAAGCTAGACCTTTAAGCGCAGGCGCACTCACACAAAAAGAAACAGCCAAGCAAAGTTCAATGTAACTTCCATAATTCAAATGTTCACTTGAAACAATTGTATTTTAAACTGAATTGAAGTTCTGATGATAAGTATACCCTGCGGTTCACAAAGAAGCCCGGATAAGGAGATGCATATAAATGTGAATTCTGGGGGGCAATCGATGTGCCCTGGGGATGCACAGGCCACTGAGGACTTATTGGCTACAAAAACAAATCGCAAATGAGAGATACAGTGAGCGCAATACAATACCTCTATATTTAATATACCTCCGTTAACATTACCAGAATCAAGGTAAAAGAGTTCACGGATTTGGAACTGTAACATGTTAAATGTACAGAATATCTAGCCAATCTCTTCAGGTATTAGGTGTTTAGCATTTTGTTTCCATTTAATGAAATGGACAAATAGATAGAAATAAAGTTGATCTTTCACGAGTAGGGCAATACATCAATAATGTGTACTGTTACTGCTGTAAGCTTCATAACAGGATTGACAAATGGTTTCATACAATAATTTTCATAACTACATAATTATTGTACTAGTTCTTTTAAAAGTGATAATATAATGTTATGAAAAAATACTAAACACCTGGCGTAAATAATCTGAAGATATCATTAGGTTAAATGATATTGGATTTGTAGGCCAAATGTTCCATATTTACCTGAGTAACAACAGAACTTGAAGCTTCAGGAGAATCACAATTCATTTGGAACCCAGTTAGGATACCATCACTTTTCAGATCATTGACGTTAGGCTGTGAAATTCTCAAATTTAAGTCAAGGATGTCTCCATCCACCACTGCTAAAAAATAGCCAATATGCTTTTGTTAACACAAAATTTGGATGTGTATCATTCTAGTGGATAAAGCAAGATATTGTGCAAAAACAATACCTTCATTTTTGCTTTCAGCTATAACATCTCCATCATAGGAACTAGGATCAAAATTAGTAACAGCTTCCCTTCCATTGAATCGAATAGCTGCCCTGTCATATGCTCTACAAGTTTGAGAACAGATGAAAGTGAGAGGAATTATAGATTTATAGGAAGCACAGGAACATATAAAACTGAGAAGTGCAGAGTACTACTAACTGAACCTTGCAGCCTCAATTTCACTATCAAACAATCCAAGATAGATGTACCTGCACAAAAGATGGCCTTTCAATGGGGAATTTGCACAGTGCAACTTCTGTTAGTAGAACAATAACATAAGAGAGCTCATGCCGGTCATTATCTTAATGGCACAAAGATTGCAATATATAGTAAATGCAACTTCAATACTAGCAGTCAATCAAAAATTCAACATAATGTGTTGTGTTAGTGAATAAAGTGTTATTCCGTTCCTTAAAATATGTATTATTAGTTCATGAATACAGTGTTATTATGTTCCTTAAAATATGCAGTATTATTATTAATGAGTATGTGACTTATTCATGGGACTTTATGATATATGATATTATTTCTAGATGATATCTAATCATATATATGGAGATATCAAATCAATTTTGTGGACTCATGTTGTAGAATATGAAATTGAATAGACCCACCATGAGATACCGCTGAGAATATAATGTGCCAACGAGTCACGTGTATTGTGGATCTAGTGTCCTTAGACATAAGATCATCATAATTGTTAACATGTGTAATAATTTACTTAGCGGCTACCAAATGTTATTTTGTGACTAGGTAGTTACAAAGGTAGTCTTCAGATTTGTTATAAAATATTCCCCTCCTAATAAATGAGAAAAATATCTCTAGACCCCTGATGTAATGGATTGTGGACGTGCATGGACATGCCATGTGATTCAGGAGTCAATCACAGGAAAAGCAATCCAGTACAAGACCGAATTAATGATTGTGTTATTGAAAGGATGACACAAGTCTCGCCTTGGGCTTAATCGATATCATGAGGCTAAGTGATTTTACATGAATACACTGTAGGTTTAACCGATATGATATTTATGTATATTTTGGGGGTCAACATGCCCTGCTAGGGGCACCGGTTGACACGTCAACTAAAAAGGTGTTTTTGGGTTGTGACAAAATATGCGTGAACCTACAAGGTCACATACTTAATTGATTGGAACAACTTATTTGGATATGATTTGAATATGGCTCAATTCAGATAGGGATCCAAATAGTAACCTAATAGGTATTGGCCCACACAGTTCGATTGGAGAGCTCTATTAATAGATGAGTGGAGGGCTAAGACAGACACCAGTGATTAGCGTTCAACCCTTGTACGAGTGGATACCAATAGAGGCGTTATTGCTTTGCGGCGCTATTCAACAAGGAGATGATCGACTCGGCGTGAAGAGGTGATCATGCTACCACTAGGAGACAATCAGATCATTGTGATCGACTACTTCATCGACACACGTGTGGTTGGACTGGCTTCTCCAACCCATCTTCTGTTGCACAGTGCGCCTAGTGATAAAGAACCATGGTCCCTTACTCACATGATCTTTTGGTGTGAGTGGTAGAAAATTTTTATTTGTGCTACCGTAGTCTATCTGTACTCCTACATGCAGAACTTTCTTAGTGGCAAAAAAACAAAGAACATTTGATGCAATACCAAAGGAAACATAAACATTTTCCTTCAATTAATTCTTGCGGTCTTGCCCATACTATTCTGATTCAGTTATTTCTTTCCTAAAGAAGCTAGTAAGCTACAAGCATCGAATATCTGTGATGTTCCAAAAATAATTGGCTTGTTCTAGTTGTTCATCTTCAGATGGTTTGTTTCTTGTTTGAAATGAAACCTTGACGTAACTTTTGTTCATGCCATGAAAGGAAATGGTCCTGAGCTAGTGCAAAGGGTACTGTAAGATGCTAAAGAAAGAGTAATCAATGTTTTAGAAATCCTTACTTCTTGCCGAGCAACTGACCCATCCGAGCTTCCCATCTGCCACACTTGTGCAGCGTCACACCACGGTACTTTGAGCCTCCCCTTGCAAATCCTGTGCTCTGGCGTCGGAGTATGTGCACAAACTCCTCCTTCGTCCAATTATGCATCTAACAATGCACACAAACACTTATTCATAAGTAACCATTGCATCAAGAACCCCTCTTCCGAACCTAAAGAATCATATATGACAAATGAACAATGTGGTCCAAACTACCTGCTTCAAGTCCTCCTCATAGTCATTCAAATTAAAATTGATATCCGCGTCAAGGCCTCTGAACTTGATTGCCGCACGATCATAGGCCCTGCACAATGGATTCGTCAATCTTAGCACATTGACAAACCCAGAAGTGAACTAGCACAAATACAATCGGTGCCCATATATAACCTCGCTGCAGCATGAGCTGTATCAAAACCACCTGAAAACAAGAAAAGCAGGAACAAGAAATCGAAATCAAGCTAAGCATGCCCAAATTAGCACTTAAATTTAGCTTGGATATTAGAATGAGAGCTCACCCAGGTAGACCTGCTTCCCGCAATCCCTGCCAAAATTGGACGATAAAACCAAGACGTTAGTAGTAAGTTCGAGAGAGCAAGCAGATAAGCACGAAGCGTGAGAAAGCAAGCAAGCTCACCAGATGTGCGACTCCCAGCGGCCGGTCCTCCTGTAGAAGGTGACGCCCCTGTACTGGGAGCTACGCGACCTCGGTCCCCGCCGGCTCTTCTTCCCGCCGGCCGCACCCGCCGGCGACCTCTGACTCTGAGCCACCCCGAGATCCGCCGCGCGGACCGTCCACGACGCCTCCCCCACCGGCGTCGGCGGCGGAGACCCCTCCGCCTCCATCGCCGCAGCGACGGCCGCAGACGGCGACGGGAAGAGCTGGCGCGTCATGACCGGCGGAGAGCACCCCTCCTCGTCGGGGCTCCCGCCCAGCAGGTCGAACCGGAACCCCCCACCTCCAACGCCTTCAGGCGCGGACGAGCTCGAGGTCGCCGCCGACCCACCCGGCGACTCCACATTTAGATCCAGAACCATACCACAAACACCCACTCCCCGCAGCCGCCGCTGCTTACGCCGGCGCCAACTGCCCGGCACGAGACCCGCGGCCCCCCCACCCCGATCCGACCGATCCCCGGTCGCCTCCCCCCTCTAGCGCTCCAGGAAGGCGTTGGCAACGCCGGCCGGATGGGAGCGAGCGGCGGGCGCGGCGGCCATGGCAATGCCCGGAGTGCAGTCGAGGCAAGCAAGCAAGCCGCGGGGCGAAGAGGTAAGAAGAGGAGGAGGCGGATGGATGGGACGTGAGAGCGACAAAGGCTGTTTGAAACAGACCAAGATTAGATAAAAGTAGATAAAAACCGAATTCCAATATTAATTATTTAATAATTAAAACAACTAACTTTAATATTAAAATATTAATTAATCACACTTGAGACGTGGCGCGACGCCATTGGACGGGAGACTGGGATTAAGGGCGGTTTTGTAGGTGATTAAGGACCGGAGACTATTAGTGTTTGCTTTGCTTGACTTGCTTCCGGTCAAAAGAGACGCAAGCGATCTTTTTATAGCTCGATACGAGGTTTTTATCTTGATTGCTTTCTTAATTTTTTTTATCAAATTACGTATAGAAATTTGAATGAAAATAGGGATAGGATGTTCTACAAATCCAAAAAATTGGGCGGTATTTTTGTAGTCGGTAGAACTTGTAGAGCAAAACCATATGCACGGCACAGTGTTTTTACAGTACGGTATGATATTTCACATTTATATATATATAATCAAGTAAACGGAAAAGGAATAAACAAAAATAATGTACAAAGTAAAGTACAAACAAATTTTCGTGACGTGACGTGCCAAAAACTTTGTACCAAACACTAATGCGTGCGGCATTTCTTGTCGGCAAAAATATCCACAAGTCTAGTTTGTCATTGGCTGTTCCTTCCACGACACTACCTCCTGTGCTGCTACGGCAACCAAAGGCAGTAAAGCCGGGATGTACCAAATTGGAATATAAAGTAAATTAATCTTTTCTCGTTAGTTTAAGCTTTTATATTAATTAATCGATAATGTAATTTTTGAATATAAAGATTCTAATGGTGATTCGAAAGAATCATTAGAAGCCTTATCAAAAGAATATAGGGTCTGTTTGGATGAGCTAATGCAAAGTGACTAAAATCAGTGACTAAATTTTAGCCACCTCCTGTTTGGATCTAGTAACTAAAATATGAGCTAAAGGCTTTATTGGTGTGGATGATGACTCAAATATCCCTCATTTATTGCTCTTTTCTTTTCATGCATGCATGTATTCATGGTGGGGTAGGTGTGGGAAAGAAGACATTTTAGCCCTCTTGGGGGCTAATAAGACTAAAAAATTTTAGCCCCTTTTAGTTTTTTGTGTTTGGATTTTTAACTTTAAAGTGACTAAATTTTAGTCATTTTGCATTAGCCCCTTGCATCCAAACACAGGAGTAAGGAGAATTTATTCTTTGTAAAGAAGTATCCTGCGAAAACTGGTAACCCCTCTTTTGGCAAATATGAATAAATTTTCACCAAATTAGAGTATAATGGTTATTAGCTAGGTTATGGATGGGAACAATATATAGGAGATAGGTAATCTTGGGATGCAAGAACAATGACTTTAATGAGTGCGTTTAATTTCTTTAATACGAGAATATATACTGTTGTGTTATGACGAATGGGTGAGCTTTTAGTCTTAATAAGATGGATCAAATGAGTGTTTAATTTTTCGGCTAAGATTTTTATGCTTCTATTTTTTGCGGCGTAAAATCTAAGACTAAAAATAGAAAGAATCCCTCAATTACTAAATTAATTTTAAATTAACATGTAAAATTCAAATTTTGCATGTGTCCATAAAAGCCAACAAATAGACAAACTAGGAAAATAAACCCAACAACTTTTAAGTTTGTGTATGTAGGGGACATTCTTATGTTGGGTGTGTCAAGTGTTTACTTACACGGTTGTACTTAAACAAAAAGACGTGGATCGAAGGGATATATATGTAGAAAAAAATAAGATTATTATCTCAAATTATCGTAAAAGTTTAAATAATCTCATTAACTATAAAATTGTTTAAATAGCTCCCTAAAATTCAAAAACCAGTTTAGGATTTGACAGAGCTATTCGCTTATAAGTTGTGTTGTATACATATGAACATTCGAACACGTGATGAGCATAGGAGCTAAGGTCTAGTACACTAACAGTTTGACTCTATTTTATAATGCTTTAATTGATGTAAAATCTATTAGTCTATTAAATTAGATTGATATTATATATTTTGAATATTCTAAATAATTTTGTAATTATATAAGAAAATATTATTTTATATTACATTCAAATAAATGTCAAAGAAACCCTAATTTTATCTTGTCTAGGTCTCCAAAATAGTAGATGGTAGGAAGAATAGCCCTAATTAGCCTTAAGCTCATTGTAACATTAATGAGTTGATCCCGTACATGAAGTATCAAACAATACTAACAAAGCGCAAAGCCCAAGTGGTAAATAAACTATACAAGCTTAATAACCACCCATGTGAGAGATCCAGCGTGCCACCGTGTGTAATTAAGTAGATCAAAATTTAGTCAACTTTTTGAAACTTAGACCTTATTATTGTCGTTGCTTACGAATAGCGATTGTATCCGAAGAGAAGTTTAGATTAGACTAAAGGGGGTTCGTGCTACGATCCAATGGTTATCTCAAGTGAAGTGAGACTTGAAGAGACAGAGACGAAGTTTTTTAAGACACGTTCGGGTTTCCTAGAGGATAACAACCCTACTCCTATGTGTATATGATATTAGAATGATCCAACCCCTTCTACGAGAGTCCTCTAATCCCTTTATAAGGAAGGGATTAGGGGTTACAAATTATGAGTAATTAGCTCTCTTAATGTTGGACCGAAACAGGCGACTAGATGAGGGGTGAATGGGAGCTTTTAAAATTTCTTTTCTACTGAACAGACTTTGAACACACCCTTCGAAGTGTCTGGTTTAGAGGTATCGAACACACTCCGAACACAGGCTTCACACAGGGTAAAATTTCGAAGTCCAGAAGACTTCGCTCACACTCAAAAACTCCTAGAACGCACTGAACTCAGTAAAGGTTCTGTAGGCTCCGCACACCAAGGTGCCTTCGAGTAGGCTTCGCACAACTGTACTTCGCACAAGTACGTTTCCCTCAAAGAGCTCCTCTCATATGCTCCACACTAGTAACAAGTATTAGGCTACACACTTTGGAGTGCTCTAAACCGTACTTAGTAGAACTGACTGATCACGAAGACTTCGGCTATGCTAAGAAAACTGGCTCTGAACGCACACTACAAAAATGCTTCGCTTGTAACTGTGAGGACTAACCTCCGAAATACTCAGAGCAAACGTACACCAAAATCACTTCCAGAAATCGCTACAAAAATCGCTACGAATGTAGTCCCGAAGAGACTCTCCTACTTTTTGGCGTACCTTGTGCATGTAGTGTCGTGTGGCAGGCATTTTCCAAGTTCCTTGATAATTAGTGATGAAGACATCACACAACTCGCTCCAAGAGTTGATGGAGTCTTCTAGGAGTGAAGTCAGCCAACTGATGGCGGCTGCCGAGAGCATAACGAGGAGTTAATTGACCATGATGTCTTGGTCTCCTCCAACTGCGTGAATGGTCGTATAGAACAATCGCAACCACTGGGAGAGGTCGGTCTTACCGTCGTTTGGCGTAATTCCCATCGGGCAGAAATTATGAGGCCACATGACTCGACGAAGGCGCTTAGAGAAGGCCGGGAAGCCATCGTGGCATGAGATGTTGGTATCAGGTCAATTGACTCCCATCGTTCCATGACTCCAGCAGTCGTACTGTTCGCGACGATGGAGCTCGCAACGTTTGCATTCACTGCAGTGGCAAATAATGAAGTTGTGCACATCGTGTGTGTCGTTAATGATGTGTCAGGCATCATAAGTGTAAGAGCTCCTTTGGTGCTCGCTTGTGTGTGAGCGTGCCGACCACCTAGATGGTTGGGAATAAGAGCTTCGGTTCGGAGATCGTGAACGACGAGGAAGCACCATGGCATCGAGTTGTGTAGCGGCCACTTGAGTCATGGACCGAGCCCTCTAGAGCTCAGGCATATCGGGGAGGTTAGCGAGCGTCCTCTCAATGGTGAGAAGGTTTGTCGTGGGCGTGCGATACATGTCATGGCCTTCAAACTCCATGATGTGTGCAGCTTGTGAGCCTTGTCAGGAGGTTTTAGCTCCTACACAAGTCCTCGTGCGATGGTCGACTCTAGCAATATTCCTCCTCCGACGCTCACATAGGTGAGTGCTAGATTCAACATCATTGGAGGGCTCATCTTCAGATATAGCCCTCGTAATCACCATAATGGCTGGGGATGGTGACGTCCTTCGGACCAAAGGGGCTGACTAGCGAGGTCACGTTGATGTGACTACAGAAAATTGTCATCGTTGGACTGTGCGGCTGCTTGAATTGGCAAAATGTCGCGCCCCGATTTAATAAACCAAGACTTTATTGAAATTCCATAGAAAATCAATAAAAGAAGACGTTCATCATGCGACCACGTACAATACGGGCAATCATTCACGGTTCGTAGACCGCATTAATACAAAAGTGAATGAAAGTGAAGAGAAACTAATAAAATCAAGGGTCCTAGATGAGCGCCTCCTTCCAGTCTCGCCTTGACTGAGTCGCTACTCCAGACCATCATCCTCCTCGTAGTAGACGGGCTCTGATGGTGTAAGTCAACGGGGTGAGTACAGATGTACTCAGCAAGCCACCGAATGCAGATATAATGCAAGGTAAATACAAGGGAGATGGTGGCTAGTTTTGCGGAAGCAGCATAATTGTTAAGCATTATATGTGAGCAATTTATTAGTACGGAAAAGTAAACATGTGTATGCATCATCATCTTCTAACTCGAGGAGTACGTTTCACCTCCTCGCACAACAGTCCTTACATACCATGAATAACTCAATCATTCAACCAATTGTAAACTAACTGCGAGTAGTCACACAACCCGTCCTTGACCGTGGGCTCGGCTTTTCGAAAAGATTTAATTACTCTGATCAGAGATGTACCACTGTACCCACAAGGCACGCACTCATCACCTACACCAAAGTGTAACGAGATGACCCATTTCACGGGAACTCGTGCCAAAACCTTCCATATGGTCCTCTCCAACTCAATAGCACCCTCTTATAGGTTTCATATGGTGTCCCGACGCGTCGGTGCCCCACCATACCCCCCCTTGAGCCTCCATTGGTACAAGTCGCCCGCAGGCTTGCCCCTTGTACCCCTCCACTATGGTGCGTTTGTAACACCCCAAATTTTCAAAACAATAAATATATTATTAAATTCAATTTATTGGAATTATTATTTCAGAAAATACTTTTAAATCCCTTTTATACCCTTTTGAACTACAACATAGAGTAGATGACCAAATCAGGAGGTGAAACTTTTTGTATATGATCCTAAGACCAAATATAATTTTGAGAATTTTTATAAATTTTTACCAGCCTTGGAAGTAGCCCTAATATTCTAATCTATTTTCTGGAATTATTTTTATTCAGAAAAGTATTGGAACAGTAATGGGCTCCTCCCCTCCCTTCTCTCTCTCCCGGCCGGCCCAGCCCGTCACCGCGCTCGCCTTAGACTGACACCTGGACCCCACCTGTCGGCGCCGAAACCTTTCCCCTCGCGCGCGAACCCGACACCTCGGCCCCACCCGTCAGTCGCCACCCTCGCCCGCTCGCGCTCACTGGCCAGTGGCCCCCGCATGTCAGTTTCGCCTTCAACCTCCCGCCGTCGCCCCCAAATCGCGCCGGCCGACGACCTCGCCCTCGGATCCGCCTCGCCGGCCCGTCCCGCATTAATTCGTCGCCATTAATCGGTCCCCCGCGTCGCGTCGACCGTTTCCCCCCGTTAAACAGCGCCTTTACGCACGGGATCGCCGCTCCGCGTGCATGGCCGAGCCATCGCCGGCGAGTAAAAGCCCTCGGCCGGTTTCCTTGCATGCGAGCCCTCTCCGGCGTCCTATTTAAACCCCCAGCCTGAGCCGCGTTCGACCCCCACGCTTGATCGCCTCGAGAACGAACAGAGCACTCGCAATTCACGTTTTAGCGCCCACCCTCTAATTCACCTCCGGCCACCGCTCGCCGTCGCCTCGGACCACCCCGGCCCGCGCCTCCGCCACCGTCGTGACCGCAAAGACGTCCCCTACCTCGGCCACGTCTCCGCTGGTCAAGGAGATCGCCGGAACACCGTCGCCGTCGAGTACCCGAGGAGCCTTCCGCGTCTACCCTCGTCGCCGGCCACGCCCCGTCGTCCCCGGACCGCCGCCAAGGTACCATCGTGACCGCTGTAGTTCCCTTCTTCCATTTTTAGACTTAGCTAGGGCCACCGTCGCTCGCCGTGGCCGCTGGCCCGCTCGCCGTCGTCGGAGAAGACGACCGGCGCGGGTCGAGTACCCGTGCCGTGTCGGATTCGATCCACGCCGTGCGATCCAGATCTAAGGGCCCGGATTTAATCCCTCGTGCGATTTAATCCGCACCGTCGGATCTCGGCGAAGGGGTACGTTTTAATCCCGTGCGTCCATTTGTTTTAAAACCCCGCGTTTAATCTCGTGCGTCCACGTGGTACCGGTTCGCACGTTTTAATCCTGGCCGTCCGTAGCCACTTACGCGTCCCGCCTCGCCCTCGCGCGTCGGATCTGGATCCGACGGTCCAGATCGACCCGGTGCACGCGCACAGTGCGCGGGTTCACCGTGGGCCTGGCTCACCGTGGACCCGAGAGGTTTAAAATTTGAAAATAAATTCCAGAAATGCTTTTAAACTTGTAAAATTCATATCTAATGCATTTGGACTCTAAAAATTACCATTCCAATTTTAGAAAATTCATAAAATTATTCTCTACATATTTATGCCATAAAAACAGTAGGTTTATTTTGACATTTCATGTTTATTCAAATAATTACTCAAAAGCCTTTAGGATTAAAATATGGATTAAAATATTTAAACTTCAGAAAAATTATTATTAATTTCCTTTCTGTTCATTCACTGAAAACCACCAAATTGACATGAACTTTTCATTTCACACTTATTTGAGGATTTAATATGACCATAATCACATTAAACATTTGTTTTCTAAAAGGACAACCCTTCATTTTAATCCCTTTAAAATTATTTATAAAATTCAGAACCTTAACCTTTGAGTTTATTTATTCAAACCAACTTTAACTTATGTGTTTATAATGTAATGTTATACTGTTTGATTGGATGTTATGTTCTTTTTATTTTACTTTATATTAAAAAGACTACGACGTCGCCGAGGAGTCGGAGTACTTTCCCGAAGTCCCTCCCTCTCCCTTTGCTGAACAAGGCAAGTCACCAAACAATTCTTTTGAGCATATTGAACCCATGTCTGAATTGACTATCGCTAAAACACATAGGTTATGTATATGCATTAGTCAAATGAACCCTTACATTATATTTATTTAGGATCCCCCGACCTTGATGTGCAACCCAAGCCATGCTATCTCGCCTAAACCCCTTGTCACCATATGATCAATGATATTAGCTAGTGTCCATGTATTGGCACGGCCGCTATAGGATAAAAATGAGTCGTAGCAAAATGATTCTATTATATGATCCCCGTTACTTCTTATCCTTGGAAATTCTGTTGGTGATGAGTCATGGTTGTGAGTGTATGCATGGTGGGTTCCGGGTGCAAGCTAGGACATTGGTCAGTCGCACCCGGGGCACTATAAGGACCGGTCTGAGGGATCCGTTGCAATACACTTACGTACTAACCACAAGTCTAGTGGGTAAGTCCTAACTAAGGTATGGGTTGTTCCAAACCGAGGCCACCACTTGGAGATGGGTCAAGTTGCACCTGCGGGTGACTTGTACCAATGTGGCGCAAAAGGGGGTGCGACGTTAGCCGGGATGCGGCCCGGCGCGCCGGCGAAACCTAGAGCGGGTGGTTATCGCTTGGAACATCCCATATTGAGGTTTTGGCACGAGTTCCCGTGAAATGGGTCATCTCGTTGAGATGAGTGCGTGCCTTGTGGGTACAGTAGTACATCTCTGATCAGAGTCTTAAATCTTTTCGAAAAGCCGAGCCCACGGTCAAGGGCGGGTTGCGTGACATCCCCCAGTTAGATTACTTTGGATATGATTGTGCATGATGGATTGACATGTAAGGACCGTTGTGCGAGGAGGTAAAACGTACTCCTCGAGTTAGTTGATGTTGATGATGCTCATATTTACTTTCCGCATGATTAAAATATGATTACACTAAATGCCATAACTGCAACTGCTTTATTCCGCATTGTTAGCCTTTATCCTTCCTTGTTTATTATCCTGCATTATTACTTGCATTTGCGGTGGCTTGTTGAGTACTTTTTGTACTCATACCCGTTGGACCCCACAGAGGATGCTTATCTTGAAGACGGTCTGGAGTAGCGACCCAGTCGAGAAGAAAGATCCTGAAGAAGACGTTCGTCATGCCGTTGTTTACCTTTATTATTACCGTTTTTATTAAAACAATGTTGTAATAAATATGGTCTGCGTACCATGGATTTTATCGTATGTACGTTGTCGCATGATGAACCTCTTGTATTATTGTTTTTCTATGGAAATTCAATAATGTCTCGATTTTGATAAATCGGGGCGCTACAATAGAGCCGGAGTGTTCCACACTTCCAGTTAGGACTTACCCATTAGATTTGTGGTTGGTACGGAAGTGCTTTGCAACAGATCCCGCAAACCGGTCCTTATAGTGCCCCAGGTGCGACCAACCAGTTTCCGAGCTTGCACCCGGAACCCACCATACTTATAACTTAGCCAACTCCAACAGAGTCCAGAGACGAGAATAACGGGGAATTTCATATATCAGAATCCAGCTATCTACGACTCATTCTTTATATCCTATAGCGGTTGTGCCGGTACATTGGGCACTAGCTAATATAATATTTGTAGAGTGACAAGGAGTTAAGGCTCAATAAGCATGGCTTGGGTTTGCACACAAGGACGGGGATCTAATAAATATAAGTGTAAGGCTTGATTATTGGACTAATGCAATATTAACCTATGAGTTATAGCGATAGTTTATTAAAACATGAGCTCAATGATGATCAACTGTTTCCACAAGAGGGGTCGATGACTTGCCTTGATCAGCAAAGGGGGATGGAGGAACTTCAGGGTAGAATTCCGGCTCCTCGACGAAGTCGTAGTCTTCTCGATACGAAAAAGTAAACAATACATTCAATAAACAGATAAAATCCACCAAATAATAAACATACATATTTGTGGGTGTTTTTATGTGAAGTAATATTTTAATATTCTGAAGTTTGGTATAAAACAGTAAAACTTAACTTTTTAGGATTTTTCCTAATTTATTTTCTGTATTATTAATTTTAACCCTAAGGGGTTTTTATTCATTTATTTATTAAAAATATTTTGGGTAACAGTAACATACTGTTTTTATGGCATTAATGTGTAGAGAATATTATTCTGGATTTAACAAAATTTGAATGGTGAAATTTGGAGTTAAAATGAGCAAGTTATGAATTTTCAAAGTTTAAATCAATTTCTGGAATTTTATTTAAACTGAAAAAGGGTTCTGGTCCACAGTGAGCCAGGCCCACGGTGGACAGCGGTACTTGTGCGTGTGGACCGGTTGATCCAGAGCCGTCAGATCTGGATCTGGCGGTCGGGCGCGAGGCGGGAAGGTTTTAATGAAATCAGACGGCTGTGATTAAAACGTAGCGAAGGGGTACGCATGGACGCACGAGATCTGTCCAGCGAGTTAAGTGGCGATCGACGGCCGAGAGCACGCGATACCGCTTCGATCGGATCCGAGGGCCCTGATTAAATCCCGAAGGGATTTAATCGTAGCCCTTCGATCACGATCGAACGGCTGTGGCTCGATCCGGCATGGCACGTGCATAAGGGGGCTTGTAGCCTTCGTCTCCGGCGACGGCGAGGCTTCGGGTGCGACGACGACGGCGGCGGCGAGGGCCTAGGGGCCTAGCTAGGGCCAAAATGGAACGCGGAGGTGAAGGGGGTCATGACAGTACCTTCGGTGGCAACGATGGGGCCCGGAGGTGACCGGCGGCGAGCGTAGACGGCGGAGAGGGTTCGGGTGGTCGACGGCGACGGCGATCCGGTGGTCTTCTCGGTCGTTGGAGGCGTGGCCGAGGACGAGCGGGCGACGGCGGACCCGACGGTGGCGGTGGCTAGGGCGGAGGAGGCTAGGATCGACGGCGAGGGCTCGCCGGAGTCGAGGTGGAGAGGGAGCCCGAAAAACGGGGAATGGAGGCTCTGTTCTCGCTCGGTACGGGTTGCTTCGGTGTGGGCAGAGGGCGGCGTCTATAGGGGTATTTATAGGGGGTCGTCGGCGTCCAGATGGCAAGGAATTCCGGGGAACCCGAGGGTTCGTTTCCATCTCCGGTGAAGGTTTCCAAAAGCTTCTGATAGCTTTCCTTAAGCGCAAAAACGCGTCGCTCAGGGATGGAAGGGAGGCGGTGGCGTTCGGGGAAGGCGATCCGGGGCGATCGGGTGAGCGCGGGTGGCCGGCGGCGAGGGAAACAGAAAGAGATCGCCGGGAAGAAGGAAGGGGGGATCCCCTTCCATGGAGAAGACGAAGCTGACAGGTGGCCCCCACCTGTCAGCGAGCGAAACAAAAAGAGAAGGGCCGACAGGCGGGCCATGCCTGTCAGGGAGAGGAGGGCGGAGGCGGGAGGCTGCCATGCGGGGCGCGGGCGGGAGGAGAGAGGGGACGCGAGCACCGACAGGTTGGTCCCACCTGTCAGTGGCTGGCGGTTTGGACTGGGCTGGGCTCGGGTACTTTGAAGGTTGAGGCCCATTAAGGTTTTAATATCTTTTCTGATTTAAAATAATTCCAGTAATTCATTTATTGGATTAAGGGTTGAATCACTGTTGATAAAAATTTGGAAAAATTCCTAAAATTATATTTTGGTCTATAGTTCATCTCATAAAATTTTCCAGTCCATATTCTGAATATTTCTTCCTGTTTGGCTTTAATAAGGCTCTTTTAGGATTTCCTTTAATATTAAAATCCAGAAATGATTTATATAATAATTTTCTTTTATTTTATTGGTTTTTATTTCTTGGGGTGTTACACAAAATGACATAATTGGCAGGTGAGTCGATGATGATTTGAAGGCGAGCTATGCGCTCAAACACCTGAGGGACCAACTGGTTCATACAATCGCCAATGAAAGTCAAACTTTTTAAGGAGATCGTGACACCAATGGGTACCTTGGTATCAACCTTGCAAGCAACAACCATTGAATCGATTAGAATCACAAATTGCTCCCTTACCTGGCACGCCAACTGTCATTGCGTACGAACAACGATTCTCAATGGGAGAACCTGAAGAGAGGTTTATATTAGGCTAAAGGGGAGTTCGTGCTATGATCTAATGATTATCTCAAGTGAAGAGACAAATACGAAGTTTTTTAGACAACACTACTACAAACCGTCACTGTAGTGGCGTTGGGCAAAAACACTGTAGTGGCGGGCCATTAGATGTCCTCCACTACAGTTGCTGGTGCTGACAGCAGCACCAGCGCCCGCCACTACTATTGGTAAAGTAGTGGCGGTCGGTGTTGACGTCATCCCGGACCGCCACTATTTTACCAATAGCAGTGGCGGGCGCTGGTGCTGCCCGCCGCTGCTACGCTGTCCGCCACTAAAGTATTGATGACATCACTTGCGACCGCCACTACTATTCTAGCTATAAATGCGCAGCTTCTTCCTCCCCAAGCTCTACCGGAGTTCGCATTTAATTTTGTCCGTACAATGGCGACAAAAATCTAGATAAAGAGGGGGGAGGTTTTGTTTTCATTTCTTTTGAAGGATTTCATTATAGGAGGTAAATTCATGTCGAATCTCACAATTATTCATCACTTGTATATTGATTTACGTCATTTTAATCTCTTTTTTAATTTAATTTATGATTATAGATCTAGAGTTATGTTGTTTGGAGAGAGAGAAACCAATATAGTTAATTTATTTAATATTTTTTCTGCTTAATACATAGTTTGAATTAAAGCATTTTTAATTAATGTTGTTACGAGCAATAATAAATCAATATATTTTCAATTTGTAAATTACTAAAATTAACAATAATGAATTTATTAATATTTTTTCAAATAATATATGTTTTAGATGGAGCACAGGTCCTGGATGTACTCGTCCAACGACGGAGATGTGGTGGCATATTTCAACAGAATAACTGAATTTACTGAAGCTGCCGCACAATATGCTTCCCGTCAGAGTGAAGAGGCAATATATTGTCCTTGTAAAGTTTGTAAAAACGAAGCGATGTATCCGTGTTCAGATCGTGAAACCATACGATTTCACTTGTTGAAAAATGGTTTCGTGAAGAACTATTATATATGGACGAAACATGGATGCGATAAGCAGTATACTGTGTTGTACACAATTCTTGAGCTTATGAAACTGAAGGCCAACAATGGATGGTCTGACACTAGTTTTTCAGATCTTTTACAACTCCTAAAAAAGGTTTTGCCGAAACCCAATGGTCTACCATCTGATACGTACCAAGCAAAGAAGATTATTTGTCCATTGACTTTGGGCATTCAGAAGATTCATGCATGCCCGAACCACTGTATCCTATTTCGAAAAGAGTATGGATTGTTAGAGAGATGTCCGTAGTGCAACACAAGTCGATACAAACGTCCAAATGACTGTGTGGAGGACTACAATGACCACCAGAAGAAGAATAAGAGGTTGCAGAAGAGGAATAAAAATGTTATTGTAGACCATCGTGGAAAAAAGACGGAGAGGAAAGTTCCAGCCTTAGTAATGTGGTACCTACCGGTGATTGATCGCTTGAAACATATGTTCTCTAATCCCAGAGATGTTGAACTATTAATATGGCATTTCGCTGGGCGAAAGAAGGACGGAAAACTTCGGCACCCTGCAGATGCTAGGCAGGGGAAATCATTTGACCTGGCCCATCCAGATTTCTCGGACGATCCTAGAAATATCAGGATGGGACTTAGCACGGATGGAATGAATCCCTTCGGTGAGATGAGGAACCCACACAGTACGTGGCCGGTCTTTCTATGCTTGTTCAACATTCCATTATGGTTGTGCCATAAAATAAAATACCTTATGCTCACTACTCTAATTTCCGGACCAAAACAACATGGCAATGACATTGATATCTTTCTAGAACCTTTGATGGAGGATATGAAACGTCTATGGGAACATGGTGTCTGTGTGTGGGATGAGCACAAGAAAGAGCACTTCAATCTAAGAGCCATGATCTTTTGCACCATAGATGACAACCTAGGACGCATGTCCCTAACAAGACAGGTTAAAGGAAAGACAACATGTGTAGTGTGTGTGGACCAGACAGAATCTATGCATCCTCCATCATTCGTTAAGACGATATATATGTGACATCGCAGATTTTTACCAAAAAACCACAAATATCGAAGAAATAGGAACCATTTCGACGGTACAATCGAGCTTGGACAGCCTCCACGACATCGAGATGGCAAATTTCTATTCGAAATGGTAAAGAATATCAAAGTTGTTTTCGGAAAGAAGAGGAATAAATCTGAAAAAATTTCAAAGGATGCTCCATTTAAAAAGCAGTCAATCTTCTTTAGATATTTGCCCTATTGGAAGGAGTTGGAGATTGGTCATGCTATCGATACAATGCACGTTGAGAAGAATGTCTTCGAAATCACCATCGGTATTTTGTTATACATACCGGACAAATCAAAAGATGGACTCAAAGTATGAAGAGACCTTCAAACTCTCGGAATTAGACCCGAGCTTCACCCACAGGAAAGGGCCAATGGAAAATTTTTCCTTCCGGCTGCTAGCTATAACCTCACAATTGACGAGAAAAGATCAATCTGCAGGTGTCTACATGGAATTAGAGTTCCAACAGGATTCTCAACGAATATAAAGAATATTGTCTCTGTAGCAGATTTGAGGATGAGCGGCTACAACACTCATGATTGTCATGTTATGCTTGGGCTATTCCTCGCCATCGCAGTAAGAGGAATCAAACATTCATTTCTGAAGATGGTTATAACACGCATGTGTCACTTCTTCAACGTCATATCAAAGAAGGTGATCGACACTGAAGAGTTAAATGAATTACATAAACAAATGAGGAAGACTATGTGTTAGCTTGAGATGTGCTTTCCTCCTTCATATTTTGATATTATGGAGCACTATATGATACATATAGCAGACCAAATCTTTGTTCTCGGTTCAACGTACCTGCACAATATGTATGCGTACGAGCGTCTAATGGTTATCTTCAAGGGTTACGTACGAAATCGTGCTTATCGAGAGGGTTCCATGATAGAGGGCTACACGACTAAGGAAGTCATTGAGTGCTACGCAGATTACATAAGAGATGGAAGACCAATAGAAGTTCCCGTGTCCCGGCACCATGGAAGACTCACCGGTAAAGAAACTAAAGGCAGGAAAATCATACGAGACAATAGCTACCAAACAATAAGAGAATCACAGTACATTGTAATGCATCAGTTGGCGATTATGAGACCATATGTTGAACAACACCTGCAAGAGCTTCTAAAAAAATGAAGATCGCGATGAACAATGGATTATGAAAGAACACAAAATTCATTTCACATCATGGCTGAGGGATCTAAACCTTTCGATTAGAGAAACCGATGAAGAGATGATGATAAATAAATTGTCTTACGGTCCATTGAGCATGGTTAAAACATGGCAAGCGTATGAAATCAATGGTTTCACATTCTATACCAAAGCAAAGGATCAAAAGAGTCAGCGCCAAAATAGTGGTGTCAGAGCAGATGCAGAAGATAGCATTGGACAAAAGAATGCTTACTATGGATACATCGAAGAAATATGGGAACTTAACTACGGGAACTCTATAGAAATCCCTGTATTTAAGTGCCAGTGGGTCAGACATCCAGAAGTTGTGGAGGTGGATGATTACGGGTTTATGATAGTTGACCTTAATAAGGTGGCTTATAAAGATGACCCTTGGATACTCACTCAATCCGTGGCACAAGTATTTTACATACTTGATCCTAAAGATGAGAAAAAAATACATCGTTGCTCTAGGAAAACAAAGAATTGTTGGAGTTGATGGAGTCGAAGACGAAGAAGAATACAATAAGTTTGATGAGGTGTCGTTTTTCGTTGACATATCAAGGATCAATGTGGTTGAAGTAAAACTATCATTTGGCAGTGTGATTCCTTATCTATGCACCGATGGCGATGGAAAATTAGTGCAAGGCTAGATCATTTATGTTTAGCGTGCGTATTTGTAAAATCAATTATGTCATTTTGTTTAAGATATTGGTAATATAGGTTATTATTTAATTATAGTTAATACATGTATTTTTATGATGTATTTTTATTGTTAAAACATGTTCAAGATCAAACGAGGATTTAATTAAACATCAATAGAAAAGTTTTGAAAATTTTACTATTTGGGGCCAACAGCAAGGTTCAAACCTCAAATCGCCTGCCGGCAGCGAGATTCAAACCTCGAACCGAATGGCCCCAAATGAGACCCCCGCACCACTGCGCTACCAAGTGTTTCTCGACATTGTAGGAAGTGTATTATATGCTAGATAATCCCTACTACCCATATTAGTAGTGGCGGGCACGTGTAATCAGTGGCGGGCATGCTTATGTCACCAGCCCGCCACTGCTAATCCTTTTAGTAGTGGCGGTCGCATGACGTCATCGGTCCGCTGCCACTAAGTCGAGTGGCGTAAACTGAGGAAGAAAAATACCAATTTTTAAATTTGATAAGTTATGATGTATTTTTATTGTTAAAAAAATTCAAGTTCAAACGAGGATTTAAACATCAATAAAAAAGTGCTAAAAATTTAAAAAAGTACAAAACAGAAAAAATGTTGTTTTGGCGCCAGCAGCAAGGTTCGAACCTCAAACCGCCTGCCGACAGCAAGGTTCGAACCTCGAACCGAATGGCACCAAAGCAACCCCCCGGCACCATTGCGCTACAAAGTTTTCTCGGCAATGTGGGCAGTGTATGCTAGATAATCCCTACCTCTACCTGGACTTATTTGCATTTAAATACCAATTTCTGTTAATGAAAAATACCAATTTTTGCAATTAGAATATTGGCGTTGTATTTTTATTGTACAAAAGTTTCAAGTTCAAAGGAAGAATCAACTATAGGTTTTGCTTTCAAACCTGAGTCATTTCATCTCTAAACCCTAATTCATCCCCGGAGAATCTTAGGTTTCTTAACGCCTGTTGGTGTAAAAGTTACACCAACAGGTTCTTAGTAGTTAAGAACAAACAAACAAGAGGTTTGTGTCTTTAGGACAAACTTGAGCCTCCGTAAGGATAACAACTCAAGAGGTCCGAATGTATGTGTTTGAACCACTGGTTCTGCCTCCTTCTTACAAGGTACAAAGGGGGGTATTTATAGGGAGAAAAGTTAAAGGAATAGACCTATTTACCCTTATATTACAAATACCCTCAGTATTATAAACGAGGTTATACGTGGTAAAGTGCTGCAGGGTAGATAGATAAGCAGGGCATCCAATCAGTCACGTCGTCCTGCTTCGAAGCTTCCTTTCTCCTTTCGAAGGGTCCTCCGTAACTTCGCATCGTGGCACCCTTCGACCACGCTGACGTATCTTCGAGCATTAGTCGACCATCTTCGGGACTTCCTTAGAGCCTTCGGAGGGTCAACCTTTAAGTCGCGGAAATGAAGTAATTTCCCCCAACAGTAGCCCCTCGAATACGCCTTTCTGTAGATAACCTATTTTTTAGAAAGAAGGCAGTATACGAAAGGAACATTTTTAGTTCCTGACTTGAAGAAAATGCGAAGATACTATGATTTAGCTCGGAATATTAAGTCCAATATTTTAAAACGTTCGTCTCCGAATTTTGGCATAGTGAGGAAAACTCCCTGGAGCAGCCTGGCTTCGGAGCATGAGTGCTACGAGAACAGTTACGGAGCGTGAACGTTGTACGGGCGGTTACGAAGTGTGGACGTCGTGGGGTGCCGTCAATATGACCGTTACGACGCAAATAGCCGTTACCCTCTGTAAAAAAGAAGTAACGGTCGATTTCTTCGATGGTTGCACGCCGTTTCACTTTCCAACCCCACCTGTCAGCGTCGGAAGCCGAACCTGCAGTGTGAAACTTCTCGAAGAGCAGTATAGATTGTGCGGTTATAAAAGGGGGAGAAAGGGATTACTGGAAATTTTTTACCGCATTCACCGTTCTTGCAATTCACCTTTCCCCTCAACCTTCTGCCCCTTCAAGCACCTGAGCGTAATGGCGAGAACCAGCCACACCACTCCTTTGGCGGCCAGCACTATGGCGCAACGGCAGGCATGGGCGGCATCAGCAGCCACGATAATGGCGGGGGGCCCGGGCGGCGGTTGGCCCAAGAACCCTCGGGCGCTCCGTCCGCCCTCCAAGAAGAAGATGGCCCAGAGCTTCGTTATTGGGCAATCAATGAGCACAGCGGAAGTCCATCGAAGAGGCAGTAGATGGGAAGTTGGGAGCTGGAATGAGGACTCGTGTTCCTGGGACAGAGTCGACTCCCCGGCCTCGGCGCGGAGAAGTGGTAGTCTTCGAGGCATTCTTCGAAGCTGGCCTGGGGCTACCAGCCGTGGATTTCCTAGCAGAGGTACTAGACATGTTTCACATTACTCTGCCCCAGTTGTCTCCAAACGCCATCGTCCGCCTTGCTGTCTTTGAATGGGCTCTTCGGGCGGAAGGGTGTGAAGGGCGCTCCGAAATCTTCGCAGCAACCCACGAAGCTATCTGCCAGCCGAAGCCTCAAGATGGGCCTGGAGACTCGAAGGTGACTGTGGCTTTCGGTAGTGTCAATTTTCAGCTACGGTGGGAGCACGCTCTTCATTTCCCTGCGAAGGCCATAAACGATCGATGGTATACCAATTGGATACTTCGGTGGTTTTACGCTGAAGTAGGAGAAGACTCCCCCCTTTCGGGCCCTCTTCAAGAAATTTGGTTTCGGAAGGAAGCAGATATCTCTCCGAACCCTAGCCTGCTCTCGACGAGGCTAGGGCTGCTGGTTTCTGTGGCCCGTCGAATGAGCATGAGAGACCTGGCCGAAGAGTTCGTAGGCCTTCGGATCTCACCCCTCGGGGCCAGTTGGCCAATCTCCATCCCGCGAGCCTCGGAGGGGGACCTCCGAAACATAGGTACGTCCTTCTCCTGCTGCATCATTTTATATGAACACATTAATTATACTTATGCTTCTTATACCTTTTTCCTTTTCAGCGGCGCCTCTGGCCTTATCTCCGGACGACATAGTCCGGGCTACCGAGCGAATTCTCGGGGCCCCTTCGGTAGCCGAGAGACAGAAGAGGCTTGAATTGGTAGGGAGTTGGGAGCGCTCGAACAGGGTGTGGAGAGCCCTCGGCATGGAGCCCCCGCCGCTTCCCGACTTCGCTCCGGCTGGAGCGGCGGCTCGCAAGAGGAAAGCATCGGCCGAGCCCTCTAAAAAGGCCGGCAAGCAACCCGCTCAGAAGAAGGCGGTGAAGCAGCCTTCTCACTTGACGCCTGCTTCGTCCTCTTCATCGCCGGACGAGCGGAGCCCCACGCCCGAAGAGGCAGAAGACTCTGGAGGTGCCACAGCAAAGGCCTTCGAAGATTACCTCTTGATCGACGAAGATATGGGGGAGGTCCCCACAAACCTCCCCAACCAAGAGGATGCTGACGACACCCTACTGGCTCCTCCTGCGCCTGTCAACGTGCAAGTAGAGTCAAACTCTCCCCCTGACTTGCCTGCACCAGAAAGGGTTTTAGCGGAGGTTGTGGCCCCGACGGACGAGACCGAGGCCAGGACTTCGGGGGATGATTTTGACAACATCCTCCGGATGTACGAAGTCCTGGAGGATCCAGCGATCCTTCCCCAAGCGGCTCTTGGAGGTATTTTCCCAGAGCTCTTTCTTTTTTCATCGGCCTTCGCTTGCTATCTGCAAAATATGTTAATTAACCTTGATAACTGAAACAGGTACCTCTTCAGGAATCGAGGCCTCGTTGGTGCCCGACGTCCCTACTTCCTCGGAGACAGTCACCCGGGCGGACCCTCCGGCTCCTCCGGGGGCTCCGAGCCCGGTGACGGAGAACGTATCCTTCGGAGCGGACGATGTGCTCCTTGGGACGGAATTGGCTCCGGCCGTGGCAACCTCGACTACTGACGGCGCCTCCGACAACGTGGCTCCAGCTGGAGGTGTGGCGGCCGAAGGTCAAGATGTTCTTGCCTCTCCCCCTTTCGTGCCGGGGAGGGGTAAGAGTATTTCCAGCTTGGGCCTTCGGGTTGATCAAGCAGCGCCCTCCGTTGGTAACTCAGAGGACGAGGCCGCCGAGGACGACACCCGGGCCTTATCTTGGCTCCCTCTTCTGGCTCCTTTCTTGGAGCATCGGAGCGGCCTTCGAAGGTTACTGGAGCCCCTGGCTGAGAAAAGCCAGGATATTGCCAATTCGGAGTTGATCTCCGCTTTAAGCGAAGTCAGGGCTTCGAATCTCAACACGGCCCTCGAAAGGGCTGCCCTACAGGTATGAAAAAGACACCGCAGTTGTTGTATTTTAACGATCGAAGCTTCTTTAGCACTTACTTTGTTTTCCTTGCAGCAATTTGCCCTTGCTAGAGCGGCAGCGACTTCCAGTGAGGTCGAAATTAACCGACTCAACCGGAAGGTTACAGCTCTTCAAACAGCCCTCGACGAGTCTACCGGGAGGTCTCTTCGGCTGAATGAGGAACTCTTGGAAGAGCGGAAGGCCAAAGCCGCGTCTGACGAAGCATCTGAAGCCCTCCGCTCTCATGCTGAAGAAGTCGAAGCTGAACAAGTGGTTCTTCGTGCGGAGGTCGAGAGGCTTCGCCAAGAAGCGGCTGCTTCGAACGGCCGTATGGTTGAACTTCAAGGGGCTCTTAGCCAGGTAATGGCTCAGAAGAGTTCCTTGATGCTCCGGGTGGCCGCGTTGGACGCAACGGTTTGCAAGCCTGGAAGCAGCAGATAAAAAGAATTCTAGTACTGCTGATCGTACCTTGGAAGCTCTTCAGGGTACGTTAGAGTACTTTGGCACCATGTGCCCTTCGACTTCTGCTGCAACCTTCGAGCCGCTCGACCGGAAGCTGACGAGGATCCAGGTAGCTTCGTCGCTGATGAAGAATTCCGGGGTACGGTACGGAGAGATCTCCGGACAGTGCGCCGGCATCGGGGTTCTTCGCCACCTCGAAACTCTTCGGGTTCCCCTTGCTCCGGTTGGTGGTTCGTCTCCTGGAGGCTTCGCGGATGATGACCTGCTGCGGCCGTCTCCGGAGGTGGCTTCGGCGTGGGAAGCTTTCCGATCAGTATGGAAGGCGGACCACAAGGTTGCTGCTAAGGCTTGGATCGACGAGGCCCGCCGGCAGAAGCAGGCTCAGGCGAAGCCACCACTCCCGACTTCGCCAGCGCCTTCGGTCCCAGCTCCGCCAACCGACCCGCAGGTCTAGCTGCTTAGGGCTGTTGTGTACCTGTGGTCTTGTAAACTTTGTTTAATTAATGAGAAAGTTATAAACAGTACTTGTCTTGGGTGTTCTTCTCTTTTTTAGGTTCTGTCATACCCTTCGAGCCCTGACTTCGTACTTTGGAAACTACTGCCGAGCTTCGAACGGAGTGGGCAGTTCTTGAGAGTTTGAGGCCTTATCGCCGCTCTCGCTTTTCTGTTCCTCGCGGAGACGGGGGGGAAGTTACCCTTGAAGTACGAAGGGATGTTTGTCTTACATTAAAGAGGAAGAACAGGAAGGGGGGTCTTCGTCCTCCGAGCCTGTTGACTGGTCCGATTCGGAGTACCAAGCTGGAAATCTTGCCGGGGCTGGCTCCGAAAGGCTCTTGACGTGGGCCGAACTTCAAGAGGAGCAGAAGAAGCTGCGAGCCTCGAAGAAAAAGAGAAGTTCCCGGCCTAAAAAGACTTCAAGCTCCGAAGGGCAAAGTAGCCGCAGGGGTCGAAAGGGCCCTCCGTTTTTATTTGGGTCTAGATAGCAATTTTTCCTGATGTATGAATATAATATTTTAATGTGGAATGCTTCGACAGCATGCTGTGTGACTCCTATCCTCCTACCCCTCTTGTGGGTGGCGGAGCTTTTATCTTATATAATGGTTCGGTAGGCACAATGATTGCTTGAGCACCTGTATGCTTCGAATTATGCACATGTCACCCTCGATAAGTTAGACAAAAAATTTAAAGTCCTTAGACTCTTCTACGGATCCTAACAAGCCGGAGCCTGGAATCCGTAGGTTGGCCACCTACGGCTCTTTTACAGATACTTCGCACCCGGAGGCTTGAAATTCTGTTTTGTTTAAAGTCCTTAGACTCTTCTACGGATCCTAACAAGCCGGAGCCTGGAATCCGTAGGTTGGCCACCTACGGCTCTTTTACAGATACTTCGCACCCGGAGGCTTGAAATTCTGTTTTGTTTAAAGTCCTTAGACTCTTCTACGGATCCTGACAAGCCGGAGCCTGGAATCCGTAGGTTGGCCACCTACGGCTCTTTTACAGATACTTCGCACCCGGAGGCTTGAAATTCTGTTTTGTTTAAAGTCCTTAGACTCTTCTACGGATCCTAACAAGCCGGAGCCTGGAATCCGTAGGTTGGCCACCTACGGCTCTTTTACAGATACTTCGCACCCCGGAGGCTTGAAATTCTGTTTTGTTTAAAGTCCTTAGACTCTTCTACGGATCCTGACAAGCCGGAGCCTGGAATCCGTAGGTTGGCCACCTACGGCTCTTTTACAGATACTTCGCACCCGGAGGCTTGAAATTCTGTTTTGTTTAAAGTCCTTAGACTCTTCTACGGATCCTAACAAGCCGGAGCCTGGAATCCGTAGGTTGGCGGAGCCACTGAACCAATGGTTCGTAGCAAGCCCCTTGGGTTTTTTCGAGAAATGCTTGGCTCTTGCTAGCATCACCGACCTCCGAATGCGTCCATCCGGAGGGTTTGATGTTCGAAAGGCAAAACAAATCTCAACCCCTTAGCTTTATTTATAAAGGAGTGTTACAAGTGATTACAAGGAAGCCTTAAGCATAATATCTCTTAAGGTGCTCCGCATGCCACGCGTGTTTCAACTCTTCTCCTTCTAAATTAGCTAATTTAAACGAGCCGGGGCGACCTGAGCGTAAGATAACATATGGTCCTTCCCATTTGTTTCCTAGCTTCCCCGGAGCTATTACATTTCGTAATACTAGATGACCTGGTTTTAACTCAGTTAATTTGACTTTGGGTCATATCATGTCTTTGTGTGCTCTTGGTACTTCGTCAGGTTGGCGACAGCTCGAAGCCTTGTTTCTTCCGACAAGTCTATTGAAGCACCTCGATCACCTTCGTCTTCGTGTTGAATTACGCGAAGTGACTCCCCTTTGAGCTCCGTAGGGGTCATGGCTTCGTCTCCGAAGAGCAACCTGAATGGCGTGAAGCCGGTTGATCTAGTTTGCGTGGTTCGGATAGACCATAGAATTTTGGGTAGCTCTTCGACCCATAGGCCTTTGGCTAATCCGACGATTCGGCGATTTAACCCGGAGAGAATATTCCCGTTGGCTCGCTCGACGGCTCCGTTGGATTGCGGATGTCGTACTGCTGCGAAGCATAGCTTAATGCCCAGTTCCTCACAGAATGTTTGGAAGGCATCAGCTTCGAACTGGGTCCCATTATCCACTGTTAATTCTCTGGGGACTCCGAACCTGCATATAATATTCTGCCAGAAGAACCTTTGCACATTCTTTGATGTGATGGCTGTTAACGGCTCTGCTTCCACCCATTTTGAGAAGTATTCTATTGCTACGACCGCAAATTTCAATCCGCCTTTTGCTGGTGGGAAAGGGCCTATGAGGTCCATGCCCCATCTAGCCATCGGCCATACTGGGGCAATAACTTGGAGTTGAGCTGGCGGGCGATGGCTTCTTCGGCCCATCCATTGGCAGCCTTGGCACGTCCGAACTAAGTCTTCGGCGTCTCTGACGATCGTTGGCCAATAAAAACCTTGCCGAAGCGTCTTGCCTGCTAGTGCTCTGGGAGCTAGATGACTTCCACACAGCCCCTCGTGGATGCCTCGAAGTATGTCTTGTCCTTCAGGTTGAGAGATGCATCGAAGTAGTGGTGAGCATACCCCGGCTTTATATAGTACTTCTCCAATAAGTTTGTAATTGCGAGCTCTTGTTTGCACTCTTCGAGCTTCTTGGCCTTCCGGAGGGTCGTTGTTGCCCTGCAACATAGTTATTATTGGAGTTCGCCAATCCGCAGCTTCAATACACATTACTTCTGACGAGGGTACTTGGTCAGCTGCTGGCTGCTCTAATTCTTCATAGAAAGCGCCCTCCGGGAGGTCTACTGCTCCTGCCGCGGCCTTCGCAAGAATATCTGCAAGTTGGTTTTCTGCTCGCGGTATGCTTCGAACTGTAAACCCTTTGAATGCTGATTCTGCCTTGCGGATTTCTTGAAGGTATTGCGCAAGATGTGGGTTTTTCGCTTGGAAGCTTTTATCAATGTGTCCCGCGACGACTTGGGAATCTGTCTTGATCATTATCCTTGTAGCTCCGAGTGCTTTAGCCTTTCGGAGGCCTAGCAAGATTCCTTCATACTCGGCGACGTTATTAGTGGTTCGAAAGTTAAGCCTTGCAGAGTACATTGCCTTTTGTCCTGACGGTGAAAAGATTACTGCCCCTGCTCCGGCACCTGATGCTTGATAGGCCCCGTCGGAGAATATTGTCCAGAAACCGTCGGAGGGTTCTTCCGGAGTCCATACTGCAGATGGAGTCCACTCTGCTACGAAATCTGCTATAATTTGAGATTTAACGGCCGTCCTTGCTGTGAAGGAGATTTCGAAGGGTGATAACTCGACTGCCCACTTTCCAACCCTGCCTGTGGAATCTTTGTTTCGAAGCATATCTCCAAGGGGATACGATGTGGGGACAATAAGGTTATGCGCCAAGAAATAATGCCTTAGCTTTCGTGAGGCCATTACCAAAGCATAAGCAACTTTTCAAGCTCGGAGTATCTGATCTTGGCTCCTGATAATGCTTCCGAGACAAAATAAACTGGGTTTTGTACCAGCTTGTCCTTGAGCTCGACTTCTCGGACTAGTACTGCGCTTACTGCTGACCCTGTCGCTGCAAGGTATAAAAGCAATGTTTCCCCTGGAAGAGGAACAGTTAAGGTTGATAATGTTCCAAGGTAGGCTTTTATCTCTTCGAAGCTCTTTGGCACTCCGGCGTCCAGCTGAAGTGTTCGGAGCCTTTGAGTGCCTTGAAAATTGGGAGGCTTCGCTCTGCCGATCTGGACAGGAACCTGCTAAGTGCTGC
Organism: Zizania palustris; assembly: GCA_019279435.1. Classification (NCBI taxonomy): domain Eukaryota; kingdom Viridiplantae; phylum Streptophyta; class Magnoliopsida; order Poales; family Poaceae; genus Zizania; species Zizania palustris. The sequence continues at coordinate 26,330,588 of JAAALK010000282.1, forward strand.
TAGCCTTCCTGCTAGCTTCTGTACTTGCTTCAAATTTTCAGGTGGGGCCATTCTTTGCAGTGCACTTATTTGCGTTGGACTGGCTTCGATTCCCCTGCTCGAAACTAAGTACCCTAGCAGCTTCCCTGCTTGTGCCCCGAATATACATTTTTCGGGATTGAGGCGTACTCCACATGTTCAGAGGCTCTCAAAAGTTTCATCTAAGTCTATGCTATGCTGATGCTTTTGAGCACTTTTTATTACAATATCGTCCATGTAGGCTTCGACATTGCGGCCTATCTGATGGCCTAAAGCTTTAGCTATTAAGCGAGGAAAAAGTGGCTCCGGCATTCCGTAAACCAAACGGCATTCTTACATAGCAGAATACTCCTGAAGGAGTTATGAAACTTGTCTTGGCCTCGTCTTCTTTCTTCAGCCATACTTGATGGTACCCGGAGTATGCATCGAGGAAGCTTAATAGTTCGGAGCCGGCTGTGGAATCTATTAATTGATCTATTCGGGGCATTGGGTAGGGGTATCGCGGGCATGCTTTATTTAGTGATGTGAAGTCAATACACATGCGCCATTTGCTGGAATCCTTCTTCCTTACAAAGACAGGGTTGGCCAACCACTCGGTATGGGCTACTTCCCTGATAATGCCAGCTTTTAACAATTTTTCCACTTCGGCCTTGGCTAAGCTTGCTCTTTCTGTTGATAGCTTCCGGAGCCCCTGGCGCACTGGTTTGGCCTTCGGGTTGACGAGCAGACTGTGCTCGATGATGCTTCGGTCGACCCCCGTGATATCTTCGTCGGTCCAAGCAAACATGTCTAAATTCTTCTTGACGACTTCTTCTAATGAGGCTGTTATCTCCGGAGATAGCCCCTTGCCGAATTTTATTGGGTATTCTTTGTCGTCTTTTGAAATTATTCTTGTCTCGACATCACCCTCCGGGCTTGGTTTGAGCGAGGATCCCTTCGGGGGGCTCAAGGCTTCTGGTACTTCTTCGGCGCTCTCCGCCACATTGTGCACTTGTCGAGGGTCCAATGGCTGCCCGTGGCCATATTCTGTCCTTCTGGCTATAGCTTGGTCTCCTGAAATAGTGAGCACTCCACCTTGCGTGGGCATTTTGAGACAAAGGTAGTTGTGATGAGCTATGGCCCCGAATTGGTTTAACATCCCTCGTCCGAAGATAGCATTGTAGGCGTAGGGGGCATCCACCACGTCGAAAATCACCTCCTCTACTCGGGCCAGCGGCCCCTCTCCGAAGGCAACCTCGAGGCCTATTTGGCCGAGGGCATCGAGAGGTGGTCCTGAGAACCCTTGAAGTGGCCGGGCTGCAGGGAGTAGATGCTTCCGGGGTATGCACATCTGGTCGAAGGCTTGAACGAAGAGTATATCTGCGGAGCTCCCACCGTCCACCAGGATCCTCCGAACATCAGCCCCTGCTATATCAGCAGAGATGACTAATGGGTCAGCATGGGGAAACTTCACCCCTACTGCATCGCTGGTTGTGAATGAGATGGGTACACGGGACCATTCTGGCATCCCTTCAGCGGAACTTGAAGTCCCAATGTGCCCAACTTCTCGGACGTACTCACGGCGCTGTCTCTTGGACATGCTGCCGAGGGTCCCCCCTCCGGAGATGGGTAGGACCACTCTTTTGCCGCGGTCTTGCGGATCTTCGTGCCTTGGTGGTGGCATAATACTGGCCACCGGTAGCCGTATAGGGGCTTCGAGGGCACCGGCTCGGGCCACAGTTTGGACAGGCTCCGATCGTGCCGCAGGTGGAACCCGGTCCGAAGTACCCCTCCTGGTATTTCGGTCAATGTATTCACCCCGAAGGGTTAATATCGTCTTGCAGTCCTTCGTGTCATGGCTTCTATTATCGCCATGCACGCAGCAAAAATGACTCTGGCGCCTTCCAGGCACCCTTTCTTGAGGTACTGACGGCCCAGCCTTAAAATTTTTTACCTGCTGGAAACTGGCCGGTGCCTTCGAAGCTGAAGGTGCAATATTTAGCACTTCCGAACGGAAATGCTTTTTTCCTCGCCTATACTCGCTAGGGCGGCTGTCTTGTGGAGGTTGTGGCGGAGCGGTAGCCTCTGGCTCTCTTTTGACTTCCGGAGGGTGGGTAGTGCTGCCTCAGCTCGCCGAAGGCATCCTTCTTCTGCCTTGGCATATTGTTCGAAGTATGCCATGAGCTGTGCTACGGATGTTACCGGCTTCCGATGGAGTTTGCTGAGGAGGTCGGGGTTCAGCACCCCTTCTCGGGCAGCATCAACTACCGAAGAGGTAGTGAGGCCCTTGATCTGTGACTTGGTGTGGGCGAAACGTGTAAAGTATTCTCGGAGGGTTTCTCCTTCCCGCTGCTTTACTTGGAACAAACTTCCCGTGGACATCGGGGCCACGAAAGTGCCTTGGAAGTTGCTCACGAACTTCTTTTTGAGTAGTTCCCATGACTTGATCGATCCTGGTTTTAGGGACCAGAACCACCGGAGTGCCACACCTTCGAGAGCAAGTGGGAAGCATTTTGCCATGGTGCTTCGTACCCCTCCGCTTGCTTCTATAGCTAGGGCGTACGAGCGGGCGAACTCCCCGGGGTCCGACCCCCCGGAGTACTTGTGCAGCTTCGAGGCCTTGAACTTGGGGTCGAAAGGCACTCTTTGTAGATCAGGGTGCAGTGGAGATTCATTGTCGAAGGATGCATTCTCGGCCTCTTCCTGGACTTGTATAACTTCTGGGGGGTTGTGGCCTCCATCGTCTGGAGGCCCTCTTGGAGTTTCAGTGGAGGCTTGAGTGCGGAGTCTGTCGGCGGCTTCCTGCCTCCATCTGGATACCTCCTCCTGAAGCCTGGCTAGCTGCGTAGCCTCGGTCTCGGGAGGGCCTTCGTCTTCGTCGGAGGGAACTTCAGGGTCTCGGCTTGCTGCGTAGTCGGTTTGAAGCATTGTAGGGGGGGGTAGAGGGCCCCGGGGCGCTCGACGCCCATCGGTTCCGGCAGGAGCCGTCGGATTAGCTGAGGGTCCGGCTCCGTTGGTCCGAGGGGACCTTCGAAGGGGACCTGCAGCCTGACCACGCTTCGGAGGCATGGTTAGTCGATGAGGTGTCTTGGAGATGGAAGGCTTCGAACGACTCGGGGGGTCGAGGGAAGGCCTTCGGGCTGCACTAAGAAGCCCTTAACTGAAGGGTGCGCGGAATCTCAGGATTCCGAGGCTCCCCCCGTAAGTTTTCTTCAGAGTGCAGTTAGCAGTAGAGAACAAGCTTTTAGAACTTGGATCCCCACGGACGGCGCCAACTGTTGGTGTAAAAGTTACACCAACAGGTTCTTAGTAGTTAAGAACAAACAAACAAGAGGTTTGTGTCTTTAGGACAAACTTGAGCCTCCGTAAGGATAACAACTCAAGAGGTCCGAATGTATGTGTTTGAACCACTGGTTCTGCCTCCTTCTTACAAGGTACAAAGGGGGGTATTTATAGGGAGAAAAGTTAAAGGAATAGACCTATTTACCCTTATATTACAAATACCCTCAGTATTATAAACGAGGTTATACGTGGTAAAGTGCTGCAGGGTAGATAGATAAGCAGGGCATCCAATCAGTCACGTCGTCCTGCTTCGAAGCTTCCTTTCTCCTTTCGAAGGGTCCTCCGTAACTTCGCATCGTGGCACCCTTCGACCACGCTGACGTATCTTCGAGCATTAGTCGACCATCTTCGGGACTTCCTTAGAGCCTTCGGAGGGTCAACCTTTAAGTCGCGGAAATGAAGTAATTTCCCCCAACAACGCCCTACATGATTATTTTCTCAAAACAATTTTATTTTTTATGACAACATCTATGGATCGATCATATCATAATAACATAACAAGTCTCATCTTTTTTAGAATTTATTTTATTTTTTGAGGATTAAAAAACTATAAAAATACAAGTTGTCGGTCGAGTGTTGTGGAAACCTACATTTTTTATGATGGTTTTAAATTTATTGGATAATAACTAATTATAGAGTCAAAAACATGAATATGGTTTTTCTATAAATTTTGGTTAATTATTTCATGTCTTGTAGTTCAAATTGAACTTATTTTGACTTTAATCATGAAAACACACTTAATGAAATAAAAACGGTAAAGTGAGGAAGAAAAATACCAATTTTTGCAATTAGAATATTGGTGTTGTATTTTTATTGTACAAAAAGTTTCAAGTTAAAAGGAAGAATCAACTATAGATTTTGCTTTCAAACCTCAGTCATTTCATCTCTAAACGCTAATGCATCCCCGGAGAATCTGAGGTTTCTTAATGAAATAAAAAAAGTAAAGTGAGGCAGAAAAATACCAATTTTTTAAATTTGATAAGTTATGATGTATTTTTATTGTTAAAAAAAATCAAGTTCAAACTAGAATTTAAACATCAATAAAAAAATCATGAAAATTAGAACAGAAATATAAAAAATGTTTGGATGCTAGCAGCAAGGTTCAAACCTCAAACCGCCTGCCGGCAGCAAGGTTCGAACCTCGAACCGCATGGCACCAAAGCAACCCCCCACACCACTGCGCTACAAAGTGTTTCTCGAAATGTAAACACAACGTATATTAGATAACCCCTACCTCTCATAGTAGTGGTGGTCGGGTGTAATCAGTGGCGGGCATGCTGACGTCACCAGCCCGCCACTGCTATTCCTTTTAGTAGTGGCGGTCGGTGACGTTAGCGGCCCGCCGCTACTAAGTCGAGCACCAGCGACGGGCGGATTAGTAGTGGCGGGCTAGTGATGTCATCGCCCACCACTACTAAGAGAAAATAGCAGTGGCGGGCAGGATGACATCATCATGCCCGCCACTGCTAATCCGCCTATATAAATTTTTTGCTCCCGCCGTCTGAAAATATTTTTCATTTCTAAACCCTAATCTTCTCTCGCCAGTTGTTGCCGCTCCCAGACCCGCGCCGCCGCCCTTGGAGCCCGTCATTGTCGTCCCCGAAGCCCGTCGCCACCGTCTCGGAGCCGTTGGTGTCCCCGGACCCCTCGCCGCCACCTCGGATTCGTCGCAGTCATCCTCGAAGCCCGTCACCGGAGCCTGCGTCGGTGTACCCGGACCCCTCGCTGCCGCCTCAGAGCCGTCGCTGCCATCCCCGTCCCCGACGCACGCTGCCATCCCCATCCCAGAGCCCGCGTCGCCACCCTCGGAGCCCGTCGCCGTCGTTCCCGAAGCCCGTCGCCACCGTCGCCCCGAACTCCACCTGTCACCGGAGCCCACGTTGCTGTCGCCGGACCCCGCGCCGCCGTCTTGGAGCCGTCGCCACCATCCTCGTCCTCAAGCGCACGTCGCCGTCCCCGTTCAGGTTGCTAAACTTTGTACTAGTTTGATAGAATTTGTACTACTCTTGAACTTTTTGCATGAATGTCATTGATCATCAATGTGTGATACATTTTGTTCTACTCAGTAATATTCAGCTCAGACTTCAGTTATTCTGATCTGAATAGGAATCAAAAGTGCTGAAGTTGTCTTATACATAATCTTTGGCTGTGATTGAAATTGTCAAAATCAGTGTTCCTAGATAGATATCCTGAGTTCTTTCACAATAGTTGATGATTTCTATTTGTCAAGATATGGTAATTTACCTACTGCTTTCAGTCTCTAGATTTACTTAAGTGTGATTTAAGTGTGTTGAAAGTTTGTTTGATTGTGTTGTGAGTTTTTGACCTTGAAAAGAGGATTGACCTAACTATGTTCTTCCTGAACTTATATGTGTGTTAGTCCATCTTCAATCATATTAATATAAACTGTTTTAGTTGGTAAATTCTGCAGTTTATTCTGAATATGGTCAAAAAGCTGAAAATGATTCCTGATTGCACCATTCATCCACTGTGAAGTGGTACTCTATGTGATTAACAGTGATTTTGGCATTGAGTTATCTCATGTATGTCATACCACATTACCACTTTTTGGGCATTGATTTGGCATTGATTTTGGGTGAAGTCTTCTATATCTAAGTTATGTCATGAGAAATATTGCATACCACATTACCACTTTTTTAGAACAATTTTTAGAGGCCTATGATGCAAATTGTAATTGAGTTATCTCATGTATGTCATCAAGCCGTGTCACACGTCCATTCCCATCAACAACTTCTTTCTCGTGTTGCTAGCAGGGAATGGATGTGCACACGGTTCCATGGCAGCCATGAACATATTTGAAAAACAACACAAAATATGTTGAGGCCTCAACAACACTAGAGAGAGAGAACAACACAATCTCCTAACTTGAGGATTAATATAGTGGCTTCAAAAGTAATAGCTGACTACTGTAGCCTAGAAGAGTTTTCATACATTTCCCACCTTTGACACTGTGATCAGTTTACTACTGCTATTACTTCTAAGGCTACTATACTAATCCTCAAGTTCATCCGGCTGAAGACCAACATTAGATTCTGCAATTCCTTTTAGATGCCTATGATGCAAATTGTTATTGAGTTATCTCATGTATGTCATCAAGCCATGAGACACATCCATTCCCTTCAACAACTTCTTCTTTCTTGTGCTGCTGGCAGGGAATGGATGTGCTCATGGTTCCATGGAATCCATGAACATATTTGAAAAACAACACAAAATATGCTGAGGCCTCAACAACACTAGAGAGAGAGAACAACACAATCTCCTAACTTTAGGATTAATATAGTAGCTTCAGAAGTAATAGCCTCTTAACTATGAAAATATGACAGCAGACCTTTTTTGCATAACAAAAATTCTGATAAATTAGCCTCTTAACTATGAATAATTTATCTATGGCAGAAGAAAGATGTTCCATCGAGGAGCTCATCTATGAGTCTCCTGCAAAAACAAATAAAGAGGGTTCATCTAAAGGATCCTCCGATAGCGAATCTTCGTACCACTCTTCGAAGAATTAACATCCAATGGAGCCTAGGAAGAAGAGAACGAGAGAATACGCCAATGAGGATTACATTCCTGAATCTAAAGCGGAGGTAATTATTGCGTTAGTAACAAGTCAAAGCAGCTTCTAACCGAGGATTACATTCCAGAAGCTCACATTGTCTATCATCGTAGGATCGTCCAAAGTGAGGAAGCAAGCGTCGATTATTCCAAGTCAATAAAAGAACAACTATTGTCCCAGCTGTTGAGTCATCTGAGCCAACAGATGTTGAGCCCGCTGCCACTACATCCTCTGCAAATGCGAAGAGGAGAGGGAAACGGGAGAAGAACAAGCTGCATACAACTATCTATGAGGTTGAAGAAGTGCATGTTGATGGGGATCCAAATAAGCTGAAAGAAATCACAGCTAAGTGGCATAACGACCTGTGGATGTCTAGCTAGGGAGCGATGTAAGATAGTTTGGAAAAATTGGAAGAGTGTCCCTGAAGCTAAAAGAACGAATTGTGGCAGTATATAAAAGCGCATTATAAATTCTCGGAAGACCGCTTAGAAGATGCTAAAGCTGCCACATTGAAGACTATCGGGAAGGCTCTCTGTACATTTAGGACTAAACTGAACACACGGTACCTTCAGAAAGATGAGTCAGCCGCTCAACGACTACGGCTTTATAATGCCAAATGAATGGAACGAATTCAAAATGTAGCATTGCTCGGAAGAAGCCAAACAAGAGAGCATCATGTTCAAAGAACTTAATAAGAAGAATAAGTTCCCACATAAACTTGGGCTAGGTGGATATAAGGCCAAGGAGGATGAGTGGAGTAGAAGGAGGAGGAGGACCGTGTGGCTGGGTTACCTGAACAGTTTTCAGGTGCCTGATCAGCGCACTAAGAGATGGCTCCTAGGTCGATCTAAAAAACATCCGAGGGCCAATATATGCTCTCCGACTCACTGACTAGTGAAATATTCTAGAAAGCACAGGAAATCGCTGAGTTGGAGAAGACTGGAAAGTTCAAGCCCGAGGGATGTAATGACCAGCTTACATCTGCTCTCACAAACGAGAAACATCGAGAACACACCCGAGGTGTCTCTTCTATAGCACCCTGGAAAAATACTTTCAAGAAACAGGAGGGTGCCATATACAAGAAGCGTCAAGCACGCACAGACGACACCGCGGAGCGCTGTGTAGAGTGGGAGCGACACTTTTTTGAATTTATTAATGAGAATCCAAACATAATGCAGGCTGCAGCGGGACAAATAATTGTGCCAGAGGTACGACTCGACGTACCAAGCAGTGTTAGCTCAGTACAAGGAAAATTTCCTATAAATTATATTAAAGAGGACACACCATGCAGCCTGCATGTACCGATAGGGTGCAAAGGGCATTCCCAAGAGGCTGCACAAGGCATTGCTATGCCTGGGATTTATTTCACAATCGGCCTATTCCTGTAGAGTATACCAAGGTTCAGGCCAATGAGATCACCAACGACAGATTTATTAATGACCTCTTGGATCTTCCAATGCCTCATGAGGGGATTGAGACAATCGAAGATGCGCTGGATAACTTTGTCCTATGGGTGAGCCGAGATATCAAATTACTGCAGACAAATTCTCAGAGTAAATCGCCTATTGTCTCATCACAATCCCCCACATATCTTTTATCTCAGGATGTGCAAAATATAGGATCTTTATCACCTGTTGATGAGCGTGAGATAGAGGAAGAGGCAGAGAAAGAGCCAGTGCCCGATAAAGTGGCAGAAGTGACAACATCGAAAGTGACTGAGCCTGATCAAGTGATAGAGCCAGTGCCAGTGCTTGAGCCCACTGATGAGCCCAACACAAAAGTGCCAGAGCCTGATCAAATGCCAGTGCTAGTTCTGGCCGAGCCTCAAGTGCCAGTGGCCGAGCCTGAAAACAAGATGCACGCCCAAAGCCAGCAATCCACAAAACAATTGTTCAAGTTGGGCAGTGTTCTGCGCCTAAATCTGAAATGCTTAAATTTTTTAGTACTGTGGGGCAAACACGTTCTACGCCCGTAGAGGCTCCCATAAAAGATCCAGTACAAAAGCAGGCGGGCTCACTTTCTGTTGATAAATGGACCTACGGAGACGATTATTATATTGAATACAAACCAGACAAACCATTATTACCCCAACGAGTACTTAAGAGTATGCCTTGGGAGATGAGATCATTTCATGACTAGTACCTCAAAGCGTCTTCGTTAGGTGTTACACACATAGAAGTGAAGGTTCCAAAAAAATATTCAACTGTCCAGAGTTTACTCTTGCACTATTTTTCGATGACTTCCAACGGATGTTCCGTCGGAAGCGAATCGACATCACAAACATGATGCTCTGGTGCCTGTAAGTACTTTATACTTTGTCAATACAAAGCAAAAATCAATCATGTCTTATATTGACTATTGTTTCATAACATATGCAGTTTGAATTCATGTTGTGATACTTCTAATAAATATGGGTACTTGAACCCATCATTGATAAGTCAAAGTACAATGAACCGGTACTAAACCCGAACAATGACAAGTACTGGACCGCGGGTCGAAAAAATTTCAAAAAAAGATGTTCAATAAAGACCAAGACGCACATAAGAAGAATAAAAGGAATTGTGCCGCGTTGTATATTGCGCAATGCATGTATAAATGGAGTGACAGAGAAATAATAAGTGGGCATATAATTTTAAGTAAGTATACCCACTATATCCACTTAATCACGTTTTATCGATTATGAAACTAACATAATCATATATTACTTCTTTCGATAGTGATCATTGGATTGCACTTCTGATATACCCGAAAGACTCAAGGGTTTATGTGCTCGACTCTCTCGACAAACCCAAAAAGATTATCAAGATATATTAAATGTTATTCAGAGTGCATACAAATACTACGTGGAAAGGTTAGGTGACCCACATGATCCACATAGGCCGAAAGATATGCATATCAGAATCAACTATCCGGTAATATTATATTTTGAAATTTCTTAATTCAATTGATAAAGCCAAACTATATACCATTCTAACTTTGTCTATTTTGAAGTGTCACAAACAACCTCTTGGTTCGGTGCATTGCGGGTACTACACGTGTGATTTCATGAGCAATGACTTAGAAAAATTTGCGTGGACAATCTCTGAGGATAATAAAGAAGTAAGTTGATTTATTGTGTGTTAATCTAATATAACTTGCAACATATATACTTATATATTATGTATGCAGGCATCAGGTCCATCAACCATTGCCAAGAAGAGCCAACTCTCAGAATCAAAAATGTATGGAATCATATCAAGAATGTGCCACTTCACGATGCATGAAGTTCTTCATGAGCATGGAGTATTTTTGATCCTGAGGGTGAAGTGGCCAAACATCCAACTTTGTATGATTGGACCGGAAGAACAAAAAGGCAAGTACAACAAATCGCTAAAAATTTTGAAGCTGATGAGAAGCAAAGAAAAGATGCACAAGATATGAGTTGGCCTTCCACGAAAACATAAACCGCATGAGCATGTATTTGTGAAACAATGGTTAATTTTGAAATTTTGATAGATGTAAACTTTTTAAACTTGATGTGTGATGAAATGTAAACTTTGTAAATTTGTAAATTGATGAGATGGGTTGTTGTTGTGTTGATGTGTTGCTGTTGTGGATGTGTATGTGGATATGTGGATGTTTTGCTGTTGTGTATGTGGATGGCTGTGTGAAGCATATAATTTCTATGTTTTGGTTTGTGGGACTGTGTGAATTAAGGTTTACAACATTCTATGTAATAGGGTAAACACAGTAGTGGTGGGCGCGATGATGTCATCTGCCCGCCACTGCTGTTAGCAATAGTAGTGGCGGGCAGATGAGGTCAGTGCGCCCGTTACTGTTGTTGACACAGTGGTGGTGGGCTCGCTGACATCATCTGCCCGCCACTACTATGGCTAACAGCAGTGGCGGGCAGATGACGTCAGTGTGCCCGTCACTGCTGTTGACACAGCGGTGGCGGGCACTCTGCCCGCCACTACTAACCAGGGTTAGCAGTGGTGGACTGGATGCCCGCCACGTACTACAGGACGTTTTTGTCCGCCGCTACTGTGTCGCTTTGTAGTAGTGCAAGTTTGAGCCTCCCGAAGGATAACAACCCTACTCATGTATGTGTATGATGTTGGAATGATCCAATCCCCTATACGAGAGTCCTCTAATCATTTTATAATGAAGGGATTAGAGGTTACAAATCATGAGTAATTAACCCTCTTAATAATTGGAAACGAACCAACTCGTGGGTAATAACTTTGGATATAATTATTCTAATTAATTGCGGGATTTATGAAGGTTAATGACGATCAAACTCTCAATGGCGATTGTCTGAATGCTGGTGGTCGGGGCCCCTATTCCCAAATATAAAAATCGAGAACATCGAGACCTCTGAACATTGTCCGTTAGAGAATTCTGACCATTGACAGGTCAGCTTAAGATCATATTTCCGACAATTATATTAAAAAAATTTAAAATACTTAGGGCATGTTTAGATCCTAGGTATTGGGTTTAGAATTAAAGAATTGAAAATCAATTCCATAAGGTGGACTGTTTAGACCACCATAGAATTGGAATTATGAAATCTGATCTAGAATTCAACCAGGAATTCACATTTATGCCCAATTCCTCTTTAAGAAAAAATAATTGACTGGAATTCCTATATTTGTCAAAATTGATCATTGTACTATGCATTCCTTCATCAAGTTTGTTTTTATAGCTAATATTTCTTGTATTAATGGAATTGATTCCATATGGTTTGATCAACCAAACAGTTTGAGAATTAGTTCTCGTATTTCCATTCTATGGAATGCCCAAACATAAATATTGGATTTCAATTAAATTCCACACAATTCAATGTTTTATAGAATTTTAAATGAATTCCAATTTTTTTTTAATATCTTGGATCCAAATGGGACCTTAGGTAAAATCATAAACAATGATACGACTATATTTGTCTTCATCAAAAGTACTGTCACAGTCTCGTAATTTTTAAAAAGATATAAACTATTATAATACAAAATTGTGGGGGGAAATTACACATTAAAAACAGCGTAAAAGTTTGTTTTTTAAATTGTGGAGAGAATTAAGAGAGCACTTGACTGTCTTAACCTCTCCAACAACCATCACATCAATTACTAGTAGTTAATAATGAACAAATGGGCAAAAGGGAAAATTTTAATACTCTTATATATGTTTCAAAGTTTATATGAAATACAGCAGCTCAGTACTTATAAAAGATGATGTTTATCTTTAAAGTACATATATACTACATCCAAAATTGGGTTAATTTTTTCCTAGTCATTATAATTTTCACGGTTTACTAATATGCCACTAGTGTGTCGCCACTGACATATGTGGACCGCCACAGTCATTAACAATGACATATAGAAAATTGTTAAAAATTATAATGGTACGTAGGAAGTTTTCCCAAAATTAAACCACTTTTTATCCACACTCACTTATAATGAGAAGAATATTATGATTTTCTTAAGCATCTCATTAATACATATGTCTAAGGCTAGAACTTACATTTTAGGATGAATGAAGCTAGTTTTTTCTAGAGAAAATTACTCATATGTCATTATAATTTTCAGAAATTGCCTATATGCCACTGTCAGTGACTGTGGCGGTCCCCAGCTGTCAGTGACACATCGATGGTATATTGGCAAACCGCAAAAATTGTAATGGTACGAAAAAATTAACCATTTTTTCTACCTGGACTGAGCTAGCTAGTTAAGGTTCTGAGCCAATAGCTAGATCTTTGTTTAATGCAAAGGACATTTAGAATCTATGTGAGGACTGTGACATGGATCACATACCTAAGCCATTTTATTGTTAATTACTCCAATTTGCATGTGTTATTAATCTGGATGTGTCATGCTTGACATAGACTGGAGTTGGCTACATACAGGCCATACAGGATATATGCATGACTATAACTTTGTCATAGGATATTTGACCAGAGCAAAGCATGCAGCAGAGAAAGAGATAAACTGAGATTTCCATGTTTGGTTGACTTAAAGTAACGCAAACATTAATAAAATTAATTAATATTACTAAGGAATAATAATGTAACAAATTACTAAAATTGTTTGGTTTATAAGTGTAATGTATTTTGTTTACATTATGGTGTTTGATTTCATTTTTTTGTTTGAAACTTAGTGATTTTTTATTTAAAATTGAAATTTCCTCGTTTCAACGTGAATACAAAATTATTAAATTTTTAGAACCATGAAATATTCCATAATATTCTTTAGTGTTTGTTTGAATTCTTGTCAAACTTTGAAAATTCGCTCAAAAATTTGAAATTCAAAATTAACAAAAAAATTATGGAAAGCCCACGTTTTTCCTTATATTTTCCTTTTTCTTTCCTTTCATTCCTCTCTCGTGCTTTTCTCTTTTTACCTTGTTTTTCATGCGATGCATTGCTCTCTTCCTCTTTGCTCCTGTGTGCGCCGCTTGCCGGCCTGTTCCTCGCTCCTTGGCTTGGCCTAGTGCCAGCCTTGCGCGGCTGATGTGGCCGTGGCGAGCGACTTGAGCCCGTGGGAGCGGGAGAGAGGAGCCCGTTAATGCGTGTGCATTATAGAAAAATGGTAAATCTTTGTTGGCCCCGGATAACTTTCGTCAATTTTTCCTATATCCGACGAAAGTTATGTTTCTCTACCATCGACGGAAGTTAGTTCAACGAAAATCAAGACAGCCAATCCCCCACACCTTGATCGTCGCCACCGCTCGGCCGGCCGCCTCTCTCGACCGGCCGGCCATTTCCTCTACCCGGACACCCCCTCCGCACCGCCCCGTCGCCGCCACCGCACTGCCCCACCGCCGCCTCTGCTTGACTGACCACCGCCTCTGCTAGGGACTTCAAAGTAAGTGATTGCATTACAACTATATAGCATTTAGTAATAATTTTAAAACTAATTGATTGCACTACAACATGTATAGCAATTAGTCCAACATCAAGGATTTGACATGTCACTATTTCAACCTTCCCCACCATCATTTCCATTTGTCTTCCTCCCGTAGCTCAGTTATATTCTCTCTCTTATCTGTTTGTATTTCATAGCTATCTTGTATACCTCCTAACATGTTATTTTGTTTTAGTGTCTGTTTTACATGAATAAAAATTTGAAGGGTTATTTGAGTTGACTTGTTAGTTGACAATGTTTTCCATATTTATATATCGCTTTAGATTCTTCGTACTCCCAGTTAGGATGGAGCCTCAACTTCAAATGTTCATGAGTAGCACGCCACTACTCCGAGAGGCAGCGGCCGCAATTATAACAAACCAAGTGAGGGTTGTGACTGACTTTGAATGTTATGTTCTGCATATGACTAGTGACTTGTGAATTTAAACGCGACTTGTGAATTTAAACATGACTTGTTACTTTGAATGTGTCTTGTGCCTTTAAATATGATTTGTAACTTTGAATGCGTTAGTTTTGTGAATGTGAATGGTTTGTGAATATGGATTTGTTTGGTTTGTGAATGTGTTGTGGATGCATATGAATGTGAATGATTTGTGAATGTGAATTTGTTTGGTTTGTGAATTTGTTTGTGGATGCATATGAATGTGAATGTGAATTTGTTTGGTTTGTGAATGTGTTTGTGGATGTGAATGTGAATCTGAATGTGTAAGATTTGTGAATTAATATGAATGTGAATGTGAATTTGTTTGGTTTGTGAATATGTTTGTGGATGTGAATATGAATGTGTAAGGTTTGTGAATTAATATGAATGTGAATATAATGTAATAGAAAAATACAAAAAAATAGTAACTTCCGTTAGTTGACCATAGTCAACAGAAGTTACTGTCAGCTAACTTCTGTCAGCCATGCCTAGCCGATGGAATTTAATTATTTTTCGTCAAATATATAACTTCCTGTCGGCTAGGTGTGACCGATGGAAATTAATTATCTTCTATCAGTGGCTGGCGAAGATCAGCAACTTGCGTATGGGAGCTTCTGTCGATCAAAAACTAACGGAAGTTAGCGTTTTTACCGACGAAAGTTAGCATTTTCTATTAGATTTAGCTTTAATTTCCGTCAATCTTTATTTTCTTGTAGTGGTGAGCCCAGTTGCTGGCTGTCATGGTGGCACGTGTGGAAGCACAACGGTGGCTCGAGAAGGCAGATTGTATCGGTAATGTTTTGCACCTAATTTAGGACCGTAATTCATGTTCCATTAGATCCTGATAACAATTTCGTTACAAACGATTATATTCTAGTCCAAACAAAAAATGTAATGTTTTTTCTTACCTCCGTAACTTGATACAAGCTAAAATATCAAACAAACACTTCTTAATTGTTACTCCTAGTGTATTTTGCAACTGTTTGTGAAAGTGTACATGGAACACGACTTGTCATGAAAAATGGTCATTTGTTTGTAATAGCAGCATGTTGGCATGTTGATATATATGCCACACTTGGATAGAACTTTATGTCCATTATGTTTTTTGATTGGTATGTGGCTATGGTTATAATTGCCAAAACCATGAATGTGGACCAAGAGGCTAATGACAGGTATAAAGCTGCTACTAATCACATATATAAGCTAAGAATTATAATGACACAGAATCGAAATGTGTGAATTATAATATTATTTTTCCAAACTTGCAAAATTACATATAACATGAATAGACCCATTTTTAATATAGTTCAGACTTATTTAGACACTTTAATTAATAAGAGTGGTCAGATCAGGAATAAGAGATAAGTTTAGAATACAATATATAAGCTTAGAATATAGGAGTTTGGAGACAATTGAGGAGATTGATTTAGGTATATATATATATATATCAATGAATAATAATAGATGAATAATAATAGTGTATTTTCTCAAATAATCTCTTTATTGCCTCATCTGATTTCATTAACAATAGTACATCTATTGTCTCATAAGTTTATTTGGTACATTGTCTCTACAAATAGAAATTTTATAAAACAAATATGTCTTGCATTTTTGTAGAGACTTTTATTTATATCTGTAAAAGAGTAGATGCACTGTGTAGTACCATTATAATAATAAACAAATTAAGCTTATCTTCGATCGATGCATTAACCATCTAAGCCTCATGTCTATAAGTTATCTATTATTTATTGGTAATTATTCAATACATTTTTCATGCCAAAAGTAACTTTATAGAAGTAAAAGTGTCTCAAAAATGCCTATATACGTAAGAAAATTTATTAATTATATTTATGAGACAATTTTATAAACACACATCTAAAATATTTCAAAACTTTCCGTAAAACACATCTAAGGTGAATATTATTTAAGCAGTTTTTAAAATATAAACACCTAATTTTATAGATGATTTAGAAATTGTCTCTTCTAGAATACTTTCTCGGTATTTTAATTTTGATATAAAATTGAAAATTTAGTGATAATAGTAAAAGACTAAAGTATCATTATTGATAAAAAAGAATACTATAAAATATTAGGTAAAAAGAGGTAGGCAAGTTTAAAGAATAAAAATTTCTTGATTTAGAGCATCTCTAAGAGAGTTTTTATATAGGTTCCTAAATTTAAAATTTGAGATTTTGATGATAAATTAGACTTTAACAACACTCCTAAACAAATCACTATCCTAAACCATTTCCTAAATCCCTCGTTATCTATCATAAATTTAGGATTAATTTCTCATTCCTTATTTAAAAATAGGGATAAGGAAACCGTTGGAAATCAAATTAGTTTTTAGGATTAACATTAATAGGATGATTCCTATATCAAATTTTAGGGAATAAAATTTAAGACATTTCTTGGAGATTTTCTTATGAAAGGTAGAAATTAACCGGAAAATTTGAAAATATATATATATATATATAAGTAAAGTCTTTTTGCCCCTTACTCCTACGGGCCACCAAACGGCCACGTGTCGTATGAGCCTACAGCTATGGTTGATGGGCCATTCGAGTCCTTCTCATGGGCCAGATGGGCTCTCGTATCAGAATTAGCTTATATGGGCCGGCCCAGAAAGAGGTTCTTCCTTAAACGGAAAGATCCCTGGCCGCCGGTACGGTGCACGATGCGGCCGTTGGCGATCGATTCTTCGCCGGCTTCCTCTCCCAACTCCGGCGGCGTCATGTCCGTCGTTGCGAATACGCCAGCGAGGCCACGGTTCATCGGTGCTACAGAGTTGGCTCACGGTGCTTTGCACGTGCGCGTCGGACACGGCCATTATTAGCTATGTAGCCCGGATACGTGGATACAGTTCAACGTGAAAATAAACACACATAACTAGATAATTGTTTTTAGATAATAACATCCTCACAACAAACTGACATAATTAAGTAGCAAATGTGACAATCCAACATAATTAAATAGCAAGTTTTTAAATATTCAACAATCAAACTAGCACCGAAAATTAGAGAACGAACAATTCATGCATTCAAGCATTCATGACCTTGCACAATCCAACAGCAAAACAGAAATAAAAACAACAGTACAACAATACATCACGTATTGCATAGTGCATAATAGTAAAATAAAAATAAAAAACAGGTGAAGGAACACCGGAACAGAACATAACCTATTCGGTGCCTGCTCCTGCTCACTGCTCACTTGCTCAGAGCTTGGGCCGCTCGCGCTCGGCTCTTGCTGCTGCTGCCTTCTACGGCCAGCGGATGGAGGAAGAAGTGCAGCACTGTAGCTGCAGCGGTGGTCGGACTCCCAAGCCCCTCCGGCGGTCGGATCTACAATGGTGGCCAGACTCCCAAGCCCCTCTGGCGGTCGGATCTGCAGCGGTGGTCGTCTGGTCGGATCTGCTCTCCAGCGGCGGCAGCCCCAGCCCCCAAGCCGCAGTGGCGCGGGGAGTGCCCAAGCAAGCGAGAGACCGAGCACAGTGGCAGGCTGGCAGCCGGCGGCGACTAGCGGTGCGGCGGCGAGATGGTGACCGGCAGCGCTCTGGAGTATGGACTGACGACGCATGAGTTAGGACACAACCGTAGAGGTAAGTCACGGCCTCACGGGTGTAAGCCGTCGTAGTGTTGGCGGAAGTACTCCTACGTTTCATGTATTTGGACGAGTCCGATATGTATCCGATTTTTTTTAATTATTTGGAAAATAAAAATATACCGGATACGCATCAGATACGTATCCAGACGTATCTGATAGGTATCCGTATCCGGAGACGAATCCGATATGGGTACGCGAGTTTTTTTGGAGTATCCGAGCTTCCTAGATTATTAGTGGCGAATGGCGATCCTCTTCACGCTGGCCGGAGAGGTCGGTTGCAGCGGAAGATGACAGCCGGAAGCATCGCTCTGCGCCTGCCGCTTCCCGTCCTCCGTCGAGATATATAAAGCAGCACGCCGCCGGAGTGGAAGGGTCTTCAGGGAGAAGGTGTTCGTCCAGGTCACGGGCTAGAGCTATAGCCATGTCAACTACGCACGCCAAGCTCGTGCCCATGGTGGCAGCCCGGCGAGCTGCAGCAGGCTGGGAGGTGGGCGGTGGCGGCGGGCCGGAAGGCGGCCGACAGCGGGAGGCAGCCGGTGGCGGAAGGCGGTGGAGCGGGCGGGTGAGATGGGATGCGTGGGGCATGGCGGCGTGGTCGAGACAGGCGCGACAACAGAGGAATTTCCGTTACGCGCACGCATGGAGATATTTCACTCTAATTTCTGTCGGTGATAACAAAAGCCAACAGAAATTTAGTTAACTTCAACTTGCGTCCGTCGGTTTTCGAAAATACCAACGGAAATTTAAAAAGCTGATGAAAATTCCTTGTTTTCTTGTAGTGCATAGTCATGACTGATGAGTATGGGGGAATGGCAGATATGCCCCAAGGTGGACTTGCATATTTACCCTATAGTTTGTGAGATTGGCAAATTTACCCCAGTTGATGAAATAACTTACAGATTTGCCCTATTCATCATTTTCAACAGATTTTAATTCATTTTTTTGTTTTCGGACCATCAAATACCCATTCTGCCCTTCTGTTTGTGTGCTTCCAGATCGATATATCGCCGCCGCCGACCTGGGTCTGTCACCGCCGACCTTCGCACAAGATTGACGCCCCGCGTCCCGCTGGCACTGTCAGCCCTCGCACCTCGCTAGTGTCAACACTCACGGCCACAGCGGCGGCGGCAAGGAGCAAGGGTGACGGCGTAGAGGCTAGCGGTGGCAGGGTGCGAAGACGATGGCATCGCCAAGCGGAGGCTGTCGACGACCGTCGCATTGGGTCGACGGCGTCACCATGTGGAGGCCAGCTGCGGCGGGGAGCCTGAGCAACAACAGCGTTGGGGTTGCATACGGAACCAGCAGCGCCGCGCGATGTTGGGCAATGTTGTCGTGGTAGCAGTGGCCTAGGAGGCGGCGGCGTGTAGGATTGGGAAGCGGCGGTGGCTTGGGAAACAGCCGCGGCTGCACAACATGAGATGGAGTGCGCGGGGATGAGCCATGGCAGCGCACGAACTCCATGTCTCCGTGCAAAGATGTTAGCAAATGATTTGAAATAAAAGATAAAGATTATGAAAATGAAGAAGGGTAGTTTGGTCATTTCTATGATAGAAAAATGAAAAAAGTAATTAAAATAACAGGAAAAATAGAGATGGGGTAAATTAACAAGGTTACACATCAATTATAGGGCAAAATAACAAGTCCATTCAACAATGGGGTAAATCTCCAAACACCCTCAAACTATAGGGTAAATGGACTAGCGGCCGTAGCATAAGGGCGCCGACAAGGAGTTGTTGGGCTACGACGAGCGTGCTCCGCCTGACCACGTTGCGCGTGGAGTAGGATGGTGAAGACGATCTCACGGCGACGGTTTGCCTGCCGGCTGTCCGGTTCTCGCGAATGCATTGGTTTGCTCACATATGAGTATATAATACTCTAAGGCTTATTCTAACTGGTTGTAATAATTTGAATGAAATTTGATGGGAGTTTTTTTAAAATATCCGTGCCTATATATCAATAGGCACTTATTCCTATTAGCTCTAATCAAATTAATCTAATTTGATCGTAAATATTGTTTACAAACTACACCTCGCTAGTTTTTTAGTATATGAAAATAGCATAGCCAGCTTTATATTATACTTGTGTAACTATTTTTGGATTTGTACAAAAGAATTAAATAGTCAGAGTTACGTGTCATTGACTTTGAAAGGATTAGATCAACTTTTTATGACTAGAATTAATGAAAGATAGATCAATTTTCTATGACTTTCGGGAGTTCATTCCAAGAGAATTTTCAAAAACCGTTTTTAGTTGATGTTACAATTTTGAGTTGGTTTTTGGAAAATTACCGAAGTAGACTCTCGTTGCCAAACCATTTAGAGAAATGGTCATGTTAACTTTTAGTTTGGCGACACGGCTTCTATCACTAAATGTTTAATAATTTTTGGTAGAACTTATATTGACATTCAAAATTAAACTTTGATTGTAGATGAGATAATCACGATGACGACAGTGACCATGAATGTACTAGAGGAAGACGCCATCGATCTAGGATGCTCACACTAGTGCCCATGACAGTGATGGACAATGTGTCATCGTGCCATAGATGCTCACAAGGATGCCGCTTGCCAATGTCGTCCTCAAACCAAACAAAAAACATAATAGTTACATCATTACACCAAACAATTTTCAAAAGAGAGACTGAACCATTCAATCCTAGAAAAAAAGATAGATCCTTTGAATCCCACCTAGACACCACTTTCCTACCAAACACACTTGTGAGAATTCTGTTGCTGCACTCTTGTTCTTCTCTATACACACACCAAACACAAACTTCAATTATCGAAATCTTGATTTCACCTTCACACATACCCCTAGTCAACCAGCCTATGAAAACCAATCTCTGACAATGAATTCATCTATTAGAGGATGTGTTTGAAAATTTTTTAGTCTTTACGGGCTTGTTCACGGGCACAAACCTATCCCTATTGGGGATGTGGGGCTCAAGGAAGGTGAAGCACTCCTATCCACGTTAACCAGCGGTACCCATTAATTCTCATATGTGTCAATTCATCTATGATTTATATAACATCTTCAATCTGCAAACCCTAATCCCTACCCTCTACTTAGACCTCAGCAATCAATTCCTCCTAAGACACCACCACTCCTGACTCCACTCGATCAACAACACCTCTCTTCGCTTGCCTACCACTAGTCCCCAACGCCGTTGCCGTTCGCCCACCATCGGTCCCTAACGCTGCTACCTCTCTCCTACCATGTGGCCCTGAGTCCCTAATGATGTTTTCCTAAGGCCCTTGGCACCACCAACTACTGAAAGTTGTCGAGAGAGAGGGAGGGTGAAAAGACAATATGAAAATTGGTTAGAGTACTCCACGTGGGTCCATCCTATCCCAGTAGTTGGGTAGCCACTTTGCTCTGTCGACCGGGTCACCATTCTACATGACCACATCTGATACAGCCATGGTCATGCTCAAGGTGAACCATGTTGTCACTCAGGGAAGATTGTCATAGAAGATTGTCATATTTCATGCCACCCAATAATCATGCAAATGGTATGTAGAAGTTCCACTTAACTTACAAGAACAATGTAGAGTAATCCTAAACCTATGAAACCAACCCAAAGCATCTTTGAGGTATCCGTTAGAATGAACAAAATTTAAGTGGATTTTAATGAGAATTGAACTATTTCTAGTAAAAAAATCTATAAATTCCTATGTTACGAAGGAGAGCAAAAGATCAAAATATTTCATATAGGAGATCTTACAAGGCAAACTCGGCACAATTGAAAGAAACTGTGCTGGAAGGATCGAACAAGAAGAAATGTGCAAGTTCAGGAACACAAGTTATGACAAAAAAGTGCAGCAGAAGAGAGAATTATGCAAACGAGCATACCTCTCCCCGCACGCATATCTCTACTAATATAAAGCGCGGACTTTGTCTGCGGATTCTGTTTGCGTGCCTCACTCCAACCTCTCCCCGCACGCTCGCCCGCATGCACAACTGCCCGCCCGCATCAAATGCACGGAAGAAAAAGAAAAAAAGAAAAAGAAAAATGTACCTTTTGCATTTCAGTACTTTAATTTCTATATTTTGCACAATGTATTACCATGAGTTTTGGATATATTTTGTGAAAAAAAAGAAACTCCAATTTTTGTTATTGATAAAACAAAATCTTTATTGACCCCCGAAACTAAGAATTTTGCACAAAGGCCCTTGGATTTCTAAAAAATCACACAAAACTATGAATTTTGCGTATAGACAGTTAGATTTACTATTTTTTTTATTATCGTAGCAATAAAATAAACCCCGTCGTAAAGGACAACCCCTTACTAGTGTGTACTGGAAGTGTGAAATAAAGTCTCACACGATAATCTCATTGGTGCTAGCTTCTAGTGGCCGGAGTTGAAGAAGACAACGGACGAGACTTTGGTTTGTTGCCTATGTAGACTGTAGCGCAACCACCCGTACATGTTTTCTAACATAATCTGGCAAAACTACTTCCCAAAATTCATACTTCCCAATTGCATCCAAGCTAGAACCTTCTTTATAGATGATTCTGGCTGGATTATCGGCACTACAACAATCTAGGCAACTTTCATCGGCTTCTCGACGGAAGAAGCTAACTTCCGTCGGCAAAAGGCTAACTTCCGTCGGCATTTGGCCGACGGAAGCGGGTAGATGGAAGTTAGCTAACTTTCATCGGCGGCCGACGGAAGTTAGCTAACTTCCGTCGGCTAACCATGGCCGACGAAAATTAACACAAGAAATCGATAACTTCCGTCGGCCAAACATTAGCCGACGGAAGTTGTTTTTTTTCTTTTTTTGCTTTTTTCTGTACATTCCAACAATGCACTAAACTAAGCACTGATAATTTTTTTCTTTTTTTTGCTTTTTTCAGTATACATCCTCAGTATACAACATCACAAACATGTATTCAGATTCATATTACAAGTTCTAGCACAAATTCTTCGATAGAACAAATTCTAGCACAAGCACAACATACACATACATTGTCTAGCACACATGCTCATGGTCTAATGTTTGACATTTCACAGCAGTAATGCACCAAGAAATGAAATGGAATTTCGTGGTTTCTCATTGATCAATCTTACAAATCTAGCACACATACTTATCAATCACCCTCTTAGCTTCACCACCCCCTTCACCACCCTCTTAGCCAATAATCCTTCCTATTGCTCCTCTCCTTCATTTTATCCTCCTCCTTCATCAGCTCATCCAATACACATGAGCAGCATAATATTGTTGTACCTAGAGAAGCATCTTAGACCCCATAATCAAGTAAATAATGATGACAAGTGAAAAACATAGCTAAAAGCTATTGACAAGTCTAGATATCAAGCAAGTTATGTGCTATCAAAAAAAGATGTTAAAGCCTAAAGGTGCTTTCAACTGAGGTGAAAATAGATATGATGGTTGGTGAAGTTGTCATAGCATACCAATGCACATGAGCAGCATAACAATTTAAAACAGTCAAGGGGACATGCCCCAACTGTTAGACAATTACTTCCAGGTCACAACAAACATAAATTAGTAAAAATGTTAGACAATACTTCCAGGCCTACTTTGAGAACGAAATGAACACATCAGGTTTCCAACTCAAATGTGCAAAGACAAACAACGCTCATTTTTTTACAAAATTGTTGGATCGTCACATAACAGGATCACAAGATTACACAATTCATGGTGCAGCATATTCCATAACGACAGCTTTAGTTGGCATAATCCAATGCATCACCATTAGCATGCACAAATGGCATGTCCTATATACAATAGGAAATTTACACATCCAGAAGGATGTGCCCCAGTAACAAGAACTAGATCAAAAAACTAATATTTCACGTAAATTGTGGTGTACCTGAAAAAACATTATTTTCGACCAAAGGCTAGAAGACCTAGTTTTTTATAGAGAGCTGAAAGATTTTTACATCATAATGGGGATATCAGTTTACAATGATAGACTGATAGTGCAACAAGCATTCTTCATCCAGTGCAACAAGCATATGCATAGTACAAAGTTAGCACATACTTATAACAGAGATACAGAGAAGAGAAAGAGAAGGGAACCAGAGATACTCACCTTGCTGTCGGGGGAGAGGGCGACGACGGGGGCGGCGCGAGTGGCGTCAATGGAGTAGCTGGGGCGGCGATCTGTGCGTCGGGGATGGGGCGGACGGGGACGGAGGGCGATGGGGTGTCGACGGGAGGGGAGGAGAGGAGAGGAGAGGAGAGGAAGGAATGCACACGGGCTAGAGGAGAGGCGCGGAGGCGGTGGTCGGGAGGCGAGGCAGGGAGGCGGGCCGGTGAAGACGGCGGCTGACGGTGTAGGGCGAGGCGGCTACCGGCGAGCGGGCGAAGACGGCGGCCTCTGGGCGAAGGCGATGACCGTTGGTGCAGGCCGATTTCGGGAGGCGTGGAGGCGGCGGCCGGAAGGCGGGGAAGCGGGGAAGGGAGGCGCGGAGGCAGCGGCGCAAAACCTAGGGTAAAACCTAGGCGGAGGCGCGGGGAAAAATAGGGCGCGGCTGGGAAAAATAAGACGCGGCTGGGAAAAATAGGGCTGCGGCTGGAAAAATATATTCCGTCGATCACAGCTAAAGCCGACGGAAGTTAATTTAATTTCTGTCAGCTTTAATGTTGGCCTATGGAAGTTACGACTTTTATCCTGGGCGGGGGCGAAAGCCTTTTAACTTCCGTCGGCCACAGTCAAAAGCCGACGGAAGTGAATTAACTTTCGTCGGCTTTTCCGAAGGCCGACGGAAATTAAAATTGCCGACGAAAATTTTCTGTTTTCTTGTAGTGCGGTAGGTAATTAATTCATGCATTAATTAAACAATATATATTATAAAACACACTGTTATGTTAGAAAAAAGTAATACAGATGTATAGTACAGATTATTGTCCATCAGCTAGTTCAAATGCCCCTTGACATGCTATTTGGTGTGACTTTAAGATTTTTTTTGAAATAATATTTTTTTAAAAAAAATAAAATTTCAAATTTATATGACAGTTTGAGAAAATTGCAAAAATAGGTACCAATTGACACTTGGTTGGCCGACTGGTGCCACGTGACGCCTAGTAGACACTTGGCATGCCAACTGGTGCTGTATAATAAAATAGTTTAAATTTTTATTTTTAGTTGAAAATAAAAACTGATTTTCTTAACTAAATATCCTAAATTCATCCACAACTCCAGATTAAGGATTTATTCGAGCTAGATTTGATTAGCTACAAAAAAATTAGATCGGGAGTTGTATCAAATTAATCATAAAGGCTAAAACTCAGTGTGACATTGTTAGCATTATGTATCATCAAGTTCCCACCAATTCAAAGATCCACTCCTTTGCCAACCATTACTTGGTAGCATACCATATATACGAGTCAAAATCAAGAATATCATACATTCCTCTTCCCCGAGTTATTGTTAATGGAAGTAATTTAATTATTGTATTGTTATACAACATTTATCAGATTTTCACCATAATTTTTTTAAATTTTTGAGCCACATGTTTTCTATCTAACTATCAAAATCTATTCACCTCTTTACTATATAAACATCGCCAACCCTAACTAACGCAACCCATCCCTCCCCTAGCCTCTAGGGGTGGCAATATCCCCATTGGGGCCGGGGACCCACCGGGACCCGCCCCTATGGGGCCGGGGACGGGTTAAATTTTTCACCCGCGGGTTCATCGGGTCGGTGCCCCGCATAAAGTCGGGTTCGGGTTCGGGTTGATTATTTGACCCGCGGGTCCCCACGGATCCCCGACCCAATAAATAAAAAAGCTCATATATATATATGTATATTTATATATGTATGTATTTATATATGTATATGTATATATATGTATATGTATATATATATTGGTTCAATGTAAGATGATAAAAAACCTAACTTTAATATTGATGAATTTTGTTTGTTGGAATGTTCGAAAATGTAAACAAGATGATTTACCTTGATATTTAGTTTGAATTTTGTTATATTTGTGATTTATAAATTATGTCATTTGTATACTTTTAAATTTCAAAACGGGTCCGCGGGGACCCGACAGGTTTGCGGGGACCCGACGGGTCCGGGTTCGAGTGAAAAATTTCACCCACGGAGCTAACGGGGCCGGGTCCTACCGGGTCCGGGTTCGGGTCTGGTATTCACCAACCCGGACCCACCCCGCTCCGTTGCCACCCCTAGTAGCCTCTTACTATCCATCACCGCTGCCACACCCAAATTGATAAGGCCCACCATTCGCCATTTCCTTGCTACCTCCCTTAATCTCCATATCACATTTCATCCCTCTTGGCTACCATCTGAGCTCCTTGCTGACCCTGCCACCACATTTGGTGAGGACCATAGGTTTCATCATCTACTTCTATCCCTCTTTTTCATGGAGGAGTGGAGGGCATGGTGCCCCTTCTCCAAGATTCTACCGAGCTCCAGTGGCGGTTGTGTGTCATGTGATCAACACATCTTGGTCATATGAGGGTCACAAGAGTCATTCAAGTTGGAAAAAGAACAAAGCCTAGTGCTTAATCTTAAAGTGAATCAGACATTTAAAATTTATAAGATTTCTCATTTTATTTTTTTCTCAAATGATAGTTATCAAATCCAAAAATGTATTCATCTTTAAAACATCCTACACTACATCAAGGTATTGTTAGCTAAAGATATTTAACGTTGATAACTAAGGGGGTGTTTGGACATTAATTTAAAGGACTAAACATGAATTAATTATAAAAATAATTACAGAACCCGATGATTATTGATAAGACGAATCTAATAAACCTAATTAATCGATGATTAACAAATATTTACTGTAACATCACATTGCCAAATCATGGCGTAATTACGTTCGTTAGTTTCGATTTGCCAATAATCCACCGATTATAAATGAGTTTTGTAAATAGTCTATATATAATACTCTAAAATAATATATAAATATTTCACGTGACGGGGGTTAAAATTTAGCCCCCCCAAAGATGAACAATAATTTAAATATTCATCAATTCCTTGATTTCTCGAATATATTGTTATTAAACTTTCCTTGATTTCTCGAATTTTTGGGAATAAATCATGTTTCCTTTAGTAAGAAAACCCGTACTAGACGATTCAATTTCAATCTCATTATATCCTCGTAAATATTAAGATCTGTTGGGGCGATTAGAAAAACTAGGGCCTATTTGGGTTAGGATTTGAGGCCTTCAAACAAGGCCTACGAGTTTATCCTAGGAAAAGATTAACAAATTAGTACTAAAAGTAAAAAGTAAAAGAATAAAATATATTTTATCAACAAATACGTGATATTGTTAAAGGATAGATAATGAGTATTGAAAAAATAAAACTTATTGATTTACAAATTAAGAATAGGCAAGATATCAAAAATTAAATATTCTTAAAAATTTTAAAAGCTAATAACTGTATGGTCTATTTATTTTAGTTTTTAACATCTAGAATCCATAGCTAAAACAATTTAGAAATTAATTAGAATCCAAAAACTAGCAAACACTATTTATTTAAGAAGAGAGAAATGGAATAGAAGATAGAGAATCTTACGAAAGCTTTTCGAAGAACAAGAATTCGCCGCAGACAAGACTGTCCACAGAAGATCACGACCTCCACTGGCCAGGTCAGCTTCTCCTGCCTCCACCCCGCAGCACCCTAACGAGTCCATTACTAGACCTTGCCTACCACGAACCCAAGTGCACCACGCCACAGAGATATGGGCCCCACCGAGTCTCCCCCACCGCCGGTCCACGGCGCTGTGGACCGCGACGCAGCCTTAAATCCTGGACTGTGTCAGAGCTGAACCCCTTTCCCATCGGAGGCGCCGACACTGCTGACTCGCCGCCGCCGCCGCCGCCGCCGCCGCCGCCGCAGATGGAGATGGCAGCCCCCGTCTCCCCCGCGCCGCGTACCGTCGAGGACATCTTCAAGGACTTCTCCGCCCGCCGGTCCGCTCTCGTGCGCGCGCTCACCGTCGGTAAGAGGACACAGCCGCCGCCGCCGCCTCTCTGCCTCGGTCCCTGTTTCGCTTGCATCTCCCCTGGATCTAACGCGATGGCGGCTCGCCCCGTGCGGTTTTCTTTCTTTGGCTCATCGCAGATGTGGAGGAGTTCTACGTGTTCTGCGACCCAGGTAAGATCGGATCGATCGGATCTGACGAGTGAGAAGATGTTGGTTTGCCGGTGTGGTTTCGTGCGTTTGATTGGGTTTTGGGTTCGCAGAGAAGGAGAATTTGTGCCTTTACGGGCACTCCAACGGGAGCTGGGAGGTGGCGCTGCCGGCGGAGGAGGTGCCGCCGGAGCTGCCGGAGCCGGCGCTCGGGATCAACTTTGCCAGGGACGGGATGAGCCGCCGCGATTGGCTCTCACTTGTCGCCGTCCACTCCGACTCGTGGTTGCTCTCCGTCGCCTTCTTCTTCGGCGCTCGCCTCAACGGCAACGACAGGTACAGCCATCCCCATTAGATCTCATGGTTGACCATTTCCACTGGAGAAATCACTTCTCGGAGAGTCATCAAATCGAATTCTTGTCTTGTCCGTGTAATCCCTTCCTTGCTCGTGGGCCGTGGGGTTTATGGATTGCATATTTTATTTCAGCTCACCTGGTCCATGTGTGCGCTTCTGCTGTTTCCTTTTCTTTTAGCTCTGAATGCGGCCATGTTTCACACTGTGTTTGTTTTATTTCTCCCTGTTTTCCCTCCGTTCACTGAATTTATTTTACTTTTGCCCTGAAATGCAAACAGTGCTGTGTGTCTTCAACGATGATTACTTGACAGCCATTAAAATATGTTCCCGAGCTTGGTGGAAATTTAGGTCTTTTCACTCCGAACATCGTCAGGAAATATTTTTTCCACGTTCTTGTCAGAAATTCGTGTACTGAGACTGATACGCTCTGTGTATTTTCAACTACCTGTAAAATTCATAGCGTATGCCATCATTTTTGTATCATGTTAAATTTGAGTGTTGGGAACTGCTGACCTTTCATGATAGTGCTTTTTAGTAATTTGGGTTGGATGCCTTAGTTCATGTTTTTGGATGTTACATACTTACATATTATATGGAACATGAAAGTAAAGGCTTTTGCAATTAAGGATTCGAACGGAAAGATAAATAATCAAATGAGCAAATGCAACCATTATTCTTCCAAGCTGAACATGCCACAAATTGCAGGACTATAACTTTCTCAAAAAATCCCAATGAGGGTAAAAGAATCAAATCCTGGGATTTTTATTGGAGATTTTTTTTGGGCTCTTTGTGACCTTGATTTTCTTTGTCAAGTTGACATGTCAAGTCCTTCAAATACTTGTAGACTTTTTCTTTGGTGCTACATTCTATATTCTTAAAATGAAATGTATCATGTGTAGTTTTTCCATGCATAACCAAGGATAAAGAAAGTTTTTCAATAAATTATTACAACTATGTTAGGTTGAATCAATAATTGGTAATTGACCGCTGGTCCTTTTTGATGTTTTGGGCCTCCGGCCTACTTGAATAGTTGACTGACATGCACGCCACGATAGTCATAATTCTGTGATTTTGCATTTTTTTTGTTTGCACAAAATTGTTTCTTGTTTCTTCTGTTTGTTCATTTTCTTATTTTTTTTCCTGAAATGAGGCGTTGTGAGCCAAGTGTTCTATCATATTTGCCAAGTAGTTTCTATTTCCGAGCATGTACACTTTCCACTTCCTTTGTGTTTTGGTTGAACTCTGGCATTCTGCTGTCTATTGTTAAATTGGTGATTTTTTTTCCTGTTTCTTGTAGGTATATGTTGCTGTGTTAGGTACCACAGAGTGCTAAAATGCACAAACCTGCTATCTCTTCTTACATACGCTCCTTTTGTCTTACATGGAGCAATGGAAAAGTTGGTGTCAAGTTTGTTTATGTTATTTAGTTGCTTATTTCTTGTGTTTGAAGGATTCATATTATACACAAGAATACAAGATTAATTTCTTAACTTCCAAGGAAAACTCATTGACTGCCTGATGCCACCTTCTGTAGTATAGTTGCTTCAGGTTGGCTGTTTGCCTCTTTGCCTGACAAAATATCCTTTTCTTTATATAAACTCTAGTACTCTACTTTATGAGTTCCAGTTAAACTTCATGAATATCTTGTTTTCATATTCTTTTTCTCTCCTGCCCAGGGCTAATGTGTAAGAACTTAAACTTGTACCATTTGTAATAGCATATTGGATTCATATTCTGATTTGAACTTCCCCACCATTATTTTACGAGCCCAAAGTATCAAAAACTTGGCTGGTGGGGGAATGATTGTCCCCGCAGCTTTTCAATAAGAAGAAAGCCTCAACCAAACCAGTCGAGAAAGACCACAGACCCTAGGCCCCCACAAGTGGAGACTTGGTTCTTGACATGTGTTTTAAGGCCCCTACCCCATACACGAGGGCCCATCTTCCATAAGTCGATTCTTAACACGTGGTTTTAGGGGCCAGCAAGTGATCTTTTTTAACCAAGCCTGAAATTTGCTCCTGTGGGGAGTCTACCCAGGACCTAGAGGTGCTACTTGAGCACTGTATCCACTAGGCTACAAGCCCTTTCGCAACCCAAAGTATCACATCATGGTTACTGAAATATTTGTTTGTTAGCTTAAGTGCATCCTTTTCCTGGATTTAATATGGTTCTCTCTTGTTTGTCAGGAAGCGCTTATTCAGCTTGATCAATGATCATCCAACCGTGCTTGAAGCACTGTCTGATCGAAAGCATGGAAGGGATAAGTCTGGTGTCGACAACGGAAGCAAATCCAGGCACTCAGCAAAGGTGTTATGTTAATGCTATATTAGTTTGTTCACTGTGAAACATTATCCAACTGTGTGTCCATTTGAAATTTTACAAACTGAAAGCTAACTTTTTATGCAGAAAGGAAACGATGTGACAACAAAGAACTCGAGGCCACCGGTTGTTGATGATGGGTACGACGATGACGAAGAACACAGTGAAACCCTTTGTGGAACCTGTGGCGGTCGCTACAACTCAAATGAGTTTTGGATTGGCTGCGACATTTGTGAGCGGTGGTTCCACGGGAAATGTGTGAGGATAACTCCAGCGAAAGCGGAGCACATAAAGCACTACAAGTGCCCTGATTGCAGCAGCTCCAAGAAAAGCAGGCAATAAAACAGTCTTTCTATAGCTGACTCTGATCAGTCAAACGATACTTGTCATCCCTCTTCCAGTCCCAAGCTGATGGCAGATAATTGCTCTAGAACATTGCGCACTGTTGTGGTAGATGTTGGAGAAATGAAACTTTACAGGATAGTTGGTTTCATAAACTGGTCAGTTACTGCTGTGGTTGTTCATTTCAGATATGGATACTGTTACATTGTAGTATTTAGAAGAAATTTGTTCATGCCTTGTTGGTATTTCATTTCCTAGCTGTCATCGATTTCTCGCTCGACATGTCACTGTGCATACTCGATTAAAGTCGAGATTTCTACTGCTACATGTTAAACTCGTGGGTTTCCTGTTCTTTTTTGGGTACTGATGATATGCTTAAGTATGAGTTTGGTTTGAAACCATAGGTTTCGCGAGCATGATTTTGAGAATGTCTTATTGATTTACTGTAGTTTTTGTGTCAGGAGCAAATGACAAAGTATTGTAGGTCGTAATGTAGCATTGTAGCAACGAGTGTGTAAAGAAATCAAGGGCATATTTGGTAGAACTTTAAATCTAAAATAGATATGTAGTGGGGATGGAGTTTTGTCGGATAAAGATATATGAGAACATCTGATATTAATTGACACATGAAGAGAATGATAAATAATTAAATTATCTTGCGAAACATGCTCTAGATATGGCATCCGGAGGTTGGCAATTTGGCACATGTAACTTTAGGGGACAATCTGGATTGTTCATTTTCAATCGGATGAACCAGAATCATCCGAAGGTGGGGCAGTGGAGCAATATGCATCCATGTGCAGACTGCACTGCCGTGGCCCATAATTTATCGATGTGAATTAAAAGTTTGGTATTACAATATTTTAACTTGCGTTATGAAAAGAGATCACCAAATGGATCAATGTTAATCTAGCATATCAAACGTTAAGTTAGCAATGTTTTAGTTAGAACAAATATTTATAATGTTGTGTACCAAAAATTTAGCCTCCAACAAACGCAATTTGGGGTTACTATAAGAGCAGAGGGACATCACCCAAAGCAAAACACTAACCCACCACTAATTTTCTAATTAAAGATGAGAGACTAGCACCAATATGGTATTAAAATCCGATATATATTTTTGAAATATGACAAATACATATGTGAATTAAGATTTTGTATGTCTATACGGATACGAATATGATATTAAAATCCGATATATGGATACGAATATGGTATTAAAATCCGATATATCGTGCGGATTATCCAAACAAGCAAAAATTGGATAATCCGAAAATTATTTGGGCCAGCAGATTCCAAAGCCAAAAAAGCGACTGATTAATTGTGATGTGACCATTATACCTATGAGTACAACTAGTGCTCACATAATATTATTGGGGAATAGAGGAGCTATGCTAGCCGGCAAATTTAAAATTCTCGCCCTAAGCCTAAGACTCATGCGCGTGCGGGATCATGGATCGTTACCTTCTAACACTAGACGCGCTAGGTGCAGCGGAAGAAGATGTCAGAGTAGCGCGTCAAGCCTATCCTCGCTTCGTCCTTGCCATCACTCGTCGATCCGATCGATGACGACGACAGTTGTTCGCGTGAAGATGTCCACGAGCATCGTTGTTGGAGCAACGCCTCTACGGAGTCCACACATACAAGGATGAAGTACCTCCCACGGCAGCGTGCTAGCACCCCACGTGAGAGACGGAAGATCCTCGATCTCAACGTTTGAGATCAAGAAAGGGAGGAGAAGAGTCTATGGTGGCTAGGTCTAATCTAGGCTTATTCCTTGTTCCAAGACATCCTCCTCCTTTTCTTTTATAGGGCTGAGAGCCCCTGGTCGTGCTCATCTCGAAACTCTCAAAACCGTAATAGATCCAATCTGTTCGCCCACGTCGAAACTTCTGATTTTGGATTGGAACTTCCGACAGGGTATTTTAGGTCTCCCGATACAGTACAAAACGCAATAGATCCAATATGTTATCGCCCACCTCGGAACTTCCGATCAGTACAAAATTCCCCAATTCCAAATTGGAACTTTTGGCTCGTCGGAACTTCCGAAGCAACATTTGCTCTTTGTATCGAGACTAGATAATAATCGAAACTTCTGATACTGCCTATCGGAACTTCTAATCCACAGAATTTTCTTGGGCATAACCTTCAAATATATCATGAGGCGAACTCGTTTCTTATCACACTCCAATTTGTTTTAATTGAGAACTATCGGGAATATGATCCTCAAGTATTCTATAATGAGCTTATCAGCTCAGATCGAGAGCAACCCAAATTCTACATTAGAGTCTAGTATGGTCCATGAAGGGGGTTTGTTTCTGATAAGGAAGGTTGAGTTCTTGTTGGGTAACCGAATACTACATCTCATATAAAGAGATATAAACAAATCTTTGTAATTAGGAAATTAACATTTGAGTTTGATATGTAATCTTATATGTTAGAGAGACCAACTCGGGATAGAATCCTAGATCATCGGGCTCACTCCTTGACTATATAAAGAGGACGAGGCACCCCCAAGAGACATCAAATCCAATCAAATCATCTAGTCTCAATTGCTTAAGCTTATAACTCATTGCTTTGTAAGCTTAGACACTGTATAATACACCAAAATATTGGATATAGGGTTATTATCCTTTGGGAGGACTCTTATTTTCTAGAGTCGACCATCAGGTTTGAAGGTGTTGCACTTTTCTTACACATCTATTGATCACCTCGGGTACTTGGTACTCTATTGGATGAACTCTACAGAACAACACCAATTTGTGATTGTTGCCACTACTTCATCCCAC
Organism: Zizania palustris; assembly: GCA_019279435.1. Classification (NCBI taxonomy): domain Eukaryota; kingdom Viridiplantae; phylum Streptophyta; class Magnoliopsida; order Poales; family Poaceae; genus Zizania; species Zizania palustris. The sequence continues at coordinate 26,364,310 of JAAALK010000282.1, forward strand.
TCTAATTCAGGTGTTTAAGTATAGCCTATAAAGCTTATCAAGTATACTTTCAAATAAATCTAGCCTCACATCTATATCTAGTTGGAATCGGCTGCAAATCATGTTTTACTACATAGACATGTTCTAAAAATGGTACTGCTTCATCCTATTTTGGCCTAGTGGACTGTGTATCAAGTTAAGTCCATAAAGGATACATATTAGGTTTAGAAACCAACTTGTAACCGATCTAGACCCCTCTAGGTAATCCTCTCCACTATTTATACACCTTAGCATAGACGAAAACAAGTGAGTTTTGTTTAGAGTAGATTAAAGTTAGCTACCGTTACTTTTTCGAGAACAAGCGTTGGCTAGACCACCCGTTTCTCGTTATAGACCCCAACCTTGTACAGTGAACTTATTTCTTATTTGCAATTCATATTGCTTTTATCTTGTTCTTGCTTATTCTTCGATTGCTTACAGGAACATACCCTTATGGTTAGGTTGATCGTGCTCTTGCTAGATCATAAAAAACTTACGAAGTTGGTGTATTGATCGCTAAGGCACAACACAAACATCTTGTACTATTATAGTCAACTTGTCAACATCGTCTTCTTCTAATCGAAGTTATCTTAACTGATCAAAAGATCAGGGCAACGAAACATACTACAACCGTGGTGACCATTAGGTGGTATCAGAGCGCTAGGTTGCTCGGTAAGAAATCACTTGATCCAAATTTTTCTTCCTATAGTACAATAAAATAAAAAAATAGGTGAATTAGTTTTTTTCCTGATCTAAGACAATTTGTGTTGGACCGAAAACGGCGACCAGAGGGGGGGGGGTGAATGGGAGCTTTTAAAATTTCGGGCTAAAAACTAGCCTACGGTTTTAATCCTCTCTTCTGCGGAACAGGCTTCGAACACTACCTTCGAAGGTCTGGTTCGGAGGTGTTTTGACAGCTCCAAACACAGGCTTCGCAGGAGCAAAAGTTCGAAGCCAAGAAGACTTCGCTCCACTAACAACCCTCGAAAATCTACTCTGCTAAGTCCGTGCAGGCTCCGCACACAGGGTGCTTCGAGCAGGCTTCGCACTTCACCCTTCGCAAGAGTGGACAACCCTCTAAGGACTTCGACCAAGTACTTGGCAACAGCAACTGGTGCTGGGCTTCATACACGAAGGTCTAAACGCACACAAACGGACTTCGCTAAGGGCTTCGACACAAGAAGCAAAACGAGCTTCGATCAGGGCTTCGCTAGTAAGCTGTGAGGACTAGCCTCAAGTTACACAGAGCGACAGCACGCTGAAAAACACACTTCGCACAAAAACAACCTTCGCCTAGACAGGCTTCGGTGCACTATAACTAGCGAGGTATGTAACGCGAGCTCAAGCAAAAAGCACAAAGAAGCAGGACTTTGCCGCTTGAACAAGGAACACAATAAAATTGAACTCTGGATGAATACAGCGAGGTGTGTGGCTACAGGAGCTCAACAGTAAATGCTCAAAGTGTTAAATGTTACCTACCGAGCCCCCATATTTATAGCCCACAGTTCACCCAAAGGAATTGACTACTTTACCCCTAGGGTTTACACAAGTTTTGTCTCTACAGAACAGAGGGGTACAAAAGGTAGTCCAACTTTATTCTGGAGGCTTCTCTGTCAGCTTTGCAGAGGGGACAGTGTCAGCTTTTTGCAGAGCAGACAGTGTCAGCCTTTGCAGTCTTTGACCTTCTAGAGCCTCCCTTCGCACACGAGGGTGCGGTAGCTTCGGCGAGAAGCCTTGAGCCCGGTGGCCTTCGCTTCGCCGAAGATAGCCTCCGATACAATGACGGTTTTGAGCCGAAGCCGTCAAAGCCCTTGGGCCTTCGCACCAACACCTCCGGAGTGGACCACCACGGCTTCGCAGCTTCACCCAGCTCGAACTCCGTCAGTCCGTGTACCGAAGCCATGCATGGCCGAAGCACCTCAAGTCAACCTTGCTCCAGAGCTAGCCTCGCTCCGAAGCCTTCCTCACTCCGAAGCCCCACCTTCGGAGTACCACCCTTCGAAGTCCCTCCTTCGTCCAAGGCCTCCGCATGAAGCATTCCATGAGCACTTCGTCGCAGTGTCTCTCCCCGAGCACACTCCTCGACGAGTCTCACCCGGACCATGCCTTCGATGCACCTCGACTTCTGAGACCTTCGTCGGGCACCTTTGAATGTCTCCCTCCGGAGCACACTTCGAACTCCTTGCCTCCACAGAGGACTTGTTCCAACCAACTCCGAAGTCACTCCATCCGGAGTACCTTCGAAGTGCCTCACCTCCGAGGACTTTGTCTCGGAGTACCTTCAGCCGGAGCCACGCTCCGCACTCTCTGCCTTCACCTGGCACGCCTCGACCCGAGGACCGACCCGGACCCCTTCGCAGCCACCGTGACGGAGCTCCCCGCTCCCCTGGCATCAAGCCTCCTGCTTGACCCAGGTTCACCTGCTACGAACCTGTCCGTCGCCTCCGAAGTCCCTGCGCACCACCGACAAACAAACAAGTGTATCCAGTACTCCGGAGACCTCTCCGGGTTAGCAACCTCCGGTACACACTCCGGTGTACCGCCCAAAGTACCGAAGCCTTCGGTACGAACCCAGTCATCGTGTACTGTCGGACCCCTCCGACACGCACACTCCGCTGCAACAATTGCAGCAACCAAACCACCGAACACCCTTCGGTGAAACCACCTCCGAACACACTTCGGAGGTACAACCTCCGAAACCCCTCCGGAGGTACCCTTCGAACCAGAGGGTAAAAAGCCTGTCAATCACTCATCACAAACACTGAAACCAACCCTTGGTTTCTCAATCTCCCCCTTGATGAGTGCATTGACAACCAACTTTAAATCCAAGAAAATTTAAAAATTTTCAGCACACAAGTGACCATAAAAACTCATAAAAGAGCCAAATCATGTCACTTGACAGAAGAATTTTCCTCCCCCTTTAAAAGAGTAAAAGCCCTTTCGGCAAATCTCCCCTTTCTCAAGATAAAAACTCCCCCTGAGATAAGTTTTCCCTTTTTGGCAACAAAGAACCTTCTCCCCCTTTGGAAATTATACCCCCTTGCGGCAGAGAACATAGCAAGTCTCTCCAAATTTCTCCCCCTTTGGCAATGCAAGCATCAAGGAGCATGAAAAAGATGCATAGCTTGGAAATGAGCAGAATTGCAAAGACATATAAAGAAAAAATATGCCAACAATAACACCAATGATCATGGGCTCAGCTCAATTTAACATTCTCTAAAAACATGATGAAGCATGTGATTTGATCATTTTTGAAAGAAAAGCATCACCACTTAGTCAAGGAAACTAGACAAGTAAGAGCAGGGACTGCGCAAAGCTAGTCAAATTCTACTCTAGACAGACAAGTCCAGTTCAATTGGAGCATGAGAAGCAAACTTGATAATCAATGAATTTTGTTGTTCTTTTCTTAGTGCCAGGGGTTATTTGTTTGTCCACCTTATACTTGCCAATCAGGCCAATCCTAGGCATGAAAACCATAAGAAGCTTAAGGCAATGATTTTGGCATACACTACACTATTCCAGTTCAGACCAATGTGCAATGGAAAGCAGTCTAGAATAGAGTAGTGCGACAAACAAACCCCCTGGTTCTTTTCACTGAAAGCATGCAAATCATGGAGTTTTTGATTTTGATTAAGTGAATCAATTTGATTAACACTTGACGAATATCCATGAGGATGTAGAACAATTTTTCAAGTTGCAATCTTTAGCATCCAATGAACAGTGTCTTTCTATCAAGCAGATAAAAGATAGCTAAAGCAGTCCTGCCTAAACATGCTAGATTCAAGACTAAGCAGTGAGCACGATTTGATTTTGAAAATAAAACATCATGCACATGAATGTTTCAGATAAATTAAAAAGAGCTGAGCTATCATGATGTCATGGATTATAATCAGGCATATAGGTGCAAAAGATGTAAATGCAATTTCAACACAATTAGCAAATGCACATCCATCTAAAACTGCTCCCCCTCACAAAATGCCGTAAGGGTGACAAATACCAAGTTCCCCACGCAAGTAAGCAAATCGAGAAGCATCGAGGGGTTTTGTGAAAATGTCGGCAAGCTGGTGTTGGGTATCAACATATTGAAGTTCAATATCACCCTTCTCATTGTGATCTCTGAGAAAATGATATCTCACATCAATGTGTTTGGTTCTGGAGTGCTGAACCCGGTTGTTTGCAATACAAATAGCACTAGTGTTATCACAGAAAAGTGGAACACTCTTATAATCTAACCCGAAATCCCGCAAAGTGGAAACCATCCACAAAATCTGAGAGCAACAGCTAGCTGCAGCAACATATTCGGCCTCAGCCGTCGATTGTGCAACACTAGACTGTTTGCGGGAAGACCAGCAAACCAGAGAAGTACCCAGAAAATGACAAGTACCAGAGGTACTCTTCCTATCAATTCTACACCCAGCAAAATCCGCATCGGAATAACCTCGAATACATAAAGATGAAGATGCTGAATACCATATGCCAAATTCAAGGGTATGTTTGAGATACCTTAAGATGCGCTTTACCGCTTGGTGGTGCGAAGCTCGTGGTGAAGCCTGAAAACGAGCGCACAGACACACTGCGAAGTGTATGTCCGGCCTCGTGGCAGTCAAGTAGAGGAGGGAGCCGATCATGCTTCGGAACTCCTTCTGATCTACGGCTTCTCCATCTTCGTCAGGATCCAATGCTACAGATGTAGCCATTGGAGTGGCGAGGGGCTTCGCATCGGACATGTCGAACTTCTTGAGCAGGTCCTTGGTGTACTTCGTCTGGTGGACAAAAGTACCTTGTTTGCTTTGTTTGATTTGCAAACCAAGGAAAAAGGTGAGTTCACCCATCATTGACATTTCAAATTCCCTGCTCATGGTATCTGCAAACTCGGCAACTAAAGCACGAGAAGAGCCACCAAAGATGATATCATCCACATAAATCTGCACTAGGAGGAAATCTTTGCCATGCTTGAGAGTAAACAAAGTTTTATCAACAGAGCCCATCAAATACCCTCGCTCAAGCAGAAAAGACTTAAGTTTGTCATACCACGCCCGAGGGGCCTGCTTGAGTCCATAAAGAGCCTTATGAAGTTTAAGGACTTTATGTGGGTACTTGGGGTTTTCAAAACCAGGGGGTTGTTTTACATAAACATCTTCACCTATGAAGCCATTAAGAAAAGCACTTTTGACATCCATTTGATAGAGTTTGAATCCCCGGGATGTCGCAAAGGCAAGCAAAATCCTAATGGCCTCAAGGCGAGCAACAGGTGCAAAAGTTTCAGTAAAATCAATCCCTTCTAGTTGAGAAAAGCCCTGAGTTACAAGTCTAGCCTTGTTTCTAACTATAGTCCCATCCTTCCCTTGTTTATTTTTGAAAATCCATTTTGTTCCAATGAAATGAACATTTGGTGGAGGATCAACTAAAGTCCAGACTTGGTTTCTCTCAAAATTTTCAAGTTCCTCATGCATGGCATTGATCCAATTAGAATCAGAAAGTGCATGACTAACATCTAAGGGCTCGAAAGAAGCAACAAAAGAGGAATCGATGAAATGAGCATGAGAACGTGTTACCCTTTGATCAAGCTCACCAATGATCTGCTCGGGAGGATACATCCTTTGAACATGGTGTGGAGCCTCGCGGCGGGATGCAGTCTCCCCCTCAACTTGTGCGTTGGAGTGGTCCAAGATGACTGATGTTGAGGTAGTCGCTTCGGGACCTCGTGCCGAAGTAGTTGAAGCGAGGTCAGCTTCAGGGGTCGATGTTGAGGGTAGTAGGGGTTCATCCTCGAATTCTCTGGGATCTTCTTCTTCGAATAAGGTCTGTTCCATGTCGTGTTCATTTGCCTGTTCAAAAGCAGAACTAACAGAGGGGGTTGATTCATCAAAAGTCACATCACATGACTCGATGACAGTGTTAGTTTCCAAGTTATAACACGATAAGAATGGCCATGAGTAGTGTAACCCAAAAAGATCCCGTCAGAAGAGCGCGACTCAAATTTGTCCAAGTTACCATGTTTTAGGATAAAGCAGCGACAGCCAAAAACTCGAAGATGAGTAACCTTGGGCTGTCTCCCAAAACGCAGCTCATAAGATGTCAAATTTAAAATTGAGCGCAAGAAGATTCGGTTTGAGATGTAACAAGCAGTGTTCATGGCCTCAGCCCAGAATTTTCTAGGAGTCCTATGCTCATCAAGCATCGTCCTAGCCATCTCAACCAAAGTGTGGTTCTTCCTCTCAACAACACCGTTCTGTTGAGGAACCCGCGGAGCAGAGAATTGATGTTCTATGCCATGCTCCATGCAAATGTCAACAAAGAGACTATTTTTGAACTCGGTGTCATTATCACTTCGAATGAATTTCAATGCACCAGGGAGTTTAGTAAAAAGTCTCAAAGCCAAGCTCCGAAAGTGTGAAAACACTTCATCCTTGCTGGCAAGAAAGAAGACCCAAGAGTAGCGAGAGAAATCGTCGACAATAACTAATACATACCACTTGCCGCCTAAAGAACTGACCCGAGAAGGACCTACAATGTCTATATGGAGAAGTTCTCCGGGTTGTTCAGTCATCACTGTGGTGACTGGCGAATGCGAAGCAGCAATCATTTTTCCATGTCGACAAGGAGCGCAAACTAAATTCTTCTCAAACTTGAGCTTGGGCAATCCTCGGATCAGGCCTAGGGCGCTCAGACGAGCGAGCAACTCAAAGCTCATATGCCCTAGTCTCCTATGCCACTTCCAAAGCTCAGAAGTCGAATGTGCAACAAGACAATGAGAAGATCCAGACGACTCAGAAAAGTCAGCTCCAAAAACTCTCCCAACTCTAAAGATCTTACACACCACCACGCCATCAGAATTGAGCACTTGCGAAGTATCGCGATGGAATCGCACTTCGAAGCCCTCATCAAGCAACTGAGATACATACAGCAAATTGTATCCCAGGTTTTCAACCAACGCAACATCTTTGAGAGTGAAATTCGAATTAATTCTTACCACACCTTTACCTTTCACTCTACTCCTTCGATTGTTTCCGAAGGTGATATGTTCCCTTTGCTTGGTTGTGGTGAGGCTGGAGAACCAAGCTGCATCTCCGGTCATGTGGCGCGAACAACCGGAGTCCATGATCCACGTGCCCTCCAAGCCTCGATCTGTCGCCTACACATGATAAGAATATCTCGATCGCTCAGTGCTGGGGTGAGTGAAAAAATGACGAGGCATCCAGCACTGAGTGACACGAGTAGTAGGCGCAGTAAAAGTAGACGGTCTACGCACAGGAAAATCAAAATGATGCAAAGTGCGAGGTCTACCTACATGCTGTGATCGAGCAACATGTCGAGGTCTCCTACTTTGACGAGGTACAAAGCTACTCGCCCGAGGTCTAACACCATATGGAACATGGTGAACACCTCGAGGAGCAAAACCTCTCCGAGAAGCACGAGGAGCCTCAAAAGCAGGACGATAGTACATCTCAGACTCATGCATACCTAAAGATGGGTAATGCATGTTCTGGTAACTCATCGCCTGAGCGCGTCGCTCATCCTTGATGCGACGGAAACAGAAACCAACCAAATGACCCGCCCGCTGATAGTAAGAACAGTGAAACACTCTCCGAGGGGCACTCTCATGGGTCACAGGAGCAACTCTCACAGGCTCCTTGGGTTTCTTCAGAGTGGTTTTCTTGGGAGGATTTTTCTTGGCAGGAGGTGTGGTTTTCTTTGGTGGTTGGGTAGGCTTTTTGGTTGATGGGGTGTCTAACAGAGCTCTCTCTTTCTCTAGGGTAGTGGGAGAGGTAAAAACAGTTTTGGTCTTACTGTCTGAAGGAATCCTCTCAAAACCCAAACCTAGAGCTACCCCTGCTCTGTCAGCACACAACTTGGTCTTGGCCAAGAGCAAATCCATCCTACCCTTTCCCTCAGTGCATTTGTTTACCACGGAAAGAAGGTATTCATTTTCTGACATGAGGTTTTCAGCTCGCTCTCTAGCAGTGCCTAGCTGGTCCTTAAGGGTAATGCAAGTGTCACAAACAGGTTGCACATCCTTAGAACTACCGGCCCTCTCCAATCTAGCCTCTAAATCATGAACATGTTTATCACGTGAATTAATGCTCTCGCGTAATAAAGAACAGTTCATGCAATCAATAACATCATGAGGTCTAGAATCCACCTCCAAAAGCTGCTTCTGTGCAGTCTCAAGCTCAGATAGAGTTTGAGCATGAACAGAACGCAACTGAGCAAGCTCACCCATGACAGTGGTACAAGAATCACATTCAGCATCATTAACTTTAGACTTAAGCATGGCATATTCAGTAGAAACAGATTCTAGCCTAAGTCTAAGGTCTTTTCTTTCTCTAGCGGCTTGCACAAGCAATCTATCCTGACCAAGAACTACTTCATTCAGCTCATCTAGTTTTATTGAAAGCTGATCATAGGATAGAGGTACCTCAGATGAGTCAAGCTCATCGCCGTTATGATCGCTATCGGCCATGAAGCAAAGGCTGGTGAAGTCTCGTCCCTTCTTGTCCTTCTTGTCCTCCATCCTTGGGGACTCCTCCTCCTCAGAGCTCGACTCCTCAGTTGAGTAAGTGTCGATGTCGCTGAAAGCAGCAACAAATGCTCTGGAAGCGGCCTTGGCTACTTTCTTAGCCATCTTGACGCGCTTGCCCTTCACAAAGGGTTTCCTCTCCTTCTTGTGGTATTTAGGGCGCTCACTCTCATCTCTCTTTTTGAGCTTGGGGCAATTAGCCTTGATGTGAGAAGTGTCGCCACACTCGAAACAACCACTAAAACCACTTCTCCTCTGATCCCGTCTCTCATGATGAAAACGGGTGAACCTTCTGGCAATGAGAGCAAGCTCATCATCATCCAGAGTGTCCACCTTCTCCTTTGTGACGGAGACCAGGGAGGACAAAGCAAAACCATCTGCAAGAACACAAGTGCCAGATGTGCTTGGTTCTGCAGTGGTGCCACGGCTAGTGCTAGAAACCAATGCCAATGGCTGTGGCAAAGAGCTTCTGTGCACAGCAAAAGATGCCTTGGCAATCTATGTGGACTTCAGCTTGCTAAAAAGCTCATCACAGGTCAAGGTGTTATAACCTGCGGACTCCTCAATGCTAGATATCTTCACTTCCCATATGCTACGGTCAAGAGCATAGAGAAGCTTGATAGCCCTATCATGATCATTGTAAGCAAGCGTACCGTTGGATCGCAAGTTACTCACTATCGCGTCAAAGCGAGAGAACATGGCATCTATAGATTCACCAGGTGCCTGCACAAACAGCTAGTACTGTTGGTTGTATGTGCTTTGGCGCCTGGCCTTAATCTGAGTAGAGCCCTCATGAAAGATAGTGAGTGTTGTCCAAATTTCCCTAGCAGTCCTAAGGTGTTGCACCCTATCAAACTCACTTCTACTCAAACCAATGAACAATACATTTCTTGCCTTGGAGTTGGCATTATACTGATCCTTCTCTGTTTGAGAGGTGCGAGTCTCAGGGATGGAGTATTGTGAGTCCACAATCTCCCAAATTGCATTTCCTTGGCTTAACAAGTAAGCCTCCATGCGCACCTTCCAGTATGCAAAATCTGTCCCATCGAACAGAGGAATTTTACTGCCTCTATCCATGTCGCCAACAGATCACAAAACTGGTTAAGGTCAACTGGTGATCTTAACCCGCTCTGATACCAATTGTTGGACCGAAAACGGCGACCAGAGGGGGGTGAATGGGAGCTTTTAAAATTTCGGGCTAAAAACTAGCCTACGGTTTTAATCCTCTCTTCTGCGGAACATGCTTCGAACACTACCTTCGAAGGTCTGGTTCGGAGGTGTTTTGACAGCTCCGAACACAGGCTTCGCAGGAGCAAAAGTTCAAAGCCAAGAGTGGACAGCCCTCTGAGGACTTCGACCAAGTACTTGGCAACAGCAACTGGTGCTGGGCTTCGTACACGAAGGTCTAAACGCACACAAATGGACTTCGCTAAGGGCTTGGACACAAGAAGCAAAATGGGCTTCGCTAGTAAGCTGTGAGGACTAGCCTCAAGTTACACAGAGCGACAGCACGCTGAAAAACACACTTCGCACAAAAACAACCTTCGCCTAGACAGGCTTCGGTGCACTATAACTAGCGAGGTATGTAACGCGAGCTCAAGCAAAAAGCACAAAGAAGCAGGGCTTCGCCGCTTGAACAAGGAACACAATAAAATTGAACTCTAGATGAATACATCGAGGTGTGTGGCTACATGAGCTCAACAGTAAATGCTCAAAGTGTTAAATGTTACCTACCGAGCCCCCATATTTATAGCCCACAGTTCACCCAAAGGAATTGACTACTTTACCCCTAGGGTTTACACCAGTTTTGTCTCTATAGAACAGAGGGGTACAAAAGGTAGTCCAACTTTATTCTGGAGGCTTCTCTGTCAGTTTTGCAGAGGGGACAGCGTCAGCTTTTTGCAGAGCAGACAGTGTCAGCCTTTGCAGTCTTTGACCTTCTGGAGCCTCCCTTCGCACGCGAGGGTGCGGTAGCTTCAACGAGAAGCCTTGAGCCTGGCGGCCTTCGCTTCGCCGAAGATAGCCTCCGATACAGTGACGGTTTTGAGCCGAAGCCGTCAAAGCCCTTGGGCCTTCGCACCAACACCTCCGGAGTGGACCACCACGGCTTCGCAGCTTCACCAAGCTCGAACTCCGTCAGTCCGTGTACCGAAGCCATGCATGGCCGAAGCACCTCAAGTCAACCTTGCTCCGGAGCTAGCCTCGCTCCGAAGCCTTCCTCACTCCGAAGCCCCACCTTCGGAGTACCACCCTTCGAAGTCACTCCTTCGTCCAAGGCCTCCGCATGAAGCATTCATGAGCACTTCGTCGCAGTGTCTCTCCCCGAGCACACTCCTCGACGAGCCTCACTCGGACCATGCCTTCGATGCACCTCGACTTCTGAGACCTTCGTCGGGCACCTTCGAATGTCTCCCTCCGGAGCACACTTCGAACTCCTTGCCTCCGCAGAGGACTTGTTCCAACCAACTCCGAAGTCACTCCATCCGGAGTACCTTCGAAGTGCCTCACCTCCGAGGACTTTGTCTCGGAGTACCTTCAGTCGGAGCCACGCTCCGCACTCTCTGCCTTCACCTAGCACGCCTCGACCCGAGGACCGACCCGGACCCCTTCACAGCCACCGTGACGGAGCTCCCCGCTCCCCTGGCATCAAGCCTCCCGCTTGACCCAGGTTCACCTTCTACGAACCTGTCCGTCGCCTCCGAAGTCCCTGCGCACCACCGACAAACAGACAAGTGTATCCAGTACTCCGGAGACCTCTTCGGGTTAGCAACCTCCGGTACACACTCCGGTGTACCGCCCAAAGTACCGAAGACTTCGGTACGAACCCAGTCATCTTGTACTGTCGGACCCCTCCGACACGCACACTCCACTGCAACAGTTGCAGCAACCAAACCACCGAACACCCTTCGGTGAAACCACCTCCGAACACACTTCGGAGGTACAACCTCTGAAACCCCTCCGGAGGTACCCTTCGAACCAGAGGGTAAAAAGCCTGTCAATCACTCATCACAAACACTGAAACCAACCCTTGGTTTCTCAATTTGAGCCTTTGCTTAGTTTTTAGTTTGTTGAGTTTATGATTGCTTTGTTGTGTCATGTTGCTGGTTCTAGTTTCCATGAATAGAATTTCGAGTTCATTACATGTGATCTCGGTTGAAGTTGCCCAATTCTATTGGAGTCAGACTCTTACTAAAAATAGCAGGTCTAATTTCATCACACCTTAGCACAACCAGAAATATCTGGGTTTTGTTTAGATTAGATTAAAGTGACCTACCACTACTTTTCCGAGAACACATGTTGGCTATACCACCTGTTTCTCGGTACAGGGCCCAACCTTATATCATGAACTTATTTCTTATTTTTAATTCAAATTGTTTTATATTTTTTTGGTTTTTATTCGATTGCTTGCATGAACATACCCTCGTGCTTAGGTTGATTGTGCTCTTCCTAGATCACGAACAACTTGTGAAGTTAGTGTATATATCACAAACAACTAGTGGAGTTAGTGTATCGATAGCTAAGGCGCAACACAAATGTGTATGGTTATAGTCAGGTCATCTACATTGTCTCCTTCTAATCGAAATTATCTTAACTCACCAAAAGATTGGACCAAAAAAATACACCACAACACTGGTGATCATCATATTGTATGTAAATTTTCCATGATATGATAAGTTGCAACCAAGTTGGTCATCGGACCAAATGCTTAAGTCAACAACCAAGATCGTTCTTTATCCTTAGTTTAACCACCACTCCGATTCATTTTTTCTATGCACTACGCCAATCAAGGTGGCAGTGTTTGGAGTGGCAATTTGATGAACCCCATGTTTAGAGTGTCAAATTGGCGAAGCCCACCGTTTAAAGTGGTATTTTATCAGATTACTCTGGTGCATAATAGACTATAGATCCCAAAGCATGTAAAAGTGACTACGATGCAGAGAATTTCACTTTCTCAAAAGAAGAAGGTCCTCTACCTTTTGTTTCAATGGGCTAATTAACCAAGCCTGAACACTATGTCAACTCAGCCGACATACAAAAGCATGGAACAATCCCAGATATATTGTACATATATTGTATGCATATTTTCCATCATACAATAAGTTGAAACCTAGTTGGTCATCAGACCAAATGCTCAACCAATAACCAAGATCGATTCCTTATCCTCTAGTGTTAAGTTTTGATTTTTCATGATTAAACACCAATCTAATCCATTGTATACTGTACACTAAACCTTTGGCTTGCACAACTTATTTGTTACATATTTGTTTAAAAATTGAATTGTAATAAATTTTGTCAACTATTAACTCTGTTTGGATGATGATTATGTTTGCCACACCTCACCTTAGCTGACAAAACGTGTGGCCTAAAAACAGTGGTCACACCTTACCCAAACAGAAGTAAAAAAATGAGTCTTTCACATGATGCATTATATGATTACAAAGCAGCACATATAAGATTACAACTCTTAGATGCTATAATTAGGAGAAAATATAAACACCCCCATAAGGGTAAGCAGCACACACCTTGGACCCAAGGCAGCACTAGCACTACGTTAGCCATCCCTAGGAGAGACCGACCAATTCTAACAGAAAAATGCTAACACTCGCTAAGACAGCTCCACTAGAAAGAGAGAATAGAGTGGCGAGGTTGAGTAGCAAGACTTACAAGATAACGCCTCTAGAGAGGTCATGAAACCAAAATACGTCGCCATCGTCCTTCTACTAGACTTAGGCTAGGTTTTCACCGAAGAATATTGCTAGGTAGGTGAGAAAGACTACTTGACAAAGCTCAAGGGAGGAACATGGCCCTCGAAAGCGTTATCATTGTCGGCCCAACAAGGCTAGGCTAGACTTTCACCTGTAGTTTTCTCACACAAATCTAAAGATGCCCTCATCTTCTCAACACCCAAAACAAACCAAAGTCGACAAACATCCTGCCTCATCATCACCGGCACTACGACACATGAAGGTCCGAAAAAAGCACTGGACCTTGCACCCCTACTGCTCCAACTAGGCTAGTGCCCCGTGTACCACTACTCCATGAGCACCACATATAATAATTGTGATAGTGAATCAAATAATTGCATAACAAAACATGGTATGCCTTACATTTAGCGTGGCAAGTGGCAACATAAGACATAATCTAAACAAACCTCATAATCCAAACAAACCTCTTGAATAGATGCCTTCGATAGCTAGCAGCCATGAGACAGAGCATCATGTTCCTTATCATCACAATCATGGCGTTGTTACTCGTCACGACCATGCATGGCGATGAAGAAGACATGTACGTGAAGGACGACACGGTGGTAGGGCATGATAGGGCGCGAGTGATGGAGCTCAAGATCATGTCTTTCTTTGTTGAAAATAATGCATGCTTAGTCACTAATTTAATTCCAATGTAAAACATTATAAACAGAGCAACAATGCATAACTTCTTACTAGTAAACAGACTAGTAACATTCAACATGCTAGCAATCAAAAACAACCCTTAATTAATCAAGTAGATAGGATAATAAAGTTGTCTTTTGTTAATCTAGCTGCAATATTTTAATATTGATGTGTAGAACCATGCAAAAGATATGCACGAAGTCAAGACTAGACAAGGCAATACTCTGTTTATCTATCTGAAGACAAACTAGAAATGAACACGTATATAAATATGTTGCATGCACTTAGAGAAGAATCTTGAAGAAGAATATACATTGTCGTAGTGCAGCTTTGAAGCAGTGCAGCGTATTGATCAGCAGCAGGAAGCGGATGTAACTCAATCGTCGAAGACGTCGAGTGACCGCATATAAACCTTTACGCCGCCCCCGTGCAGGTACGTATACGGCGAAGGCTCGGAGATGCCGCTCACTGCGATGCTCATTGCACGACGAACAACACAGTTGGCTTGGATCAAATGAGGACGCAACAAGGTAGCAGATGGAAGTGAAAGGAATACTTTTTACTATCTCCGCTGCTCAGGAACGTTTCCCCACCTTTATACACAGAAAAACCTCTTGCTGTTGAGTTGTTCGTTGCGTTAAGACCGGATCAATTCCGTAGGAAACACAGCTGCCAAATGGCCCACGTTCTCACGTATGTAGCGTCATGCACAACGGTCGGTAAACACAACATGTACTCTCAATGGAAAATTAAATCACACATAACATTAGGATTTGGAATTAAGTCCTAGAAATAATGTTGGAGATGAAACTTATTTCCATCAATCCCCACCAATTCTAAAGTTGTATGTTGATTTCTCAAAGTACTAAACCAATCTGTCACAATGTTCTTTATATACCAGTGTTTCAATGATAGACCCTTCAAGGGTTGATCATACCATCTAGATCTTTAAGTTTCATTTACTCACAACTAAACAATGGACGTACCTTGAATTGTTAGCTTCTTGTGTGTAAAATTTTCTTAAAGTCTTTACTGGTACAGGGTCATCAAGAACCAAGACTCTAGTTGGAGCTTTGATGGTCATGCTCCAGCGTCTATTCATGAGCTTATTAGAGACTTCCCATGTCTCACAAACTGTCACAAACTGCGACCCCACAATTTGCTCATATAGGTGTGCTCTTTCAAGTGTACCCCGTAGGACAGTACCTTGTCTTCAAAAGAACTTAGAGCACATAAGGCATATGTCATCCTACCATACAAAATGAAAGTACTGCATCTCCTTTAATGGGAACTGGTAAATATTTTGTACTTTCATGTTACACAACAACTTGTTTTTACCCATTACCTACTTAACGGGATCTCCGATCAAGTGGGATGGGTTACTGTTGTAGTGTAACTCACATGGGTCTCAATCCCATTTCCCTCGATGCATTCTCTATCACATTTCATGATAAACCCTTTGTGAAGGGATCTGCTAGATTTTTCGCAGTTTGGACATAGTCCACCGTGATTACTCTGGAGTTTCTCAAACTTCTGACGGACTTTAGGCGGCGTTTCACATGCCTTGATGATTTCATATTATCCTTTGTACTCTTAACCTTTATGAGAATAGTTTTGTTATCACAGTACATGAGGATCGCTGGAATAAGTTTTTCACCTATTGGTAGATCCATCAAGAGCTCACGTAGCCACTCTGCCTCAACTGGTGGCCGTGTCAAGTGCTACACGTTCAACCTCCATAGTTTATCTTGTTAAAATAGTTTGTTTACAAGATCTCCATGAAATTGCAGCACCACCAAGAGTAAATAAATATCCACTCGTGGCTTTTATCTTATCAGCATATGATATCCAATTAGAATCACTATACCCTTCAAGGATAGCGGGGTACCAAGTATAGTGAATCCCATATGACATAGTTCCTCTCAAGTATTTTAGCACACACTCAAGTGCTTGCCAATGATCATCTCCTGGTTTAGAAGTAAACCGAATCAATTTGCTAATAGCATATGAGATGTCAAGCCTTGTAGCACTAGCTAAATACATGAGGGATCCAATGATCTAGGAATATCTAAGTTGATCCTTGGTCTCTTCCTCCTGTTTGGAGTAATTTCTTTGCCATCCTTTGCATTAGTGTGTCTTTCATGGTCAATACACAAGGGAGTTTCAGGGGTTGAGATAAAGCTTGCTTTACTAGATGATATGTCTGAACCCTTCAAAGGAAACATGTCCTCAAAAAATGTTGCATCACGAGATTCTGTAACGGTATTTACTAATACGTCCGGCACATCAAATCTCACTACTAAAAATCTATAGGCCACACTATTATGTGCATACCCTAGAAAGATGCAATCAACAGTCTTTGGTCCAAGTTTGCGCTTCTTAATTAATGGTACATTAACTTTTTCCAAGCACCCCTAAGTGCGCAAATATGACAATGATGATTTTCTCCCTTTCCATCCTTCATAAGGAGTGACCTCACTATTTTTAGTGGGAACTCTATTTAGGATGTGACAAGTGGTCAAGACAGCCTCTCTCCACCATGCCTTAGACATACATGCACTTTCTAACATGACATTTACCAAGTCAGTCAAAGTACAATTCTTTCTTTCGGCAACCCCATTAGATTGGGGTTAATAAGGAGGTGTCACCTCATGAATTATTCCATGATCCGCACAAAATTGAGAGAACTCATTTGATACATACTCACCACCACGATCTGACCTTAAATGTTTTATTTTCCTTTCTAGTTGGTTTTCAACCTCGGCCTTATAGATTTTAAAGTAGTTTAATGCTTCATCTTTTGTTTTTAGTAAGTACAGATAACAAAATCTAGTAGCACCATCAATAAAAGATAAAAAATATATTTTCCCTCCCTTTGTCAGCACTCCATTCATTTCACAAAGATCTGAATGAACTAGTTCTAATGGTGTCAAACTCCTCTCCTCAACTGCCTTAAATGGCTTACGAGGTTGCTTTACTTGCACACAAGTTTGACACTTAGAACCTCTGACAATAGAAATGTTTGGAATTAAATTCAAACTGCTCATGCGTGAAATGCTACCATAATTAACATGACATAATCTTGAATGCCAAATAACAACCTCTTTATTATAATTTAGACCATCTAAAGTGTTACCAATAAATTTATTCGAGGAATCCAACTAAAACGTGTGGAACAAGCCTCCACACTCATAGCCTTTGCCAATAAATAAACCAAATTTAGAGATAACTAATTTATTGGACTCAAAAACCAACTTGTAGCCATCTCGACAAAGGAGAGAGCCAATAATGAGGTTCCTTTTTATTGAAGGCACATGCTTCACATTCCTCAAAGAGATGGTTTTTCTTGAAGTAAACTTCAGGTCAACCTTCCCTACTCCAAGAACAGCAGCACCTGAGCCATTTCCCATCAAGATGGAGGAACCGTTTGCAACCTCGTAAGATGAAAACAAATTAATGTCAGCACATACATGAATGCTAGCTCATGTATCAACCCACTAGTCAATGGATTGATACACTGAAAGTGTAGTAGGGATAAAGCCATACCCTGACGACCTAGACTTAGGCTAGGTTTTCACCAAAGAATCTTGCTAGATAGGAGAGAAAGACTACTGGAAAAAAGCTCCAAGGGAGGCCCAGGAATTTGTCTGTTGGGGCTTTGTGGTGTATCACATAAGAGTTGCTGTATTTTATTATAGAACATGTGCACTTCTAACTTTTCTTCTTCAATGCAACGTAGCGGCTCTCCCGTTCGCCTTCAAAAAAAGTTCCAAGGGAGGAACATGACCCTCGAAAGCGTTATCATTGTCGGCCCAACAAGGCTAGCTATATTAGACTTTGGCTAGACTTTCGGCCGTAATTTCCTCACACAAATCTAAAGATGACCTCATCTGCCCAACACCCGAAACAAACCAAATTCGACAAGCATCATGCCTCATCGTCACTAGCACTACAACACATGAAGGTCCAGGAAAATCACTAGACCTTGAACCCCTACTGCTCCAACTAGGCTAGTGCCTCACCACTCATACCACTACTCCACAAGCACCACATATAATAATTGTGATAGTGAATCGAATAATTGCATAACAAAACATGGTATGCCTTACGTTTAGCGTGGCAACATAATTAAGACATAATCTAAACAAACCCCATAATCCAAACAAACCTCTATAATAGATACCTTCGACAGCTAGCAACCATGAGACAGAGCGTCATGTTCCTCATCACGCGGTGGTGTCGCATGATAGGGCGCGAGGTGATGGAGCTCAAGATCATGGCTTTCTTCTCCATCCTGGTGTGTGTACGTTTGGTATGCTTAGGTTTGGCTTGCCCATGCTCGGGTGGTACATGCTGGTGCTACATCCTAACGGCGATGTGTTCTTCCTGATCAAGCTAAGGCGTTCACGACAGGTGCCATCTTCGCCATGGGTTTCATCCACACATCCTCCCCGATGCGTTCAACAACATAACCTCAGAGCGTAAGTAGCAGCACTTCTAGTTCGCTATCTTTGGTGCTATGGTCGGTGCCATCAGTATGCTTGTCGTTGACACGCTCGCCACCGGCTACTTTACGTGGGCACACTTCAA
Source organism: Zizania palustris (assembly GCA_019279435.1). Classification (NCBI taxonomy): domain Eukaryota; kingdom Viridiplantae; phylum Streptophyta; class Magnoliopsida; order Poales; family Poaceae; genus Zizania; species Zizania palustris. The sequence goes on from JAAALK010000282.1 coordinate 26,382,829, forward strand.
GAAGCGCGCTAGGACGCGGTCGCCCCGGTTGTCGCCGCGGATGAGGAGAAGCAGGCCGGCCGCCGCCGAGTGAATGCACCACCTTGGTGATGTGGCCACTTGGTGGCAGTGGCAACCTGCTACTCCTTGTTTGCAACGGTAGCCAGATTGGCTGTGTCCTTGAAGTGCATGAAGTAGCTACTGGCGAGCGTGTCGACAATGAGCTTACCGATGGTGCCAACCATAGCACCGAAGTGGGCCACCGACGGGGAGCACTGCGAGGTGAGGTTGTATGTGGATGAACCCCATAACATGTATGTTGAACGCCTTGATCAGGAAGAACTATTGGAACGTGTCATCTTCTTGTACACGGTTCTTCCTCTAACGGACTCCACCAACGGGACTCCACAATAGCCACGTCTTCCAGGAGATCTGGTCCTCACCGTCATGCCTCTTCTTTCTTCGTAGATGTAGGCCATTGACTAGCGGTGCTCTTCTCCACCACTCCTGTAAACCCTTGTACATTGTACTGCCTATTTGTAGGCCCTTGAGCATGTAATACAATCCAAGGCATTCACCATTCTTCATGGTAATCAGAGCCTAGCGATCTTGCGCCTCCATCATTTTTTCTTTTCCTTCTCTTTTTTGTTTTCCTATGCGCAGCCATGAGAGGCACCGAGGCCCTCGGCCAAAACTCCTCCTCAGCCGCCAGCTCTAGTGACTCCACGACCGCGCTGATTTCTGAGGTCGCTAGCGCCGCCGTATCCGCTGCCGCTGCATCCAATCCCACCCAAAGCGTCAACATCAAGAGCTTAGTGCCTATCACACTTGATATGCAGTCCACCTCTTACCGTCGCTGGTGCACCACTTTTCGCATCGTCCTCGGGCACTTCCAACTCTGCTCTCATGTCGACGTCGACCAGCCGCGCCCCAACGACGCCGCTTGGGTGCAAGCCGATCTCACAGTCCTCATGTGGATTCACCTCCTGCCCGCGCTTCCTCAGTTCCCGAGCTTCATCCAAGCTCGCACGATGCTCATCGCCAAGGAGGCGTCCCAGAACAAGAACAAGCTGCTGGCATCCACCGACACTGCCCTCATCGCAACTGAGGGTGGTTCTTCAGCCGGTGTTTCCTCTAGTGCGCGCTCTGACGCAGGCGAGCGCACCCACTCCACCAACGGTGGCGGCCGAGGTGGTGGCCGCACCTTCTCCGGCAACGGCGGGCGCAACGGTGGACGTGGTCGCGGTCGTGGTCGCTCGGGTGGACACGGCAACTACAGCAACGGGAACAACTACAACTACAGCGCCAACAACGGGAATCCTAACCGTCCTCTGTTTTAGCAGCCTTCGCCTACCTAGGCGGCCTACTTCCCTCCCTAGGGTGCGCCCTGGGGCACTGGCTGGCGTGCGCCATGGACCGGCGCCACTGGCCCCGGCGCCAGCTCTCGTCCTCCGCACCAGGCATACAACGCCTTCTCGTAGCCGCCCACCACCTCTGCGCCATCAACTTGGGACACAAGTGGCCTGATACAAGCTCTTCACGCCGCCTCTCTGCAGCAGCCATCCAACGGAGAATGGTTCATGGACACCGGTGCTACTACTCATGTGACCAATGACCAAGGTAACTTACCTACGTATTGTCCTTCATCATTGCATAATTCATCTGATATAGTTGTTGGCAATGGATCTTGTTTACCCGTTTTTGGCACTGGCACCACCACGATTAACTCACCCAATGCTCACTTTGTTCTGTCCAATGTCCTACACGCACCCCATATCATCAAGAATCTTGTTTCCGTTCGCAAATTCACTAAAGATAATGCATGTTCCGTTGAATTTGACCCTAATGGCTTTTCTGTTAAGGATCTCCGCAGCAAGAGAGAAATCATGAGGTCCAGTAGTGGTGGCAATCTCTATTCCTTCGGTCCAAGTCAGATCAAATCTCTGACGGCGCTCACTGCCTCATCATCCAGTGCTGTAGTTTGGCTTCGCCGTCTTGGGCACCTTGGACACCAATCCTTGGCTTGTTTAGTTTCTGATTTTTCTTTACCTTGTACCCATAAAGTCCCCACAACTAGTGTTTGTGATGCGTGTCAATGGGGCCAACATGTGCGTCTTCCTTTTTCCAATTCCACATCCTTTACTTATTTCCCTTTCCAAATAATTCATTGTGATCTTTGGACCTCTCCCATTGTGAGTTTCGCTGGATACAAATACTATCTTATTTTGGTTGATGATTATAGTCATTATATGTGGACCTTTACCTTGCGCAACAAATCCGATGCTACCGCTACTATTCAGCACTTTTACGCCTACGCTCTCAATCAATTTCACCTCTCCATTCAGTGTATTCAATGTGACAATGGTGGTGAGTTTGTCAACAATGCCCTTCACACCTTTCTTCTTGAGCGTGGCATTCTCTTTCGCATTTCTTGCCCCTATACATCAGCCCAAAACAGGAAAGCCGAGCGAGCTATCCGCGGCACCAATGATATCATTCGCACACTCCTCCTTCAAGCCCATATGCCACCAGAATATTGGGTAGAAGCCTTGCACACTTCCACATACCTGCTCAATCGTCATCCCTCTAAACCCATCAATTTCCTAACACCATACCAGCTCCTATTTCATCAACCACCGGAATACTCACATCTTCGCATATTTGGGTGTTTGTGCTATCCCAATACTCTTCCCACTACACCACATAAGCTTGCTCCACGATCTCGTCGTTGTGTTTTTCTAGGGTACTCTGCTGAGCACAAAGGGTACAGATGCTTGGATTTGGAAACCAGAAAATTGATTATATCACGCTGTGTATTTTTTGATGAGACTCAATTTCCTTTTGCTCATCAGCACGCCACACTAGCTCCGTCCGCACCAAATCTGGGCAAATCCATTTGGGATCTACTGCCCGCGCTGCCAGGGACATCCTCGTCCGCCCCGAACGCGCCGGATTCGGCATTGCCCAATCCCCCCTCGCCACGCAACACCGGGCCCGCGCCAACCGAATCCCCAGCTGCACCCTCGCCTGCATCCGCGAATCCCATCGCTTCATCTGGCTCAACAGCATCCACCTCGCCCAACCCGATCGCTGCTACACGCACACCGTCTGCTGCTACAGGCACATCCTCCTCTCCTGCTACACGCACACCACGAGTCCTACCAAGTTACATGCGTCTCACCAATTCTGCACACCACCACATGCAAACACGGGCTAAATCAGGCATTTTGTACCGAAACACCATTTCAACCTTTTTGCAACTACATCCACTTCTCTCATTCCTCACACTTACCGTATTGCTCTCAAGGATCCTAACTGGCATGCAGCTATGATTGACGAATATAATGCTTTGATGAACAACAATATGTGGTGTCTTGTTCCTAGGCCTGCAGGTGTCAATGTGGTGAGTGGCAAATGGATTTTTCGCATCAAGTACAACCCTGATGGCACACTTTCCCGGTACAAGGCAAGATGGGTGGTCCGAGGATGTTCTCAAAAGTATGGCATCGACTACGGTGAAACGTTTAGCCCCATCATCAAATCGGCCACCATCCGTACTGTGCTAAGCATTGCCACCTCTCGTTCATGGCCAATTCATCAACTGGACGTCAAGAACGCCTTCTTACATGGTAATCTCTCGGAAACTGTATATTGTGCTCAACCTTCTGGCTTTGTTGATCCATCCAAACCCGACCATGTCTACAAGTTGAACAAGTCTTTATATGGTTTGAAACAAGCACCCCACACTTGGTTCCTATGGTTCCAATCTTTTCTTTTATCCATTGGTTACCATGCTTCCAAGGCTGACTCCTCCCTGTTCATTCTTCACGCACCCACAGAAACGTCCTACATTTTGCTATATGTTGATGATATTATCCTCACCGCAAGCTCTAGCAGCCTCCTAAACTCTTTCATTGCCAAGCTTCGCGCTGAATTTGCCATGACCAACCTTGGTCCTTTGTCTCACTTCCTCGGCATTCATGTTACACCTACACCATCTGGCATTTTTTTTGTCTCAAGAGCAATACATTCATGATCTTCTTGATCGAGCCCATATGGTGCATTGTAACCCGTGTACAACACCCATTTACACCAAACCGAAAATATCCTCAGCTATTGGTCGGTCTGTCAGCAATCCAATGGAGTTCAGGAGTTTGGCAGGTGCATTGCAATACCTAACCATCACTAGGCCGGACATTGCTTATGTTGTACAACAAATATGTCTCTTCATGCATGATCCTAAGGAACCGCATCTTCAACTGCTCAAACGGGTGCTGCATTATCTTAAAGGCACAATGTCTCATGGACTGCAGATCAACAAGTCTTCATCTACAGCTATTCGCGCCTACTCTGATGCAAATTGGGCCGGGTGCCCCGACACAAGACGATCCACATCAGGTTACTGTGTATATCTTGGTGATAATTTGGTGACATGGTCTTCCAAACGGCAGCATACTGTTTCTCGGTCCAGTGCGGAAGCTGAGTACCGGGCGATCGCCAATGCTGTTTCTGAAACGTGTTGGCTCCGGCAACTACTTCATGAACTGTGCTGCCCACCGACGAGTGCCACACTGGTTTTCTGTGATAATATCAGTGCTCAGTATCTTGCCTCCAATCCGGCTCAACATCAAAGAACTAAGCATGTTGAGATTGATCTCCATTTTGTTCGGGATAAAGTGGCTATCGGCGAAGTCAAGGTGCTCCATGTACCATCTGCATCACAATTTTCTGATATTTTTACCAAGGGCCTGCCAAGGGTACTTCATGAGGAATTTCGGTCCAGCCTGAACATTCTACCACTTCCAGGCTGAGGGGGGCTATTGGAACGTGTCGTCTTCCCGTTCTTCCTCTAACGGACTCCACCAACGGGACTCCACAACAGCCACGTCTTCCAGGAGATCCGGTCCTCACCGTCACGCCTCTTCTTTCTCCATAGATGTAGGCCATTGATTGACTAGCGGTGCTCTTCTCCACCGCTCCTGTAAACCCTTGTACATTGTACTGCCTATTTGTAGGCCCTTGAGCATGTAATACAATCCGAGGCATTCACCATTCTTCAAGAACACGTTGCTGTTGGGCCGTAGTAGCACCGGCACGCGCCACCCGAGCACGGGCAGGCCGCACCCGATTGCGCTGCACACCAGATGGAAGAAGAAAACCACCATCTTGAGCTCCCTCGCCCGTGCCCTGTCAGCGCTTCTCCTTTGCTTCCCGCACCCGGCCCGCCGTCTTCGTCGCCGCGCACACGACTGCATGCAACGAGAGGAACACGACTATCTGCCTTCATGGCTGCTGCTAGCTAGCTGCTTACAGCCGCCGCCGCCGCGCCGCCGCCGCCGCCGTCGATGTACACCGAGTGGAGGAGGAAGAGCTCTCGCGCGCACACGCGTTGGTTTTAAACACACGGGAGGACTGTTAACGGAATCTTGTTAGCTCGCCGCGTTTCCACGCTACGTATACACGAGAGGACGACGACGGCGACGAAAGTTCATTAATTCTCGGGCTAGCTTGTAGAGTCCGATGGTGGTCATTAATTACGGCTTTTTAAACTTTTAATTACTGTGATTAGTCCGTCTTAACTCACGTACAGTGACGACGACATGTCCTGCCTTGGGTTTTTAGGATTTTTTTCCAAAGCTGCTGTTGTGATTTTAAGGTCGTATTTGGTTTAGCTTTTATAACGAGTTTTGCGATTGAGAAATTAAAAGCTAAACTAAATAGGTTTAAAGATAAACTAGTTTCTTCAAAAGTCATATTTTTTCTTGTATAAACCGAATAAGTTATGAAAATTACTCTCACTCTAGCTTTTACATCTTCTCAGTCCAAACAACACGAAAAATGCACACCATATAATTAAAAGTTTGAAAAATACAACTGAAATATATTATTTCATATTATTTAAATCCATGAAATATTACAATTTTTTACTATAACAATAATATATAAACGCACATCATTAAACACCTTAGTGTTTTATATTGAGACTTTATATTAACGGTGTAACTAATCATTATGAGTATTAAATTAAACCCTTGCATTCCAAATTCCATGCATGTTCTGGGACTAATACTCATATGGGAAAACCAATATTTGTCGGGTGTCTGAAACTTTGTCGAGTGTATTATTTTGGGCACTCGGTAAAAAACAGTAATAGCAGACGTCGTGACGGCGTGCTTGCATGGGTAATTTTTTTTCAGATTTGTCGAGTTTTTTTTTAAAAAAACACTCAACAAAGATAGTAGGTTTGCCGAGTGTTTTTTTTTAAAAAAAACTCCGCAAACCCATTTTTTTATGTGTGTGAACCATTGTTTCGACCCTACCCTACGTGATATTTCTAATTTTGTTTTAACTTGAAATTTTCACTACACTCGAGATAAACATATAATATCTCATTTAAAAATTTTACATTTTTTTGGTTCAATTCGATATTTTTAAATTATTACGTATATTTATAGGATTTAAATTGAAATAGGTAAAATTTGAACTACAAGTGCCTAAAATAATAAACCAAAATTTATAGAAAAATTGTATTCATGTTTTTAAGTCTATTAGGGTTCTTATCAACTGAATTGAAAGAAATTTTGAATAATTTAGGGTGCAACAATAGATCGTCAACGTGAATATTGATAGTTTTTTAATTATAAAAAAATAAAATGAAGTCTGAAAACATTAGACTTGTCATAGTATTATTAAATGATACATATATATTGTGATAAAAATTTTAAAATATTTTAAAAAATTATCACGTAGAGTATTTACAAATCGGAGATTGTGAGAGGGGGAATTAGGGTTTAGAGAAGAAATGAGATCGGTTTGAAAGAAGTTTGATGGTTAAATCATTTTTACACTTGAATTTTTTTCTACAATCAAAATACAACATAACTTATCTCATGCAAAAATTTGGTATTTTTCTGAGTCAGTTTACTATTTTAATTCATTAAATGTGTAAAATTATAATCATGTTTTGAATATATTTTCTGGTTTTAGCCACTAAATTAAAAATCATGTAAAAAACTTTCAAGAAAAAAATGAAAATGACTTTTGAAAAAAATAATTTTTTTATCGAGTGTCAGATTTGAGACACTCGGTAAACTTAAATTCCAAAAAAGTTTGCCGAGTGCTTGATAGTCTGATAGTCGGCAAACCAGCATGCCAAAAAATTAAACACACCCTCCCCCGCGCATGAAATTTTCTAGCAGAGTGCCCAAAATTTCGAAGTCCGTGTACAAATTTTTGTCCTCTTTAAATCCACCTCTCCTCTTCTCTCTTTCCTCCACTTCAGCTGCCGCTCTCTTCCTCCGTCACCCATCCCCATGTCATCGTCCTCTCCTCGTCGCACGGTCCTCCGTCACCGCTCCACCATCCTCATCGCACGGGCCTCCGTCATCGCTCCACTATCCTCGCCGCGCGTGCATCCTCGTTGTGCGGTCGTCACCGCTCCACTATCCTCGCCGTGTCGCACGTCCCTCCTCACTATGTGGCTGTCGCCACTCCATGCCTCCCCACCACGCACCGGCCCACCTCGCCTCAGCGCTTATTGATGCCAAGATTTGGTAAAGCCCAGGGCCCACCAAATATGTCATACGGTCAACAAAAGTCAAGGAAGGTCTGGTCAAAGATGGTCAAAGAAGCACGCCTGTTACAACATGGCCGGATATGAAGGAGTCGATGATGAGAAGATGAAGTTCTATCCGAAATCGGTTAGGATAGATTGCTTGGACGACAAGTCTCTGAACTATAATTATGTATCCTCTAGTTAGGTTAAACACATCTCTGTCAAACAATTACTCGGCGCATTGCCACCCTTGGCTTCCCAAGGTTAATCCTGGCGGGATTCGGCACTCGAAGCTGGGCTGTATCATTCTGATCTTCTGTGAAAAGGTGAGTTCTACCACCCTCGACGATCGTATCGACTAGGTCAGTGTCTTCACGACTGCATCCATTTGATCTCTTGAAGATATTAGCTAAAACAATACGATTTTTGGTCTATTGCGGTGTATTGGCTAGGTCTAAGGCTGTATCAGATTGATCTCTTAGATTGATGTGATCTAGGTGTGGTAGTTTGAGGCTTCATTGGTTAAGTCTAGCATCTCTTGCTATTGTTCATGCTATATATCGTTCATCTAAATAAAGCATGCCGATACTTTGACATATTAATTAAGATCATCGTGATTAGCTACTGTCTTGGTTAGGTCCGATCTAGTTATTGTGATGATTTTCATGATATAGACATGTTATCTGACACATTTTATTTATTTCTGTCGGAGTACAAGCCAATAGGTTATCTCCAATTCAATGCCATATCTTATTCGCCATCGTAAAGCGTTCATCGGCCCATAAGTAAACTGCCCATCTCATTGGCCGATGGAATGCTCGCCTGATCGCTTCGCCCGTGGTCATCGGTCCTATGGCCGATCGGCATAACAGTCCACGATTATCCTATCCTTATTGCGGACATCAGCTCGATAGCCGATAGGCTATGCTATTGACGCTATTATCTCTATTTCCCTATCAGTTGCAAGGTGAAACTGATTGGCACGTCTTGAACCATTATTTAAGAATGTAGGACCTGCACTAGAGTTAAGCAGATCTCTCAGGCCACACGTGTGTCAAAGCGCGACCAAAAAATGCACCAACATCACCATAGCTCGGTGTCATGCGGCTGTTTTTGCCCCGTCCCACCCGGCGCCTCGCTGCCCCACAGCACGACTGTCAAGTGTTCGACGAAATGACGTTACGCTCGTGTCCTGTTTTTTTCTTTGTCGAGTGCCACATTTTGACACTCGGCAAACTCTCGTTATGTCCGTGAAAGCACCTGTCAAGTCACTTTTTTACCGAGTGTCGTGTGTGGAACTCGACGAAAGATTTGTCGAGTTCCCGACAAAAAACACTCGGCGAATCCATGTTCGCCGAGGGGATGTTTATCGACTGGTTCGCCGAGTACAACATTCGGTGAACTGTTCACTGAGTGTTTTTGCGGTTTCGTCGAGTGCATGTGACACTCGGCAAACCATTGCTTTCCCAGTAGTGACTGGTGGTACATTAATTAATTGTACATGCAATTATATGCGATATAACCATAAATATGGATATTTACATAAATTAGCAGTGTTTTTGGTCGACGAGCCAGAAAAACATACTTCTTAGGAATCTTAAGGGGATGCCAGATATAATATTGTAGACAAATATATTAGTCATAATTTTGTTGATTAACAATCACGATTTTTAGCATGTTATTGACTTTATTATATATGTTAAATTATTGTTATTAATATTAAATTTAAAATAATACTTGAACAAACGAAAAAAATATTACTATGACTTAATGGTACAAGTAAGGGCAATCCTAATAGAATGACTAAATATTTCTATAACATTAATTAGTTTATTATGTAAGAAAAAGATGATATGATAATAGAGTTAGGGGGCATTTGGTTCCATGGGCTAAAGTTTAGTCTGCGTCACATCAGATATTTAGATATTAATTTGAAGGATTAAACATGAATTGATTATAAAAATAATTACATAATCGGAGGATTATTTGCAAAACGAATTTATTAAGCCTAATTCCAAATCCTAGCAGCCTTGTCATATTTCTCTTTTTCTCTCTAGCGCTTGATTCTTGATTGGATCTTGTGAGTTAATTGAGAGTTCTCCACAAACTCCTCATGTTCTTGGTGATCCATCTTTTGGGAGTTTTTGTGGCGTGTGTCATGATCTTCATGGTTTTCTTGAGCACACATCTTTGAATCACGTCAATGGATTCATTACTCTTGGAGGTGATCCCTCCTAGACGGTAAGACATTAATCCACAAGCACCTAAGGAATTGTAGGTTATCGGACATGTTTGTACTCGGCCTCGCCTCGTCTTAAAAGAGGTAACATAGTGGAAAACCAAGGCATACAGTGGTGAGCGCTTTGTGAGGATTAGGGTTGAAAGAGACCCGACCTTATGAGGTTTCCTCAATAGAGATGTAGGATCATTTGATCAGAACTTCGGTGAAAAATCCATTATGTACATCTCTATCTTTGCTAGTTGTTATTCTTGTTGATCTATCTTTTTGCCGGTAAGCATATGTTTCATTAAGTTCATTGGCTAGATTAATTTCTGAAGTTTGTTCTTGTTTCAGATCTATAGTTACTGGATTATCCGATAAAACCTGCATTATAATCTGAAACTCGAACAATTTCATTTTTCATTCACTTTCCGGAATATCCGACTAAGAGCTCGGATAGTTTGGGCCCTAGAGGTTTGAACTAATAAATTTGGTATATAATTTTTATATTGTGTATTCACCTCCTCTAGACAATTTTAAACATAAAGGACACAATTTGTTGCTTCTATGGTAGATAGAGGCATGAGATTCATGATATCTTTTACTATAAAGAATATAATATTGTCAACCGTTTGTTCTAGCTTATTATAATATAAAAAATTTTAGTACGATAATACAAAGCAGAAGTTTCCTATCCACCAACAACGGCCAAGCCATGTACTTCAAGTGTTCGTCCTGCATTTGTGCCAATGCTAGCGAGCACATGACCTTCCACCTCCACACGAGCTAATGAGTCAGGTAAAAAGTCATTGCAGGTATCCAACTATCCATCGAGGTTGCCTCATTAGTTTCGATCATGGCTCATCCTTTGGAATATGATAATGATACACTTCACCATGATAGAATTAATAATTGTAGTCTTATGTATAAGAACAAGAAAGTTATTTTGTTACCTTTAACTTCCGTTGAAATTGTTAAATATGGTAGAAAGATGATTGCTAATAAGAGCGAACAACTTGACACTAAATCTAAAAATCAGCAAGAAATCAAATCGAAAGGTTCTGTTATACTTGCAACTAAAACTGATCATGCTAAAATTAATAATCATGATGTGTGCTATGCTTTGATATGTAAGAATGTTCCATTTTATCTTAATGATAAAGATTGTATTTTGCATTCTGCTATCAATAAGTATTTATCTCATGCTAAGCTAAATGAATATAAACTTGACTTTCCTCCCAACTTTTAAGTACAATGGGAGCAAATGATGAGTTTGAGTCTAGGAAAACTCCACTTCATGGGGGAGGATGATGATAATATCACTCCTATGGATACACACAATGCTTTCAGGTGGCTATGCAAGTTCCCATCATTAGAGCTCAAGCATGACAATTAAATGATGTGTTGTTCTTAAGTACCTCTTTGTGTGACGTTATGAATAAATTCATACAAAGAGGTACATGGAGACAAGCATAGAGGTGGATAAGAACTAGCAAGGATGTCCAAGTTGAGTTGAAAACCCAATCCAGTTCCAACTCAAGTCCACTTAAGATTCCAGAAGCAGCATGCACTAAAATTGCCACCTAGGCCACATCTAGGATGTGTTTTCGATGTTCCACATATGCACAGACAACTAACTTTGGTATCTTTCTAATGGCACTAGTTTTGTATCAAAATTTCTTCTGGATCAACAAGAATCATTAAAACAAGTGGGCATTCAGAATTTGTCAGCAGTTTGTTTTGCCATCTTATTAGGCCTTTGGGTCGTGTACCCATTATAGCCCATTAGGGATGCATCCATATATGTTGCTTTGATAGCCACCACTTCGCTAGTTTTCTAAGTTAACCCTAATTCGTAAATTCCAATAGAATTTTCATTCAGTTGTGTTTTCTGCGTTCTTATTTGTGCTTTGATTCACATGCAATAATTAGTCTTTGTGGTGACGTCAATCGAGCTACACTCGGTTGGTTACTAGAGGAGATGTGGTGCTACGATTGTAGAATCTCGATCTTGTAGATCGGAAACTGGATCGTATATGTCTCGTCTCAACAAATCGTTGTTTATCATCCACTCGATGAAGATTAGGCACCCCACCCTCCATCACTAAGTAATCATCGTTTAGAGCAGACTATGCCCTCTTTAAGACAGATTACTTGTAGATTATATTTAAAATAGTAGAGTGTGTATTAAATATAGTCAGCTTAAGTAATAAGACCAGTAATATAACCAATAATTAAAATCAACAATAATTTATTTTCTTTATAATTTTTAAGACGTTTTTGAGATCAATTATTTAGACTAATTAGAGGATATTTATTTATTTATGAAAAAAATAAAAATTCATGACAAAAATATAGTTGTTGAAAATATAACAATTGTAATTTTTACCGTTGAGTGATAATATCTATCAATCGTCAACGAGAATAATGAGCATGCATAATAGTATATGTGTTAGAGATATAGCCGTTGGAAATATAATCATTAATTTTTTACCGTTAGATAATAATAAAATAGAGGATTCAAAAATGTAGGAAATGAATTTTAGGGAAGTTGTTGGAGACCAAAGCTGTATAGAGATAAAATCTTTTAGCGTCATTTCCTATATAAGAAATATAGGGGATGAGTTTTAGGGAACTGCTAGAGATACTCGGTAATCATCATTTAGAGCAGACTATGCCCACTTTAAGACAGATTACTTGTAGATTATATTTAAAATAGAAGTAGAGTGTGTACTAAATATAGTCAGCTTAAGTAATAAGCATAACCAGTAATATAACCAATAATTAAAATCAACAATACACTTACTTATACAATAATCAAGATTATATTATAATCACAATTATTTTAAACTTTCCTAAAATGGTATATAGATCAGAAAGCCAAGAAGAGTGACGGAGACTAAGAGTTAGATAGAGAATTTCATTCTCTCAATGGATTAACTACCAAACCTGAACAGTCTACTTGGCTCATACATAAAAACATTACACCAAACAATACATTTTTAGGACGTGTTTGGCTGAGAGCTGCAGTTTGTTGCGCCAAACTTTAGGCATGCCATAATTTCTTCAAAAGGTAACTGATATTGAGCTCTGCCGCTAAGACAAGCAAATATTATTAGCCATTGGCCCATGTATCATATATACAATTCTTTTATAGGAAAAATTAGGTACACTTTGTATGATGCTCGTCACTCTCATGTGTTATGGCAAATCGGACAATGGCAATGTTAATCAGCAACAAACCAGCAGGTGGCAACATGGCGTGTCATGTCTATATATATTAGCTATTATTACACTTGACCAGATCCATCCAGACATGTACTCTTCTATATTGAAGTGAAAGAGACCAACCTAAAATCAGATTCATCACATCTCACAAACCCGATGGATAGAGGACGAGGATGGCATGGGGATGTAGTCTAATGTTTGTAATGTTTGTGTTTGTGTTTGTGTTTTTGATTCAAAGTAAAATCAGGATATTTTGAGTTTTGTTTGTATTATTCAATTGATCTAATGATTAATGAGATTTGATGTTTTTATAATTTATGAGGATCCATGAATTAAATAATAGACACACATCTTTGTATGTATACCCTTACTTGATAGATCTATGGTTAAAAAATTAACCTAGCCTTACCTTTACGAACATATCCAAGATTATCTATACGGGCTACTTAAATTTGAATTTAGATATTTTGGTGAAAAATAAAGCTCCAATAGTCTCCCGAAATGCGTTATTTTCATAATCCATCCCCTAAATCATTTTTCATATCTCTCAAATATAGGATTATCTTGGTTAGTCTCTATTTTTGTTCGCGCATATTTTTTCTCTTACACGTATTGTTTTCTCCCATGCGTATTGTTATAGACCAGACGATACACATATTTGAAGGTATCACAACTTCACATAATATTATTACAAATTATATACCATATTTGTAGGATTTGAAAATAGAGATTGAGATTATAGGAAAATTGTTATATATTGATTAATTTTTAGAAAGAAAAAGAGTTTAAGATGATCCTGATATAAGATTTAATAAATAAAATTTAGGGGTAATGCTTTAAGAGTATCTTCAACAATTCTCTTAAAATTTATTTCATATATCTCTTATATAAGGAATGAACCTAAAAGATTTCATTCCTATACAACTTCGGTCTTCGACAGCTTCTCTAAAACTCATTTCTTATATTTTTGAATCATCTTTTTTATTTAAAACAACAGCTAAATTACAAATATAATTACAATATATATATACAAGTTTGTTTAAGAGCACAAGTGAATAAGGATAAAACATTGGGTTATTTTCTTATCTATGTTTGGATCATTTTCTTATCTTAGGAATTTCAATTGCAATTAATAAAATGATGCTAAATGAAGAATAACCAAACGGCTACTTAAATTTAAAAATAACTGAGGGAGTGTTTCCAATGAATTACCTATATGGCTACTTAAATGATTCCCTAAAATTCATTGATAGTTAACTGCAACCGCTGAACCAAGCGGCCCTAGCGTTCTCAAGCGATAAGAAACCCAACTAGCTTAGCAAGCAGCGACACGACAATGGGACGCTGAATCTCCTACATGTTCTTGGATCAGAGTCAATGTCAAAGCTCCCTCGAGTGAACAATGTTCTTGCATTTCTCATCAAATTGTAGCTGGTAATTACCATTCTATCGATCTCTCTTCGCGTCGCGTTCTTTCTTTGTCAGGAGAGACTTCCACAGTTTTTCGATTTGGCTCTGCTATCTCAATTCAGAACTTGATCTACGCGACCGATCGACCTATATTCAGGACTCATTTAGAACCAAGTATTTTCAGACAAACAAAAAAAATCATCACGTCTTCTAAAGGAACCCTGATCTGAACACTACAACCCAAAATAATCACCACAAGAAGTTGCATTGGTACAGATGAACTCTATATTTTCTTTTATTGCATTCTGATGTCTCGCTCGATCGCTACAGTTACTCATTGCTTGTACGTTAGCAAGGTGACGCATGTTTCGCATTGCACGTGAGATATAGAGGTAGAGCTAGAGCAAGGTACGTAGTAGCTACGCCCATTTTGCTAGCATGGACATGAGGCCAGCGCCGGCGAGCATGGAGACGTGGATGCCGAGCTGCAGCTTGCCTCTGCTCTGCACCCTGGGGTTCATGAAGTCCTCGGCGAGGAGGTCGACGAGCGCCATGTACACGAGGATCCCCGCCGCCACGGAGTTGAGGAGGCCCTCCACCGCCAGCGCCGTCGGGCTGTTCTCGTTGTACACCGTCGAGATGCCCACGCCCACGGCGATCCCCACCGGCGTCGTCAGGCAGAAGAAGAGGATCATCGTCACGATCGAACTCACCTTGAACTTTGCCTGCATCCAAATTTCACAACGATATCATATAAAAATCATATATCTTCTTTCTAAATGAAAAATGAGAATACTATCTCCGTTCCACTTTACAAGTCATTTCGATTTTTTCAAATTCACCCACGGATCAATGAACAACCTAGACACATATATGTAGAATGATTTAGGTTGTGTTTGGCAGGATTTCAGTTCCAGCTTCTTTGCTCTATAAAATTGGAGTCAAGTCAAACACTTTTTGTGAGTAGTAGATCTCACTGAGAGCACTACAGAAAAATAAACTGGAGTGATGGAACATGGTCTAGCCAGCTTCAAGTGCTCTACTCCAGCTTTAGTATGGATTTCAGAATTCAAAGCTCTACCAAACAGACCATATAACGGTGGAACGTGGAATGGAGGGAGTATGAATGGTATGAATGATATGTGGGACCGAGATTAAAATCCTTAATTTCCACCTAAATATATGCTTTGTGATAAATTTTTTATTCTATTAAATTAATTATGCTTCTTCTTCACGATATATTTTCCAACAGATTAAAGTCACATTTTCTCACTAGTTAACCTTACTAAGGAACACCGCATTAACCTTCATGGTCCAATTTGTAGATATATTGATGGGTTAATTGTTTGGTTTGTATACTAATGTTGCTTATTAAGAGTGCCATATTTTTTTGTCAATTTGTCTAATCTTAGATGAACAAAATTTGCTTCCGAATTTTTAAAGTTTATTACGTGCAAGACAGATATCACAATAAGAATCTTGCCAAAAAGCGTGACAATGTGCCAAACGACTAACTTAAAGGATGTCAAACTGAGACAACTCGTCATGCACATTTCATTCCCAAAATCAAAGAAGCATAACACCTAGATCTGTTTATTTCAACTTAAAATTATAACAATTCAATTTATATAAAAAAGTTATATTGAACTAGTTTATTGGATTTTTATAATCTTTACTCTAAATTATAATAAGATGGTATGTTTGTTTCAGCTTATAAAGCATACTTTGTAGCTTACTTAAGGGTGTGTTTGGTTCTACTTTTGAAAGCTGTTTCTGCTGTGAAAAAGCAGAAGCTGAACCAAACGGGTTTACCAAAATTGCTTCTGCTGTTAAAAAACAGTTTTTTTCTAATATAAATTTAGAAGCAGCTTAGACTCTATTTTTTTGCTTCTGCTTTTCTACTTTTCTGATTTTTAGTGCAGATTAAATAGCATGAATTCAAGGTAACTTGATTGATCTAATATTATTATGGTTTGTATTGTATTGCACAATTTCATGAGATAATATGTGGTTGTCGGTTAATTTTTTAGATGAACTATGCACTTTTTATTTATCTAATATATTTTCCAGCTATTTAGTTGCATCAATATTGAGTGTTTCCTATTTATATATATATATATGTATAGCATATTATAATGATTTAGAAGCAACTTGACTCTATTTTTATGCTTCTGCTTTTTTACTTTTCTAATTTTTAGTGCAAATTAAATAGCATGAATTCAAGGTAACTTGATTGATCTAATATTATTATGGTTTGTATTGTATTGCACAATTTCATGAGATAATATGTGGATGTTGGTTAATTTTTTAGATGAACTATGCACTTTTTATTTATCTAATATATTTTCAGCTATTTAGTTGCATCAATATTGAGTGTTTCCTATTTATATATATATATATGTATAGCATATTATAATGATGAAAATTATGTAAGTTATAAAAAACAGTGAGCTTATAACAGTTTTTTCACAGCAGCTTTAACTAAATGATTTTTAGCTTTTTCATGACAGACAATTCACAGCAGCTTTTTGACAGTAGACAGCTCACAACAGCTTTTTCACGGCTCACAGCAGACCCAAACGTGCACTAAGTGTAACAAGACCTAAATGATGACAAAACATGTTTAAACAAGATAATTGCGTCCTTTACTCCAAGTAAAACACTATTCAATTTCATTCAAAGCAGCATATATATGCCAATATATTTAATTTTATTCTGAGTTGCATGCCACACATCTAAAAAGAATACTAGTTACTGGTTGCCACTGATCGAAATTCTAATTACTAAGCTAGTTACCACTAATCGTTAGACAACAAGGTGATAAAAATTAAGACAAAAGATTAATTAGTATGGTTTAGTGAAGTGTAAGTAGGAGTGTAGGATACCTGGACGATGCAGCCACCGAGGCCCATGCCCTCGAACATCTGGTGGAAGCTGAGAGCAACCACCAATGGCTTGATGGTGTCAGGGGACTGCGACGCGCCGACGGTGATGCCGATGATCACCGAATGCACCACAATCCCTAGCTCCAGTACCTGAGAAATGACTCGATGCCGGAGCGTGTGCTCCTTGTCGTCCTCGCCGACGGCCGCGACGAGGGCCGACGAGCCGTGCGCGTGGCCGTGCGACGCGTGCGTGTGCACCTGCACGCGGCCCTCGTGCTCCTCACTGTCGCCGTGGTGGTGCGGCCACTCGGCGGCGGCGGCGGCGGCGGCGGCGGCCTGCTTCTCCTCGTCCGCGACGGCCGCCGGGGCGGCCGCGTCCTTGTTGAAGTGCGCCCGCGTGAAGTAGCCGGTGGCGAGCGTGTCGACGACGAGCGTGCCGATGGCGCCGACCATAGCGCCGAAGCCGGCGAACGGGAAGTGCTGCCACGGCCCGCCAGCGGGGAGGCACTCCGAGGTGAGGTTGTCGAACGCGTCGGGGAGGATGTGGATGAACCCCGTGGCGAGGATGACACCCGCCGCGAACGCCTTGATCAGGAAGAACACGTCGCCGTCGGGCCGCAGCACCGGCACGCGCCGCCCGAGCACGGGCAGGCCGCACCCAATCGCGCCGCACACCAGGATGGAGAAGAAAGCCACGATCTTGAGCTCCCTCGCCCGCGCCCTGTTGCGCCCCGCCGCTGCGTCCTCCTTCCCGCACCCGCCGTCTTCGTCGCCGCGCACGGCCGTGACGAGTAGCAGCGCCAGGACTGCGACGACGAACACGACGCTCTGCCTCATGGCTGCTAGCTGCTTACTGCTGCTGCTGCCGCCGCGCGCTGCCGCTGATGTACACAGAGCGGAGGAGGAAGAGCTCGCGCACGCGTGGGTTGGTTTTATACACGAGAGGACAACGACGGCGACGGACGTTCATTCTCGGCCTTGTAGACTCCGATGGTGGTCATTAATTACGGTTTTTTAAACTTTTAATTACTGTGATTAGTCGGTCTTAACTCACGTACAGTGACGCCATGCCTGCCTTGGGTTTAATTTTTAGGATTTTTTTTCAAACCTTCTCTGCCCCACTAATCCACGGCTGTTGTATGCCAATTCCAATACATACATGTATATGTAGTGGGACACTGATGGTCAGGGTGTGTTTGGTTGACCGAGAATCTGGTTGTACTAGCTTTTAAATTTGTACTACGAGAATCTATAGATTTGAACTGAAAAAGATATGTGACCAAAAGAGTTAAAGAGCTATTTGATTCAGATTCCAGCTTTCAAGCCAAGAAGTGGTTCAAAAATCTCAAATTGGCCCTAATACTTGTGGTACATTAATGGTGCATGCAATTAGATTATATAACCGTAAACATGCCATTTACATAAATTAGTTGTGTTTCTGTAAAATGTTCATCTTACATTCACATGAACAATTATAATAAACCGACGCAAGCATAACAACAAGTATAATAAGCTGACGTAAGCAGACTGTAAGAATTGTTATATTAAGGGGATTTTTGGTTTCATGGACTAAAGTTTAGTCGGTGTCACATTGTATGTTTAAACATCAATTTGAAGGACTAAACTTGAACTGATTATAAAAATAATTGCAGAATCGGAGAATTATTCACGAGACAAATTTATTAAGTCTAATTAATTCATGATTAGCAAATATTTATTGTAGCATCATATTGTCAAATCATAACGTAATTAGACTTATTAGATTCGTCTCGCGAATAATCCACCGATTATGAATAAGTTTTATAAATATTCTATATTTAATACTCTAAAATAATATCTAAACATTTAATTTGATGAGACTCAATTTTAGACTAAAGGAAACAAACACCCTTAAAAAGAGAAGAGAAGCAGGTCGAGCTAATAGCCCGCTGGTATATAAATTTTATGAAATAATGTGATACGGTAAGTATTAAATGTATAGCCTATATAGATAGCTAATATGGGCTAGCAATTAAGTAGGGAAGCTAGAATATTTTATTTAATTTTCACAGGTGGCATCATTGTAACACTGTTTGTTAGGGTACAATGGTAGTTTTGGAACTGTCTATAAGCTGAACATTTTGCAAAAAATCCCTCATTTCGCAGCAATAAATGATAAGAGAGATGTAACTCATCTCTTGATGAAGAGATAGCAAGAGCTCATGCTCCAAGCCTCCAATGCATATTTAAGGATCTATAAGTCATGGTTACATACAAGCAGTAAATATTCTGTAGACAATTAAACTACTATCTATGGGTTGTAATAGTTGACTATTTAATTGTCTGTGTTGTAAATTTTAAGAATGTACAGATGATGGCTGTCTATATACACGCCGTTACTAGTTTGACTGGTATATATTTGCAGCCGTGTGAGAATTCAATGCCATGGAACGCGTCGCGTAATCTCGTTAATTTCGTTACGAAGTTAATTTAAGTTTGTTTTTTAAAATAAATGTTTTGCTATTGGTTAGAGAATATGATATTGGAAGTCCGTTAGAGAATAATAAGATTTAGAGATTAAATTTTATTAGCAGAACACCCTATATAAGATTTTAGAGAATAAAAAATAGTAATTCTCTTGAAAATGTTTTTATATTACGAGACTAAGAGAGTATGTAACATATATATCTCAAATAAAATTGAAAATACAATTTTAACATGTATGAATGGTATTGACACAATGGTCGGTATGAGACCGATATTGATCAAAATAGTTGGCATTAACCGGTATTGAAATAAAAACGGTATGTATAGTACTTTAAAAGAATCTAGTGATGTTGAATCTATCATCACCACTAGCTTATCATTGATATGTGAATCTTATTGTTAGTAAAATATATATTATTTTTAAAACTGGTATACTAATTTTGAAACTGAATTATGATAATGTTATTTTATCAGTTTTTAGTAATTTATATCATTTCCATTGTAATTTTTAATGCCGTAAAAATTTTCTCGTTGCAACGCATACAGTTTAACTAGTGTTAATATGTACTCCCTCCATTCTAAAGTATATCATCTTTTAGAATTCAAAATATATTCTAAACATAATAATCTAGTACTTATAAAAATTAATTTTTAACTATAAAGTATTCAAATCTTTGAACTTTATTACTCATTACTTCGCCTAACTATTATTGGGCCCACATTCATCCATCTTAAAGAGGGTATTATGGTTCTTTTGCATATCTCCTTAATACATGTGTCCAATGCTAAAGGACACTTTTATTTTGAGATGGGTTGAGTACCGCTTTGAGTAGCGAAATAGTACATAACGGCTATTCTGGTTAGTGCCGGAATGGAATTGATAAACTTAAGTAAGATACATGCCTTGTTTTAATTTGCATTCCTCCTATTGTTCTGTTGGGGGAATATATTTCCCTTGAACAGGGGCCAAATGACGTCAGCCTCCGACAGCCTTCGGCCCAGAGCCCAGCACTGTCGGAGCCTGTTTTCTCTTTAAGTGTTGTTTTCAGGTCCCAAGGTGCCCTTCGGAGCCTGTAGCTTCAGAGCCCTCAGATCGGGGGGTCCGGCTCGGAGCCCCCAGTTCGGGCCGGCCCTCCGGACGCAGGTTGACGGAGGCCACCCTCCGGGCGCGGGTTGCCGGAAGCCACCCTCCGGGCGCAGAGTGCCGGAGGCCACCCTCCGGGCGAAGGATGCCGGAGGCCGCCCCCCGGGGGCCCAGCTCAGGGGCCCCCAGTTCTAGGCCCCGGTTCGGCGGGCCCAGCTCGGAGGCCCCCAGTTCGAAGGCCAGTTCGAGGTCAAGGCTCCGAGACCCCAGTTCGGAGCCTTGTTCGGAGCCCTGCTCGGAGCACGCTTCGAGGCCCCTTCCGGGGTGCACTTCGAAGCTCTCTTCGCAGCCTCCGCCAGAAGGGCTCCGGCCCCTACTTCGAAGCTCAAGGAATATCCAAGTATAGGCCATACAGGGGGCCCCACCACCCCTGGTATGTCGTTTAGCTGGTCAAAGCCTGGCGCAGTCTGACACGCCTGTAAAGCTGTAAAGCTGCAAATTACCTTTGTACCATAGCTAGCCCTTTTTCCCCTCTCTGCCCCTGTGAGCCTAGGGCTCATAGGGGGCATCCCGGTCTTTTCCTTTGGCCTGCGTGCCTATAAAAGCAGGGCCAAGCCCTTGTAACAGGGACACACGCTCCGGGGGGCCAAGAGACCCTGGAATTATTGCTCCATACTAGGGCATACCATGCCAAATCCACCACAACTGGACGTAGGGTTATTATCTCCCCGGAGAGGCCCGAACCAGGATAAACCTTTTTCTCCCTCTGTTAGAGCCCTTCGAGGTTCATTCTCCACATCACACTCCACCACATAAAAACCTGCTGGAACTAACGCAATTGTTCCAATAGTTGGCGCCGTCCGTGGGGAACTTAGTACTAGAAGCTAAGTTCTCTACCACTATCTGCAACTCGAAGAATGCCTGAGGAGGGAGCTTCGAAGCTTTCTTGCTTCGCGCACCCTCCAGCAAAGGGCTTCGGGTGCAGCTCGAAGGCCATCTTCGCCTTCCTCCATCCTTCACATACCGGGGCCCACCCTCCAGCAAGGGGCTTCGGGTGCAGCTCGAAGGCCATCTTCGCCTTCCTCCATCCTTCACATACCGGAGCCCACCTTCCAGCTAGGGGCTCCGCTACCCATGTCGGGGGTCGTCAAAGCCCCTAGGGCTACGAGGCCATCCTTCGACTACTTGCAAGGTATGTCTACTATCCGAAGTACTACTTCGATGTACAATGCCGCGATCACTTGATATATATTCGAAGCCCAGCTTCGCCTTGAAGTTCGAAGCCCTGCTTCGCCTTCAAAGCAAACTTCTGCCCCATCTTATTGAGAAAAATTCGAAGCATCGCTTCGCCTTATTTAAAATCCGAAGCCTCGCTTTGCCTTACAAAACCCGGAGCACCCCTCCGAAGGCTACACAGCGCCTCCGGGCCCGTAGCAGTGGGCTTTGAGACTTCCGAGCGACGGCTCGGCAAGTCCGGGATTCCAGGCTCCGGCCTGATGCATCCCCGGGTCGAAGGTGGCCTAGGGTCGTAGGTGGCCCAGAGTCGAAGGTGGCTCAGAGTCGAAGGTGGCTCACATTATCACAGGTTCGGTGAATCCACACCAAATATCCTTCTCATTACAGGACCAAGTTCCGAAGCCTTGCTTCATTATCCAAACACGCTCCGAAGCCTTGCTTCGCGTGTTCATCTAATATACGCCTAAGCGTCTCGAAGTCATACTTCGCTAAAATCTAAGTGCGTTTCAGAGCCTCGCTCACGCACAACATCCAAGTCCTAGCATGCCGAAGCATGCTTCGCTAAATTTGGTTATGCTGAAGCCTTGCTTCACACCAAGTTAGCGCGTTCGAAGCCTGAAGGAGGCCTTCGCTTAATGAAATTCTGAGCAGCCAAAGCCCTGCTTCGCACCAAATTAAAGCGCTCGAAGCCCAGAAGAGACCTTCGCTCAAATAAAATTTCATACGTCAAAAGGCCACGTCGAAGCCGCCGAAGGGCGCACCCTTCGCATCCTTTATTTTTTGCTCGCACCAGCAGTGGCTAAGTCCCTAGCTGCCACGAGCAAAGGGGGGAAGCATGTATGCGAGGTGTGCGAAATGTAATACGCAGTACGAGCGTGACAAGCTAAAACGTTCGAAGCCAAACAATGCGAAGCATACAGACGAAGTATGCAAATATAATCCATTCATTGAACGACAATTGAGAAGTGTGTTACAGATATACTTCGAGAGCAAATTATGAGTAGTCTGTGTCTAGGCTTAAGAAGAATCGTGTGCGAGGCCCCAACCCTCGCTTGCCTCTCTTTCGGCCAGGGCCCCTCGGCTGGACGAAGCCTCGTTGGAGCCCGCTCTCCCACGTCCGGCTCGGCCAGACTCCGAAGCCCGTGGACCTCGTCTTCCACTTTGCAGGTCGCTCCAAGTTAGCGAAGCAGGCGGTGCCGTATCGAAGGCAGAAAAGTCTAAGGCTTCGTCACCCGCTAAGGCCGTCCGCGAAGGTAAAAACAAAGAACCCTGAAGGTACTCCGTCTTCACAGTGGCTAGCAAATCCTGAGCTACTTCGGAGATGGCTTCGCCGTTAGGCCCCCTCGGAAGCTTAAACCGAGGGGGACCTTCGGACCTAGCTACTTCGAGGACCGCCCACAACTGTCGAAGTTCTTCGGAGTCCTCGAGCACTTCGAGGTCTACACTCGGAGGCTGAGCCTGGGCAGGTATAAAAAGACCCCCGCATTCATATTAATAAGCTGATAAAGTTTTTACAAGCCTGCAGCTAAGTATTACAAAAAGCCTAAGGAGATCTACACCTTCGGAGGCGGAGGCGTCGAAGTCGAAGGCTGATTATACACAGCAGGCGCTTTGGATCGGCGGTGTCGAAGGGCCTTCTGGAGGTCGAGGACTGCTTCGCAGCCTTGCTCCTTCCAGGGTTCCTGCAGCCGCCGCCAGGCTCCGTGAACTTCCGCCGGAGGCGTCACCAAGTGTGGACCCCCGAAGACCACCGGGGTCACGGAGGTTGCTGCCTGAAGGTGGGTGCACCCCGCTTCGTGAAGCATGTGCAACACCCCTTGGCCCGCGACTCGGCCGGCCATGAGAGCGAAGCCCGTCAGCGCTTCCTCCGCTATCGAAGCCGCAGTCTTCAAGAAATCGAAGCGGTCCCCAATCGGATCCTGATCGCCAAAGTCCGGAGCCCGGCACTCGGTCCCTATTAACTCAAGGACCTCGGTCGGGCTCTGGGTGGCTTCGCCAAGATTGGCCACGACGAAGTCTTCAAGACCCCGGGTGTAGCGCCCCGATTTATCAAATCGAGACATTATTGAATTTCCATAGAAAAACAATAATACAAGAGGTTCATCATGCGACAATCGTACATACGACAGTATTCATGGTATGCAGACCATATTTATTACATCAAAGTCTTAGTAAAAATAGTAATAAAATAATTAAACAGCGGCATGACGAACATCTTCTTCAGGATCTTTCTTCTCGACTGGGTCGCTACTCCAGACCGTCCTCATAGTAAGCATCCTCTGTGGGGTCCAACGGGTATGAGTACAAAAAGTACTCAACAAGCCACCGCAAATGCAAGTAATAATGCAGGATAATAAACAAGGAAGGGCAATGGCTAACATTGCGGAAAAGCACGGTTTCAGTTATTGCATTTAATGTAATCATATTTTAATCACGCGGAAAGTAAACATGAAAATCATCAACATCAGCTAACTCGAGGGGTACAGTGAGCCCCACCTCGCTCAACAGTCCTTACATGTCAATCCATCATGCACATACATATTCAAAGTAATCTAACTGGGGGATGTCACACAACCCGCCCTTGACCGTGGGCTCGGCTTTTCGAAAATATTTAAGACTCTGATCAGAGATGTACTACTGTACCCACAAGGCACGCACTCATCCCAAACGAGATGACCCATTCCACGGGAACTCGTGCCAAAACCTCAGCATGAAATGTTCCAAGCGATAACCACCCGCTCTAGGTTTTGCCGGCGCGCCGGGCCGCATCCCAGCTAACGTCGCACCCCCTTTTGCGCCACATTGGTACAAGTCACCCGCAGGTGCAACTTGACCCATCTCCAAATGGTGGCCTCGGTTTGGAACAACCCATACCTTAGTTAGGACTTACCCACTAGACTTGTGGTTAGTACGTAAATGTATTGCAACGGATCCCTCAGACCGGTCCTTATAGTGCCCCGGGTGCTACCGACCAATGCCCTAGCGTGCACCCGGAACCCACCATGCATCCACTCATAACCACAACTCCAACACCGACAGAATTCCATAGATGAGAAATAATGGGGATCATATAGTAGAACCATGTACTACGACTCATTTTTATCCTATAGCGAACGTGTCGATACTTTGGACACTAGCTAATAACATTTATCATATGGTGACAAGGAGTTTAGGCTAGAGAGCATGGCTTGGGTTGCACATCAAGGTCGGGGGATCCTAAATAAATATATTGTAAGGGTTCATTTGACTAATGCATATATAACCTATGTGTTTTAGCGATAGTTTAATCAAACTTGGGTTCAATATGCTCAAAAGATTGGTTTGGTGACTTGCCTTGTTCAGCAAAGGGAGAGGGAGGGACTTCGGGGAAGTACTCCGGCTCCTCGGCGACGTCGTAGTCTTTTTGATATAGTAAAGTAAAATAAAATAAATACAACATTCAACCAAACAATATAACATCACATAATAATCACATAGGTTTAAGTCGGTTTGAATAAAAAAATAAATCAAGTTGTTAGGGTTCTGAAATTCAGTTTATAAATAATTTTAAAAGAAATTAAAATAAAGTGTTGTCCTTTGAAAGAGGGTTTTAAAAGGGGTTATTCTCATTCTTAAGTTCTCTAATAAATTTAAAATGAAAGTTTCATAGAAAACTTAGTGGTTTGTTCATATCAACAGGAAATAAATAAATACATACTTTACTGGGATTTAAATAATTAAATTTACATTTTTAACCTAAGGGTATTTAAAGGTTCATTTAAATAAACATGAAATGTCCAATGTAAACCTACTGTTTTTATTGTATAAACAAGTAGAGAATAATATTATGAATTTTCTGAAATTGGAATGGCAATTTTTAGAGTTCAAACGTGCCAGATATGAATTTTACAAGTTTAAAAGTATTTCTGGAATTCATTTTCAAATTTTAAATACCTCGGGTCCACGGTGAGCCAGGCCCACGGTGAACCCGCGCACTGTGCGCGTGCGCCGGGTCGATCTGGACCGTCGGATCCAGATCCGACGCGCGAGGGCGAGGCGGGGGAGTTAAAGTGACGTGGATGGTCAGGATTAAAACGTTTGAACCGGTATGCGATGGACGCTCCAGATTAAACGCGGGATTCAAATACCAACGAACGCACGAGATCGCACCGTACCGCTTCACTCAAATCTGATGGCCCAGATTAAACCGAATAGATGATTTAATCTCTAGCGTTGGATCTGGATCGCACGGCCGGGATTGAATCTGGCACAGCGCGTGTCGGGGGGGCAAAGTACCCCTTCTTCCCCGACTCCGGCGACGCGACGGTGAGCGATTCCGGCGACGGCAAGGGCTATCTAGCCTAGCTAGGACTAAAAACGTAAAGAGGGTACGGAGGGGAACAAGAGGGTACCCTTGCGGTGGTCCGGGGTCGACGGGGTGAGGCCGGCGACGAGCGGAGGCGGCGAAGGTTCTCGATTCCTCGGCGGCGATGGCGATCCGGTGGGCTTCGTCGACGATGGAACGGTGGCCGGGGTCGGTGAGGTCCTGGCGGTCACGGCGGTACGGTCGGCGTGGACGGAGGGGGACTCCGGCGACGGCGAGCGACGGCTGGAGCGAGGGCAACGGTGGTGCGCTAAAAAGTGGAGTGCAATGGCTCTGTCGGTTCTCGCAGCGTGTGAGCGTGGGGGTGAAATGCGGGTGGCCAGGGGGTTTAAATAGGACCATCGGCGGGGGCAGAGAGGGCGTAGTCTACGGTGGCCGGGAATAAAACGCGTTTAAGCGCCGGCGAGCTCGGGTTGAGCTCGATTCACCGAACCTGGACGTGAATCGGTCGGGTTTAATGGGGGGAAACGGTCAGCGCGACGCGGGGGTTTGATTGCCGGGCTTAATTCGAGGGGAGGGGGTCGGGGGCAAGGGATCCGATGCGAGTAATGGCGTCGGCCGGCGAGGGGGGGATTTGGGGGCGGATCTCGCGGGGACGACGAATCCGACAGGTGGGGGCCATTGGCCAGTGAGTGCGAGCGAGCGGGGTGGCGGCTGACAGGTGGGGCCGGGCTCGAGTGCGAGGGGGAAACGGTTGGCGCCGACAAGTGGGGCCGGGCGAGGGTGCAGAGAGGAGGTCACTGACGGGCGGGGTCCACTAGTCAGAAGGCGCGGGCGGGTGGGAGTGGGCTGGGCCGGCAGGGAGAGAGAGAAGGGAGGGGGAAGGGCCCAATACTGTTTTAAAACATTTCTGAATAAAAATAATTCCAGGAAATAGATTAAAATCTTAGGGATACTTCCAAGGTTGGTAAAAATCTATAAAAATTCTCAAAAACATATTTTGGTCTTAGGATCATATACAAAAAGTTTCACCTCCTAATTTGGCCATCTACTCTATGTTGTAGTTCAATTGGGTACAAAAGGGGATTTAAAGTATTTTAAGAAATATAAATTTCAAGAAATTGAATTTAATAATATTTTTATTGTATTGAAAATTTGGGGTGTTACAAACCTATCCCCCTTACAAGAATCTCGTCCTCGAGATTGGAACGCTACTCGAATAACTCGGGATATTGTGCTTTCAGTTCGTCTTCCTTTTCCCAAGTGGCTTCTTCGGCGGGATGGTTGTTCCACTGAACCTTGCAGAAACAAACTACGCGACTTCTGGTTACCCTTTCCTTGGTTTCCAAGATCTTGATAGGTTTCTCGATGTAGGTCAAGTCTTCTTGGACATTGAGCTGCTGAAGGTCGGCTTGCTCGGTGGGTACACGGAGGCACTTCTTCAGCTGAGAGACATGGAATACATCATGAACTCCTGCCAAGGATGGAGGCAGTTCCAGTTGATATGTCACCTCTCCTTGTCGTCGGAGGATCTGGAAAGGTCCGACGTAGCTGAGCGCTAGTTTGCCTTTCATGTTGAACCTTTGAGTGCCACGGAGGGGAGTGACTCGGAGATAGACATAATCGCCCTCCTCAAAGGCTAGGTCTCTTCGACGGTTGTCGGCATAGCTCTTTTGCCTGGATTGGGCTGCCTTCAATCGGTCTCTTATGATCTTAACCTTCTCTTCAGCTTCTCTTAATAGATCAGTCCCAAACAGTTGCGACTCTTCGGTTTGATCCCAGAGCAACGGCGTTCTGCACTTACGTCCATAGAGTGCTTCGAACGGGGACATTTGCAGGCTGGCTTGATAGCTGTTGTTGTAAGAGAACTCCGCATATGGTAAGTTCTTGTCCCACATTCCGCCAAAGTCTAGAGCACAAGCTCTAAGCATATCCTCTAATATCTTGTTGACCCTTTCGGTCTGACCGTCAGTCTGTGGATGATAGGCAGTGCTAAAGTTCAGCCGGGTGCCGAGTTCCTCTTGAAGGTTCTTCCAAAACTTGGAGGTAAACTGACTCCCGCGGTCAGATACAATCTTCTTAGGAACTCCGTGGAGGCACACGATCCGGGTCATATACAACTCAGCCAACTTGGCGACGGTGTAAGTTGTCTTGACCGGAACGAAGTGAGCTACCTTGGTGAGTCGGTCGACGATCACCCAGATAGAATCATGACCAGCTTGGGTCCTGGGCAGTCCCATGATGAAGTCCATTCCTATTTCTTCCCACTTCCATTCAGGTACCTTGAGAGGTTGAAGAAGTCCGGCAGGCCTCTGATGCTCTGCCTTGACTCGTCGGCATGTGTCGCACTTCGCTACATACTCAGCTATTTCCCTCTTCATGCTGACCCACCAATATTTTTCCTTCAGGTCTTGATACATCTTTGTACTCCCGGGATGGATGGAGTATAGAGTATCGTGGGCTTCTTGAAGGATGAGGGTCTTCAACTCAGGTTTGTCGGGTACGCAGATCCGATTTCCGAACCAGATGGTACCATGCTCGTCCTCGGAAAATCCGGGGGCTTTACCCTTCCTCATGTTCTGCTAGATCTCCAGGATGTCCGGGTCTTCCTTCTGTTTTTCTCGGATCTGGTCTATTAAGACAGGCCGAGACTCCAAGGCAGCGAGGTACGCTCGGGTAGTGATCCCTAGGTTTAGCCTTTCCATCTCCTTGTAAAGTAAAGGAGCTTGGTCCTGAATCATGATGGCATTGCAGTACCCTTTTCGACTAAGGGCGTCTGCCACCACATTCGCTTTGCCTGGATGATAATGGATGCCCAAGTCGTAATCCTTGATCAGTTCCAACCATCTCCTTTGCCTGAGATTCAGATCTGGTTGGGTGAATATGTACTTGAGGCTCTTGTGGTCGGTGAAGACCTCACACCGATTTCCCACAAGGTAATGTCTCCATATCTTCAAAGCATGAACCACGGCTGCTAGTTCCAGGTCGTGGGTTGGGTAGTTCAGCTCATGCGGTCTCAGTTGTCGGGAGGCATAGGATATCACTTTCCCTTCCTGCATTAAGACGCATCCCAATCCTTGACGAGAGGCATCACAGTAGACGTGGAAGTCTTTCCGGATATCTGGCAGAGTCAGGATAGGGGCTGACACTAGCCTCTTCTTGAGGGTCTGGAAACTTTCTTCGTAATCGGGGGTCCATTCAAACTTCACTTCCTTCTGCAGAAGTCTGGTCATAGGCTTGGCGATCTTGGAAAAATTCTCGATGAACCGGCGGTAGTATCCGGCCAATCCGAGAAAACTCCGGATCTCGGTCACGGTCGTGGGCTGCAGCCAGTTGGTTACCGCTTCCACGGTGGTTGGGTCCACTGCTATTCCTCCGGCAGATATAACATGGCCGAGAAACTTCACCTCAGACGACCAAAATTCACATTTGCTGTACTTGGCGTACAGTTGCTGCTCCCTTAGCTCTCCGAGGGTCAAACGGAGGTGAGTCTCGTGTTCTTCCTTGGTCTTGGAGTAAACGAGAATATCGTCGATGAATACCACGATGAACTTGTCCAAGAACTCCATGAATACATTGTTCATCATGTTCATGAAAAAGGCCGGGGCATTCGTGAGTCCGAACAACATCACGGTGTACTCATAAAGTCCATAGCGAGAGGTGAAGGCAGTCTTGGGTATGTCTTCTTCTCTAATCCTCAACTGGTGATAACCTGACCTGAGGTCAATCTTGGAAAACACCGAGGATCCTTTCAGCTGATCGAACAGGTCGTCGATCCGAGGCAGTGGATACTTGTTCTTGATGGTTACGTCGTTCAAGGCTCTATAGTCCACGCACATTCTCTTGGTCTTGTCCTTCTTCATGGCAAATATGACCGGTGCACCCCAGGGTGAGGTACTCGGTCGAATATACCCTTTTTGCTCTAAGTCTTCGATGTTGCTCTTGACTTCGGCTAGTTCATTGGCGGCCATCCGGTACGGGCGCTTGGAGATTGGAGTGGTCCCGGGGACAAGTTCGATTCTGAATTCGATGTCCCGCTTGGGAGGCATTCCGGGTAAGTCTTCAGGGAAGACATCCGCAAACTCCTTGACTATAGGTACCTCTTCAAGAGCTATCGAGCGAAGGGATGCTTCGAGTGGTTTACGACTGGTCATCCGAAAGGTGACGGCTGCACCTTCAGGGTTGGTTACCGTGACGGACTTGCTGGCACAGTCGATCACTCCCTTGTGCTTCATCAACCAATCCATCCCTAGTATGAGGTCGAGTCCGGTGCATTGGATGAGGACTGGCTCGACCCGAAACAATACTCCTTGGATGTCAATTTGAACCTTAGGGCTGTATAAGCGGGCTAAGGTCCTATTGCCGGGAGTGGCAATCACCAGGGGAATGGGTAGAGGGAGCACGTCCAGTTTGTTTGTTTTCACAAAATCTTCCGAGACGAAGGAGTGGGTTGCTCCAGAGTCAAATAATATTACGGCCAGTACGGAATTCACAGTAAACGTACCGAGCACGACTTCAGGAGCCTCCTGAGCTTCCTCCGCGCTGATGTGGTTGACACGGGCGCGAACTGCCTGGTTGGGTGCCGCGCCTTGAGTCTGCTTGGGGTGGGGACACTGGTGTGCGTAGTGCCCTTCCTTGCGGCAGTTGAAGCAGACGACCGGCCTTCCTTGGCGATCCTTCAAGATCGGAGCCTTGGCGGCCGGCGTCGGCTGAGCGGCCGGAGCTGGTGGAGCGGGGCGAGGATGCCCGGCGTTGGATCCACCGGCGGTGTGAGGTGGCCTGTAGGCGGGCCGAGGATGGTAAGCGGGCGCTGGTGGCGGAGGGACGAAGCGGGGCCTCTGAGAGTTCGCCTGCTGATGCTTGAAGGCGATCATCTTCCTCTTCTTGAGGTCCAACCTGTTCTGCTCAGTCTCTTGGATGAGCGCTTTGTTGACTAGCCGCTGGAAGTCGGCGTAGTCGGTGGCGACGAGCTGGATGGACAGCTCATCCTTGAGTCCCCGGAGGATCTAATAAATATAAGTGTAAGGCTTGATCTTTGACTAATGCAATATTAACCTATGAGTTATAGCGATAATTTATTAAATCATGGGCTCAATAATGATCAACTGTTTCCACAGGGGTGGTCGATGACTTGCCTTGATCAGCAAATGGGGATGGAGGAACCTCGGGGTAGAACTCCTGCTCCTCGACGAACTCGTAGTCTTCTCGACAGGAAAAATAAATAAACAATGCATTCAATAAAACATCACCAAACATAATCATATGATTTAAATATGTGATTTGAGCTTTATTATTCTGGTGTTACTTTTAATAATATTAAAAGTTAAGTTTTAGATGTTTTTATTAATTCTTTTCCTGAATTATTAATTTATCCCTAAGGGGTTTTTATTTATTTAATCCATAAGTTTATTTTGTGCTAAGGTAACATATTGTTTTTATGGCATTAAAGTGTAGAGAATAATATACTGAATTTAACAAAATTTGAATGGTGAAATTTGGAGTTAAAATGAGCAAGTTATGAATTTTTGAAGTTTAAACTATTTTCTAAATTTTATTTAAAACCAAAAAACAGTCTCTGGTCCACGGTGAACCAGGTTCACCGTGAACCTGCGACTGTGCGCGTGGACCCGAGCGACCTGGACCGTTGGATCTGGATCCAGTGGCCAGATGCGAAGCGGGTGGGTTTAATGAAAATGGACGGTCCTGATTAAATCATGGCGAACGGGTATGACGTGGACGCACGGGATTAAGTCAACGTTTTTAAGTTAAGACCGACGTCCGAGATCGCGTGGTACCGCTTTGACCGGATCCGAGGGCCTGGATTAGATCCCGAAGGGATTTAATCTTAGCCCTCCGATCTTGATCGGATGGCCAGGGGTTCGTCCGGCACGGCACGAGCTAAGGGGGCGATTACCCCCTTCGTTCTCGACTCCGGCGGTCCAACGGCGAGGAATTCCGGTGACGGCGTGGGTTGAACGGCGATGCTAAGGCCAAAAATGGAACCAGTGACGTGAGGGGAACTCGGGCGTACCAGCGGTGGCGACGGCGGCGAGCGGACGGCGACCGGCGTCGACGAGGGGCGGAGGAACCGTTCGGCTTTGTCGGCGGCGAGGCGATCCGGTGGTCCTTTCGACCAATGGAGGCGTGACCGAGGACGGGCGGGCCTCTGTGGTCACGTAGGTGGCGACGGCGAGGGGCGCGGTGGCCTGGATTGCCGGCGAGCGGTGGCTGGAGGCGGAGCAGAGCTAGGGGCCGAAACTTTGCGCCGGAGCTCTGGAAAGCGAGGGCTTGCGCTAAGGCAGTGTGGGCGGAGTGCGGTGAGCCGAGGGGTATAAATAGGGGTCACCGGTGGCGAGGATGGAAGGTTAAACCGGGGAAACCCGAAGGTTTATTTCCATCTCCGGCGAGGTTCCCTTTTCTCCTCGGATAGCCTTCCTTAAGCGCAAAAACGTGTCAGCTAAGGAAGGAAAGGGGGCGGCGGCGACCAGGGAAGGTGATTCGGGGTGAATCCTGGCGAGATCGGGCGGCCGGCGGCGAAAATTTGGAAGGTGATCGCCGGGAAAGGAAAGGGGAGAGAGGGGTTCCATCGGAGAAGATGGATCCGACAGGTGGCCCCCACCTGTCGGCGGGTGAACGAGAAAGGAAAGCCTGACAGGCGGGCCCCGTCGGTCAGAGAGAGGGTTAGGGAAAAGAGTGGCTGCCATGTGGGGCCGAGGCGGGTGCGGGCGGGAGAGAGAGGAGGGGAGCGGCGCCGACACCTGGGTCCCATCCGTCAGTGACTAGCAGCTGGGCTGGGCTGGGCTGAGGGTGATTTCAGGGTTGAGGCCCGTTAGGAATTTTAATTCTTTTTTGTTTTAAAATAAATCCAGAAATTCATATATTTGATTAAGGGTTGAATCACTGTTGATAAAAATTTGTAAAAATTCCTGAAATTATGTCTTGACCTCTAGTTTATCTCATAAAATTTTCAAGTCCATATTTTGAATATTTCTCCCTGTTTGGCTTCATTTGGGTTCTTTTAGGATTTTTCTTTAATAAATAAATCCAGAAATGATTTAAATATTATTTTTCTTTTATTTTATTTGTTTTTATTTCTTGGGGTGTTACAATCCTATCCCCCTTACAGAGAATCTCGTCCTCGAGATTCGGATCAATCCTCGAATAGCTCAGGATGTTGTGCCTTGAGTTCATCTTCTTTTTCCCATGTAGCTTCCTCTACCGGGTGATTGCTCCACTGCACTTTACAGAAGCGGATGACCCGACTCCTGGTGATCCTTTCCTTGACCTCCAATATCTTGACAGGCTTTTCCACATAGGTCAGATCCTCTTGAACATCCAACTGCTGGAGATCCACTTGCTCTGTCGGGACGCGAAGACACTTCTTGAGTTGGGAAACATGAAACACGTCATGTACTCCAGCTAATGAGGGTGGTAGTTCCAACTGATAAGAAACTTCGCCTTGGCGTCGAACAATGGGAAATGGTCCAACATATCGAGGGGCCAACTTTCCTCTCATGTTAAACCGTTGAGTGCTGCGGAGGGGAGTAACTCGAAGGTAGACATGATCTCCCTCTTCAAAGGCTAGGTCTCGGCGTCGATTGTCCGCGTAGCTCTTTTGTCGGGACTGGGCTGTCTTGAGTCGGTCTCTAATGATCCGTACCTTTTCTTCAGCTTCACGTAGAATGTCCGTTCCGAATACTTGGGATTCACCAGTTTGGTCCCAAAGTAGAGGCGTTCTGCACTTACGTCCATATAGGGCTTCAAAAGGGGACATTTGAAGGCTGGCTTGATAGCTATTGTTGTATGAAAACTCCGCGTACGGCAAGCTCTTGTCCCAAGTGGCTCCAAAATCCAGGACACATGCCCGAAGCATATCCTCCAATATCTGATTCACCCTCTCTGTTTGTCCATTCGTCTGAGGGTGGTAAGCAGTACTGAAGTTCAATCTTGTTCCCATCTCTTCTTGAAGGTCCTTCCAAAAACGAGAGGTGAACTGGCTTCCTCTATCGGACACTATCTTCTTAGTCACTCCATGAAGACACACTATGCGGGCCATGTATAATTCTGCAAGCTTGGGGCCACTAAAGGTCATCCTGACGGCTATGAAATGCGCTACTTTTGTAAGACGGTCGATGATTACCCAAATAGAATCATATCCATTCTGATCTCTTCCCACTTCCATTCAGGTACTTTCAATGGCTGCAGCAGCCCTGCAGGTCTCTGGTGTTCAGCTTTTACCCTCCTGCAGGTGTCACACTCGGCGACAAATTGTGCAATCTCTCTCTTCATGCTAACCCACCAATAACGTTCCTTCAGGTCGTGGTACATCTTAGTACTGCCGGGATGAATGGAGTGCAATGTCTCATGGGCTTCTCTCAGGATAAGGGGTTTTATCTCAGGTTTATCCGGTACACATATCTGGGTTCCAAACCATATGGTGTCATTATCGTCCTCTGAAAATCCTGGGGCTTTTCCTTGTCTCATGTTCTTCCTAATGACAGCTATATCCGGGTCTTCTAACTGGGCCTCACGGATTTGCTCGAACAAGACAGGTTGAGTCTCCAAGGTGGCTAGATATGCTCCTGTGGTTAACCCAAGATTCAACTTTTCCATCTCTCTACATAACAATGGTGCGTGTTCTTGAATCATCATGGCTGTGCAATATACCTTGCGACTTAATGCATCAGCTACCACATTCGCTTTTCTGGGGTGGTAGTGAATACCTAAGTCGTAGTCCTTTATTAGCTCCAACCATTGTCTTTGCCTCAGATTGAGGTCCGGCTGGGTGAAGATGTACTTCAAACTCTTGTGATCCGTAAAGATCTCACAGCGATTTCCGACCAAATAATGCCTCCAAATCTTAAGGGCGTGCACCACTGCAGCTAATTCCAAGTCGTGGGTCGGGTAGTTCAACTCATGGGGTCTCAACTGACGAGAGGCATAAGAGATAACTTTTCCATCTTGCATAAGAACACATCCCAACCCTTGGCGAGATGCGTCACAATAAACATGGAAGTCCTTTCGGATATCGGGTAGGGTCAGTATGGGTGCAGATACCAGCCGGGTCTTGAGGGTGCGGAAACTTTCCTCACAATCAGGAGTCCATTAAAACTTTTCTCCTTTCTGTAACAACTTGGTCATAGGCTTGGCTATCTTAGAAAAATTCTCAATGAATCTCCGATAATATCCGGCCAAACCCAGAAAACTTCGTATCTCAGATACGTTCGTGGGTGGCAACCAATCTGTAACTGCTTCCACGGTGACAGGATCTACTGCAATCCCTTGCGCAGAGATGATGTGTCCAAGGAACTTCACTTCTGCCGTCCAGAATTTACACTTGTTGTACTTGGCATATAATTGGTGCTCCCTTAGCTTGCCTAAGGTTAACCGGAGGTGAGTCTCGTGCTCTTTCTGATCCTTGGAACAAATTAGAATGTCGTCTATAAAGACCACGATGAATTTGTCCAAATATTCCATGAACACCTTATTCATCATGTTCATGAAGAATGCAGGGGCGTTGGTCAATCCAAAGGACATAACCGTGCACTCGTATAATCCATAACGGGTGGTAAAGGCCGTCTTGGGTATATCTTCTTCTCGAATCCTCAACTGATGATATCCAGAACATAGGTCGATCTTCGAGAATACCGTAGCTCCTTTTAGCTGGTCGAAGAGATCGTCGATCCGAGGCAACGGGTACTTATTTTTGATGGTTACTTCATTCAAAGCGCGGTAATCCACACACATACGCTTGGCCTTGTCTTCTTTCTTCTCGACGAAGATGACGGGGGCACCCCATGGCGATGTACTTGGTCTGATGTAGCCTTTCCTCTCGAGATCCTCCAATTGCTGCTTCATCTCAGCTAACTCATTAGCGGCCATCCGGTATGGTCGCTTGTAAATAGGGGTAGTCCCGGGCACCAAATCGATCCTAAACTCGATGTCTCTCTTGGGTGGCATCCCTGGTAAATCCTCTGGGAATACGTCCGGGTATTCGCATACTATCGGTATCTCTTCAAGGGTAATCTGGTGCAGTCTTGGTCTTCTGATCTTCAGACTTGGCATTTGAAATGTGACGGCAGTCCCCTCTTCGCTGGTCACAGTCACTTTTCTCTGGGCACATTCTATTACTCCTTGGTATTTGTTCAACCAATCCATCCCTAGAATGAGATCCAACCCTTGGCATTCTATTAGGATGGGGTCTGCCCAAAATATCGTACCTTGGATATCTATCCATACTTTTGGGCTATAGGTTAGGGCCAGGGTTTGTTTTCCCGAGGTGACTATTTGTACGGCTTTGGGTAGTTCTTCTATGTTTAGATTGTTCTTTCCCACAAAATTAGTTGATATGAAGGAGTGCGTAGCTCCAGTGTCAAATAAAACTACGGCAAGTGTTGAATGCACCAAGAACTTACCCATCACTATCTCTGGTGCGACCTGAGCTTCTTCAGCGGTGACGTGATTGACTCGGGCGCGGATGGCGGGGTTCGCGGCAACTCCTTGGACGCGCTTGGGGTGAGGGCACGCATTGGAGTAATGCCCTTCCTGGCGGCAGTTGAAACATACCACGGGCTTGCCGTGCTTGTCGCGTAGGATTTCCGCCTTCTTTGCCGGGGCGGTTGGTGCAGCTGGGGCGGAGGGAGCGGGGCGAGGCTGTCCGGTTCCGGCATTGGCGGCGGGTGGCGTCGGGCGATATACTGGTCGGGGTGGTATTGTGGAGCTGGTGGAGGAGGTGTGAAGCGGGGCCTCTGAGCCATGCCCTGGTTTTGCCTAAAGGCAATCATCCTTTTCTTCTTCAGGTCGACCTTGTTCTGCTGGGTCTCCTGTAAGATAGCTTTGTTCACCAACTTTTGGAAGTTGGCGAAATCTCCGGAGATAAGCTGTAGGGACAGCTCATCCTTCAATCCCCGGAGGAACTTAGCATGCCTGACTGCATCTGTACGGACCTCCTCAGGTGCGTACCGGGCCAGACGGTTGAACTCGTGCAGATACTCGGTTACGGACCTGCTCCCCTGCTGCAGGTCTCTGAACTCCTGTTGTTTCTGTGCGATAATGCCGTCGGGGATGTGGGCGGCACGGAAAGCGGCCGAAAACTCTGCCCAAGTATGGGCGTGGCCCTCGGGCAGAGTCTCGCGAAGATTGTCCCACCACTCTGCGGCGGGACCATGTAGCTGGTGGGTGGCGAAGGCTACCCTCTCCTGCTCAGTGCAGTTAAGAAGATCAAGCTTCTTCTCGATGGTCCTTAACCAATCCCCAGCCTCCATGGGGTTGTTGGTGCTTGAGAAGGTCGGTGGGCGAACTCGGAGGAACTCCGAGAGCTGAGAGGCGGGAGCGGGAGCTGGTGTGGTGGGGCGAGGCAGCTCGGGCTGTTGGTGGAGGCGGAAGAACTGAGCCTGCTGCTCCTGCATCTGCTGCTGCTGCTGTTGCATTTGATTCAATAACGCAGTGACCAACTGGTTTTGAGTGGCCATCATCTCAGCCACTGTGGGGTGGTTAGCGATTGGGGCTTGCCTTTGTCCCGTTGCTCCCCATTGTGGCAAGTTGCCACTCTCTCCTCTGTTCTGGGGAGCGTCGGAACCCTGAGTGTTGGTCATCCTGGAGTTTTCAAAGTAGACAACATTTATTTTAGAGAATTCTTTTATGTTTTATTCCAAAAATACCGTTCTTGCGGTTACATTTATTTATTTCTTCATTCATGCCTTATATTTTGACATGAATGGCAATACAAGCAAGCAAAATGAAAAGCAATCAATCGTAAACTACGTCTAGGGTAGCTCGGGGGACGGCTCGATCACGGGCTCATGGGAGATGGTCTGGGTCGAGGAGCTGGATGGTCCGGCGGGTGGTGCGCTGCGGAAGATTCTCTTGGGCCTCACAGTGGGGATCCGAAGGGGTGTCTTCTTGCGAGGCGGAAGAGGTGCGATCTCCTCAATGTCCTTCTTTAGTTCTTCGATCTGGTGGCGAAGCTGTGGGTTGGTGGCGACGCATTGCCGAAGGAGCTCATTCTAGCGCCGTAACTCCTCTGCCTCGGTGGCCAAACGGTGTCCCTGCTGGAGGCGGCGACGAAGATCTCCGTTCTCGCGGTTCAGATCCTCAGAAGACTGTCGGTAAAAGCTGATTGTGCCGCGCTGTCCATTGGCGTCCTGCAGTGCCTCGTAATGGAGATCATCCATTGCCTCCAACAAGCGCATGGTATGGCCAATCGCGGAATGACGCTGGGAGAGCGTGCTGATGAAGACGCTGTGAGGACTCCCTGGGGTACGAAGCGGCACAAAGCGAAAGTCCGTGTCGTAGAGCTCACTGTCATAAATCATCCGGAGCTCTGTGAGTGCCTGGAGGGCAGTGCGCTGACTGGCAACCAAGAAGGTAGGTCCTCCTCCGCGATAGGTGTGAGCTGTCTGAGGGGAGGGCTGGACGACGACGGTGACCTCACAGAAGCTTTCTTCCTCGTCGGGGAAGACTCCATGATACATCGGCTCGTGCTCAAATCCGAGGAAACCGACGAGCATGCGCAGTTCGCGGATGAATCCGGCCTCATCACGAAGATTCCCACTCATGGTATGGACCGGCATCTACAAAAGAGAGAAAGTTTTTGTGAAAATCTCGGAGGATAAGTAGTGTTTGTAAGAAAATATAGTGAATATAAGTCCTAAGGTCAGGTCTGTTTGGCTTCCTACAGTCAAGTCGGCTCTGATACCATCTTGTCGCGCCCCGATTTAATAAATCAGGACTTTATTGAAATTCCATAGAAAATCAATAAAACAAGACGTTCATCACACGACCACGTACAAGACGGGCAATCATTCACGGTTCGTAGACCGCATTAATACAAAAGTGAATGAAAGTGAAGAGAAACTAATAAAATCAAGGGTCCTAGATGAACGCCTCCTTCCAGTCTCACCTTGACTGGGTCGCTACTCCAGACCTTCATCCTCCTCGTAGTAGACGGGCTCTGATGGTGTAAGTCAACGGGGTGAGTACAGATGTACTCAGCAAGCCACCGAATGCAAATATAATGCAAGATAATAACAAGGGAGATAGTGGCTAGTTTTGCGGAAGCAGCATATTTGTAAAGCATTAAATGTGAGCAATTTATTAGTACGGAAAAGTAACATGTGAATGCATCATCATCTTCTAACTCGAGGAGTACGTTTTACCTCCTCGCACAACAATCCTTACATGCCATGAATAACTCAATCTTTCAACCAATTGTAAACTAACTGCGAGTAGTCACACAACCCGCCCTTGACCGTGGGCTCGGCTTTTCGAAAAGATTGATTTTACTCTGATCAGAGATGTACCACTGTACCCACAAGGCACACACTCATCACCTACACCAAAGTGTAACGAGATGACCCATTTCACGGGAACTCGTGCCAAAACCTTCCATATGGTCTCCCCCGACTCAACAACACCCTCTTATAGGTTTCGTACCGTGTCTCGCCATGTCGAGTTTCCACAATACCCCCCTTGAGCCATCGTCGGTACAGGGCTAGCCCCTTGCCCCCTCCACTATGGTACTGAGAGACGGAGTGTTCCACACTTCCAGTTAGGACTTACCCATTAGACTTGTGGTTGGTACGGAAGTGCTTTACAACAGATCCCGCAGACCGGTCCTTATAGTGCCCCGGGTGCGACATACAAAAACCCGAGCTTGCACCCAGAACCCACCATACTTATAACATACCTAACTCCAACAGAGTCCAGAGACAAGAATAACGGGGTATTTCATATACCAGAATCCATCTAACTACGACTCATTCTTTATATCCTATAGCAGTTGTGTCGATACTTTGGGCACTAGCTAATATAATATTTGTAGAGTGACAAGGAGTTAAGGCTCAATAAGCATGGCTTGGGTTTGCACACAAGGACGGGGATCTAATAAATATAAGTGTAAGGCTTGATCTTTGACTAATGCAATATTAACCTATGAGTTATAGCGATAATTTATTAAATCATGGGCTCAATAATGATCAACTGTTTCCACAGGGGTGGTCGATGACTTTCCTTGATTAGCAAATGGGGATGGAGGAACCTCGGGGTAGAACTCCTGCTCCTCGACGAACTCGTAGTCTTCTCGACAGGAAAAATAAATAAACAATGCATTCAATAAAACATCACCAAACATAATCATATGATTTAAATATGTGATTTGAGCTTTATTATTCTGGTGTTACTTTTAATAATATTAAAAGTTAAGTTTTAGAGGTTTTTATTAATTCTTTTCCTGAATTATTAATTTATCCCTAAGGGGCTTTTATTTATTTAATCCATAAGTTTATTTTGTGCTAAGGTAACATATTGTTTTTATGGCATTAAAGTGTAGATAATAATATACTGAATTTAACAAAATTTGAATGGTGAAATTTGGAGTTAAAATGAGCAAGTTATGAATTTTTGAAGTTTAAACTATTTTCTGAATTTTATTTAAAACCAAAAAACAGTCTCTGGTCCACGGTGAACTAGGTTCACCGTGAACCTGCGACTGTGCGCGTGGACCTGAGCGACCTGGACCGTTGGATCTAGATCTAGTGGCCAGATGCGAAGCGGGTGGGTTTAATGAAAATGGACGGTCCTGATTAAATCATGGCAAACAGGTATGACGTGGACGCACGGGATTAAGTCAACGTTTTTAAGTTAAGACCGACGGCCGAGATCGCGTGGTACCGCTTTGACCGGATCCGAGGGCCTGTATTAGATCCCGAAGGGATTTAATCTTAGCGGGGAAACCCGAAGGTTTATTTCCATCTCCGGCGAGGTTCCCTTTTCTCCTCGGATAGCCTTCCTTAAGCGCAAAAACGTGTCGGCTAAGGAAGGAAAGGGGGCGGCGGCGACCAGGGAAGGTGATCCGGGGCGAATCCTGGCGAGATCGGGCGGCCGGCGGCGAAAATTTGGAAGGTGATCGCCGGGAAAGGAAAGGGGAGAGAGGGGTTCCATCGGAGAAGATGGATCCGACAGGTGGCCCCCACCTGTCGGCGGGTGAACGAGAAAGGAAAGCCTGACAGGCGGGCCCCGTCGGTCAGAGAGAGGGTTAGGGAAAAGAGTGGCTGCCATGTGGGGCCGAGGCGGGTGCGGGCGAGAGAGAGAGAGGAGGGGAGCGGCGCCGACACCTGGGTCCCATCCGTCAGTGACTAGCAGCTGGGCTGGGCTGGGCTGAGGGTGATTTCAGGGTTGAGGCCCGTTAGGAATTTTAATTCTTTTCTGTTTTAAAATAAATCCAGAAATTCATATATTTGATTAAGGGTTGAATCACTGTTGATAAAAATTTGTAAAAAATCCTGAAATTATGTCTTGACCTCTAGTTTATCTCATAAAATTTTCAAGTCCATATTTTGAATATTTCTCCCTGTTTGGCTTCATTTGGGTTCTTTTAGGATTTTTCTTTAATAATTAAATCCAGAAATGATTTAAATATTATTTTTCTTTTCTTTTATTTGTTTTTATTTCTTGGGGTGTTACAGCCTCCTTCTCCTCTGCGAGGCGCTCCATCCGCCTGTCGGCAGAAGTCGAAGCTGCTGCGTTCAGTGCGAAGGCCTGCATGAAGTCAAGAAATCATAAGTATTAACCAAGGGCTAAAATATAGTTCGAGGCTGCAAGGGGCTTCGCTCACCCGCATAAGGACTTCGTTCGAGCTGACGAAGAGATCCGTGGGGTCCAAGTGGCTAAGTTGGGCCACCAAGTCCCCTGCCTCCGCAGAAGCACAAGCCTCGCGGAAGCCGTGGATCGCCGCCTCCGTCACGCCCTCCCTCGGCTTGAAGGGGTGAACCACTGCCACGGTCGCCTGCGTGGGCTTCGGCGAGGCGGGGCTCAAGCCCACCACATCGACATCTTCATCGCTTCGAGGGACCTCGCGGCCTCCACTGCCTTCGTTGTCGGACGAAGTACTCTCGGACTCCGAATCGCTGCCGCTGCCGCTGCTACTGCCGCTGCTGCTCGAAGCTTCCATGGGCTTCGCATCGGCGGGCTTCGATCCGGCGTCGCCTACCGACTTCACCACGGTGGGCCTCGCATCGTCTTCATCCTCTGCAGGGAGATTTCTTGGAAGGAAAGAGGGGCTAAGTGTGCCCTCCAGCTCCTTCGCTGCGAAGCTGGCGCATCCACCTTCGCGCCCGAAGTTGGTTCCGCCGGGGCATCCGTGGCCTCCTTGGCGGCGGGAGTATGCGCGTCGGCCTCCGCCGCCGAAGGCTTCGCCGCCAGGGGCTTCGCTGCCTTCTTGGAGGTCGGAGTAGTTGCGGGCTTCGCCGCAACCTCCCCCGGGTTAGAGACTTCGGCCGCGGGGACCTCCAGCCGAGGCCCCGAAGCATCCAGGTCATCCTCGTCCCCCCTCTTCCTCTTGGCTCCGACCGACGAGGTAGTCAGGTGGGCGAAGTCCGGCAGAGCAGGGAGCCCTCCGAGGTCGAGCGCGGTCCATACTCTGTTCCAGCGCTCCCAGGACCCCACCAGTGCGAGACGCTGGGTCTGCTCCTCGGGGGTCGAAGTCCCAACAACTCGATCCGCCGCCGCGGTGGCCTCCTCCGGAGTCTTCATTTCGAGGTCGGCTGCATGAAAGGTTTAAAGTTAGAAGTGAAAAATCTACGAAGTATAAAAGGCGAAGAGATTGCGAAGCCTTACAGAAGCGGTCGAAGGCCAACTCACTAAGTTCCCCTCGACCCGAAGCCTGGAAGAGCCCTTTCGGCCAGGAGCGCGCGAGGGGGCTGAGCCGGAGGGTGATGAACTCCTCCGCGAGGTCCCTCATACTCATCTTCGCTGCCACTCTCCGGAGCAGCAAGATCCTCGAGCGAAGGATGTCTTCGCTGGTCTTCACCACCCCTTCGCGTCGGTACAAGATGTGGGCGTTGGTACTCCGAAGGGGGGAGTTCGCGCCAACGGAGGCGTAGAACCACTCCTGATCCCACTTCGAGTACCACTTGTTGTTTACAGCCCTCGCCGGGAAGGCGTCCTGGAACTCCTTCCGGAGCTGGAAGTTGGCGCTGCCGAAGGCCAACGCCCTCTTGACGCGGTCTGTCCCCTCCCTCGGCTTCGGCTGGCAGTTGGCGTCGTGGAGGGCGACGAAGACATCCGCGCGGCCCTCGCAGCCCTCGGCCCTCATGGCCCATTCGAAAACAAGCCAACCTCGCCACTGCGTTGGGCGAAAGTTGAGGAAGCTCAAGGTTGTAAGCCTTGAGGACTTCGCTCAGCATCCCCACTGCTGGCAGCCCGAGGCCGGCTTCGAAGACCACCACTTCGTCAGCCCGAGGACTCGGCACGGCCTCCGACTTCTCCGGGACCCGAAGCTGGATCTTCGTTGCGACCCTCCCTTCGCAGGCCCTCCGGACCGACTCCTCCGTCGAGATCGAAGCCCTCATCTCCAAGGTCTGCTCGAACTTGTCGGAGGGCGTCCGAAGGTCCCTCGGTCCCAGCCGCCTAGGCGGAGGCTTCGCCGCTGCAGCCGCTACTGCTTGCAGTTGGGCGGAGCTCGAGCTCGGGCCCAAGGCCAAGGGCTTCGCCACGGCCTTCTTCGGCATCTCGGCGGAGCTTCGGCGCGAAGGGCTAAAGCTGGCGAAGGGCTAAAGCTAGCG
Source organism: Zizania palustris (assembly GCA_019279435.1). Classification (NCBI taxonomy): domain Eukaryota; kingdom Viridiplantae; phylum Streptophyta; class Magnoliopsida; order Poales; family Poaceae; genus Zizania; species Zizania palustris. Next base: position 26,426,757 of record JAAALK010000282.1, read on the forward strand.
AATAGTGCTCTGCGCGAAGCTAGAAAGAAGAAGAGAGCAAAGACTGTAAGGCAGTGAGAAGGAAGCAAATGAGAGCGTGCCGAAGCTGCACGCGGTAAACCACTGTTTATAGGCGCGGTAAGAACTCCAACAGTCGTGGGCCGAACCCACTGCCAAGTGGGCCTCCAGCGAAGGCGAAGCGGCCCAGCGCGGGGTAACAGTAACTTTCTAGCCGTTGCAGAGCCGTTTGAGTTCCCGAGGCCTATCCGACAAACTAGCGCAGGCATTTATTTCCTGCAGTTGTTGAGGTCACCTTCGGTTCAAGCTCCGAAGGCATGTTTTATCCGAAGTTGTATTTTGCAGGTCATTTGTCCTAAAGGCGCGCGCACCCCTTCGTCCCAAAGGCCTACACGCGAGGGGCTACTATTGGGGGAATATATTTCCCTTGAACAGGGGTCAAATGACGTCAGCCTCCGACAGCCTTCGGCCCAGAGCCCAGCACTGTCGGAGCCTGTTTTCTCTCTAAGTGTTGTTTTCAGGTCCCAAGGTGCCCTTCGGAGCCTGTAGCTTCGGAGCCCTCAGATCGGGGGGTCTGGCTCAGAGCTCCCAGTTCGGGGCCGCCCTCCGGACGCAGGTTGACGGAGGCCACCCTCCGGGTACGGGATGTCGGAGGCCACCTTCCGAGCGCAGGTTGCCGGAGGCCACCCTCCGGGCGCGGGATGCCGGAGGCCACCCTCCGGGCGAAGGATGCCGGAGGCCGCCCCCCGGGGGCCCAGCTCGGGGCCCCCAGTTCGAGGCCCCGGTTCGGCGGGCCCGCCTCGGAGGCCCCTAGTTCGGAGGCCAGTTCGAGGTCAAGGCTCCGATACCCCAGTTCGGAGCCTTGTTCGGAGCCCTGCTCGGAGCACGCTTCGAGGCCCCTTCCGGGGTGCACTTCGAAGCTCTCTTCGCAGCCTCCGCCAGAAGGGCTCCGGCCCCTACTTCGAAGCTCAAGGAATATCCAAGTATAGGCCATACAGGGGGCCCCGCCGCCCCTGGTATGTCGTTTAGCTGGTCAAAGCCTAGCGCAGTCTGACACGCCTGTAAAGCTGTAAAGCTGCAAAGTACCTTTGTACCATAGCTAGCCCTTTTTCCCCTCTCTGTCCCTGTGAGCCTAGGGCTTATAGGGGCATCCCGGTCTTTTCCTTTGGCCTGCGTGCCTATAAAAGCAGGGCCAAGCCCTTGTAACAGGGACACACGCTCCGGGGGGCCAAGAGACCCTGGAATTATTGCTCCATACTAGGGCATACCATGCCAAATCCACCACAACTGGACATAGGGTTATTATCTCCCCGGAGAGGCCCGAATCAAGATAAACCTTTTTCTCCCTTTGTTAGAGCCCTTCGAGGTTCATTCTCCACATCACACTCCACCACATAAAAACCTGCTGGAACTAACGCAATTGTTCCAACATGTTCCAATTTGATTTTTGCATTCCTCCTGTTGTTGCAAATATAAATAGATCAATTTTATTTGTGAATATATTTTATCATCCAATAATTTGAGAATATATCTTTCCTCTAAGAATTGATTTAAAATATTTGTAAATACAATAACTAGTTATTTTAAAATTAGCAAAAAATATGTTTCCCTCAACGTAAAAAAAACGTGAACATCATTGTGAGCCACCCGTCCATCATCGTAAAGACTTGAGTCACTTCAGCGGTCAGCTTGTCAGCGTGTCGTATGTTTGGATATCAATTCAAAAAATTAAATGTGAACTAATTATAAAAATAATTGCAGGATCAGATGATTATTCATGAGACGGATTTATTAAGCCTAATTAATCCATTATTAGCAAATGTTTACTGTAACATCACATTGTCAAATCATAGCGTAATTAGGCTCATTAAATTCGTCTCATGAATAATCCACCGATTATGAATGAGTTTTATAAATAATCTACATTTAATACTCAAAAATAGCATTCAAACACCCGATGTGACGAAACTAAATTTTGAGACTAAAGAAACAAACGGCATCTTAAGTTGTTCATCTTTATTCATATATAATCCATAATGTCAACCAATGTCTATGTAATTAAATAGTCTCTCACCAAGAAGAAAATGATGTGATAAATAAGTTAACGAGGAAAACTATGAAAACTAGTTCTCATGAGGACAAAGAAAAATAAAGGAGATTGCAAGAGTGAGGAGATAAGATATAGATGATTTGATAAAAACATCCATGTTTTACTGTTTCGCCTTTTGCAACAGCTACTTTACCGAGCTTGTCTGCTTTCTACCCGGTGGTGTGTGTTGTGGATTTTTTTGAAATAATATCTTTTTTAAAAAAATCAAATATTTATGTCAAGTTCAAAAAATTACAAAACTAATAGGCAGTCGGCACTTGAAGTGCCAACTGGAGTCTAGTCGGCACTTCAAGTGCCGACTGGAGCTGACGTGGCATCCCATCCAGTCGGTACTTCAAGTGCCGACTGCCTGTTAGTTTGCAAATTTTTGAAATCGGCATACAGATTTGAATTTTTTTAAAAAATATTATTTTTAAAAAAAATCGTGTTGTGCTGGTGTTAATTAAGGGCATATTTAGGATAGCTTCAGCTCCAAGATTTTTTGGTCTAGATCTAAGAAATCCTAGAGTTAGAGCTGTGGATTGATTAAGGTATTTAGTTAGATAATTTATTTTTATTTTATAATAAAAATAAAATTTTAAATTATTTTATTATATTATATAAACACCCGATTCAGCCTGTATCGTGGAGTTGGAACTATACCAAATAACCAAATAGATCCTAAGCATGTTGATCACTCTGACCCTGACCCATTATGTGTACAGTTCTAGTACTTGGTGTATAGTAATTGTACCATGGAGTATTAATTTATGGATTCTACTATATGATATTCTATTAGATTTAGTTATATCTAGGATATATGGCATATCATTATAGAAAAAATCTCTAGTATGATATATTTGTGAGACCTAGTGAAAGTATATAGTGCTATAAAATTATTGTATTAACTAATTAGGTTTGTTTGAGGAAGGTTACACTAAATAATTAGATGTAGAATCTATAAATAGAGTCATAGCGAAAGTCCGATTGACTCTAGCTAGATTCTTATTACCCAGATACTCGCTAGCTATTTATTAGAATCTTAAATTATAATAATCTAATAAGATGGTTGAACTCAACTTAATTATGTAAATTGGATTACTATAATCCTAAACTGAAATAAAACTAGGCACACCGATCAATATGTTCATTTCAAACACACAACCTTCAAACTACCGGAGGGCGATAAAATCCATGAACTCACAGATTTTCACACTGATATATACGTAAACTTATACAAATCCAGAGACAACCGGAGAAATCAACGAGACTGGAATATGTGTTTGGGGAAATACTTATCCTCAACTTTCAAGATTAAGAGACAAAGACAACTCATAAAGTTCTAAGTCAAAGATTTGTCTCTGAATTGATGAAGGTTTAAACCGAAGGGTTCGTCTGAACTCTGGTCCGAAGATACCCTTCGAAGATACAATACTGCGGTGGGAAACAGCCAGAAGGATGGGACGTCTGCCTTATTTACCTCCTTCGAAACTATTTTCTCATTTTAGTTCTATTCAGGATACCGAATAGTTTCCACTATTTCGGTTGTAATTGAGGGGTAAAAATGTTTTTTCCTTAGAGTCTTTACCTATAAATACTCCCTTTCTCACCCTGTAATAGGCATAGAATATTCAGATATTCAATACACAACTTCGAACTACTTCGAGCTATTATCCTTTACGGGGGCTTGAGATAGTCTTTTCACAAACTCTTTGTTTGTTAGTTTTTAATCTTAGAGAACATGTTAGCGTAATCTTTTACGCCGACAATACGTGTTCTCCCTATCTTCTTTTTTTCCGTACCTTGCACAATTCTTCGAGCTGTTTCGAAATCTTGCACGGACCATCGACGAAGATAAGGATCGAGTGTGAAAGGGGTGTAAGCATCATGGTACTGCAATTCTATCAGAACTCTAGTACTAAAATAGATGACCTTCTTATATCGTATCCATATTCCATGTCACATGGATTTCAAACAAACTAACACCGGGTTTGTGTGGCTTTCTTTGCGAAAAAAAAAGAGAGATAAGGATCTGGTTCTAATCTAAGCATGAGCAGTGGCCACAGATAGAACAAGGACCACAGCCGGGCAAATAGTTCATGCATGCATGCATCGACGACAACCGCAATGTAAAGTTGACAACAATACAATACAATTGGATATCAGCTAGAGCCGCTCTGATATTTCACAGCTGATTAAAAATTGATCCGATGAAAGGAATAAAAGTGTTTTGCGAATCCTGGCAACTAACGACCAGTGATTTATGCACCAATAATTCGAGTGACCAAATTAAATCACTGGCATGCATCTTACTTGCATTGGATAGATGCATCCAGCTGACCTGTGTGACTGTGCTCACAGCACAATATACCTCCAAGGCTGCATGATTGCATCGGCACTATACTCCGCATAGATTAGATTTTCGGTTTTTTTGGATATTATATTGGTGATGGTAGTTTCAAATGTTTGTTTTTGTACTGAAACGTATGTATATATATACGTGGGAATTTTTTTAAATAATATTTTTTAAAAAATCAAATACGTATGACCATTTGAAAATTTTGCAAAAATAACATGCGGTCGGCTGACCAATAACCGACTACTGCCAAGTGTAGAATAGCATTCTACACTCGTGGTGTAGAATATTCTACACCACGTGTGTAGAATAGCTATTCTACACCGACTATTTTCAGTATTAGATTTTCTCAGTAGAATATCAATTGAGTACTATTTTTCAGTAGTAGATTTCTCGGTAGAATAGCTAGCATTATACATATATATATATATATAAATGTTATCTTGCGCCACATGTGTAAATAGCTATTCTATTGAGAAAAAATAGTACTCAATTGCCATTATATACCACATGGTGTAGAATAGCAAAGTAGTACTACTAGAGAAACCTACATCGACCGACTATTTTCAGTAGTAGGTTTTTCTCGGTTAAATAGTAATTGAGTACTATTTTTTTTTCAGTAGTAGATTTCTTGATAAATAGCTATTCTACATCCATAGCATAGGATAGCATATATATATATGCTACCCTACACCACAGGTGTAGAATAGTTATACGTGGGTGTGTGTATATATGTGGGTGTGTGTATATGTATATGTGTGTTTGGCGGGCCGCAACATCTATCGATCAGGATAGATAGTGCAATCGTTAGTTAATATCCCATGTATCACGTCTTTTTTATTTCAAAAGTAGAAACTCACTTTCTAATCCCCTTTAAAAACCGAGATTATAGAGATACTATTAAAAGTATATTAGCATCTACAATATAAAATAAATATACTATCAAGACATGTTTCATGATAAATTTAATAAAGTAATTTAGTTTCATAATTTTTTATATATCTCTATATAATTAGTTCAAATTAGATGATTTTAATTATATTTTTTAAAAAAACTAAACGAGCTAGGTGGCGTACGTGGATAATTTAACTATTTATTCACTCTCTTCATATGTCAATTAATAGACCACATGTCAGTGATTCGGAATGATAATTTTATTATCACTCACATATTAAAAGTGGCAAATAATTAAATCCTCTGTACGTTGCAAGTGGCAGCTGGAGCGGAGTGCATCTGTCTGCACGCCAGCAAGTGAAATTCCACTCGTAATTTTGGGCAGAAAAGGAGAGCATTTGTGGCGTTCAAGTACATCTGTCCATCGCAAACCAAACTGTCCGTTGATTGATTCGTTTCGATGAGGCGATCGATCGATGGCCTCTGCTTTTTTCAGTCGATCAGAAGCAACCAATCCTACTCACAAGCTGCTCGGATTTCTGAAGCATCTTTGGACTTTAGGCATAAAGGTCTTTAGGAGTTTTGGGCAAGAACATTTTCTGAAGCAACTATTTGGAACATTTTTTTTTTGAGGTAGAACATCTTCTGAAGCAAATATTTGGAACATTTTATGGGTTTGAACATAGAGGGAAACATATCTGATTGATGTAGTTTTTAAAGGGATACTAAGAGGTACCAGTAATTTTAGTGTCAATGACAAACGAGAAAGAAACGGAGAATTGCGACACACTGTACACATCTTTACCTTGAGAAAACAACATGCGCATATGCATGAATATGAACATGAGAACATGGTGGTTTTTCAACTTGGATTGGGTGGTAATTTCTCCGACAATGTTACATGGGAGAGTGTTTTCTCTTTGCATAAAGAGAGTGGCCAAATAGTGAGCTCAAGTGGCAAAATGGTATAGTTGTATTCGATGAGGGGTCAAAATAGCACTTCAAGAAATGAATTTTACAGAGAAAAAGTTATGACCTATTCCTGAATACCATACTTGCTTGCCAGGAATACAAAAATGGGGTGATGATTTTGCTCGGCTCCTCTTTCTTTTGTGTAAATCACTCAGACAAGAACAAAACCCCACATCTTATTCTTTCATTATTCGCCTCATCCCTCTATGTGCAGTGCATATCAATCCCCTGGGATTTTCTTGCAAAGAAATTTCACCTCCACATTGTAACACCATAATTGGCTTGGGACGAACAACAATCCCTCCTAAACAGTAGCCAGGCGTCTAATCCAACGGTCGAGGAAGGAGGCAGTGGTTTCCCTTTTTGCCCTGTTAGGCTTCAAGACAGTGGTCAAATAGTTGGCTAAAATCATCGGAATTTAGTGAGTGTCATGATTTTATCTTTGACACACTTGTTTGTAGGGTACAAGCTTTTAGGTCTGTTTCCAAAAAAAAGTGGGCTGAAATGGCATCATGGTATAATTATATCCAATGAGAGATCTCAGGAACTTACGAGGTAGGAGGACACTTAGGGCAGCGGCACCTATTACCGGAATCGCGTCAGGTACACCTGTCTCAATTTTGATCGCAAAATAACCAATTTGATCCCAAGGTAAAGAATAACCAGTTACACTTAATGAGACAGTCAATACAGCTAAAACCACACCTGTGATCCATTAAACCCACCTGTGAGATACACACGAAATACGTGGAGGCCTAATTGAGAAGAGAAGCCTCCTACATAGGGAGTACTGTTAGTACAAATGATCATTACCACACAACATGCAAGTTGATCAGTTAAATCGAAGGCATGTTGTAGGCTTCTAAAGTGTCCAATCAAGCATGTAATTAAAGTGCAAAAGGAGATTAAATCCATCCAGGATGCGTTTGCTAGCTTTTTGGTAAAAGTTTTGCTTCTACAGCTCGATGGAATAAACGTGGACCGTCTCTTTTGTTCTTGACAACTGAAGTGGAGCTCGAGGAAAAGGCAGGATTGGATGGACTGCATTCATCTAAGGGGTCAAGATCAGAATCTGATGGAGCCGGTTACCTGATTTTTGGCATCTGGTCCTGACTCTTGCTTGAGTGGTCCTGCGTGAAAGTTGGAGTGATCAGATGAAGTTAGATTGGCGCCATAATGACCATGTTTGAACACTCAACGATCACAATATGAATAAACTTTAAAGAAGAATTGGAGATGGAACAGCAAGTCAAAAGATTGGCTACCCTGTTATCTCAAACACAGACATGGTGTTGACATACTAGCACTATCAATTGCTCCATATTGATGGAAATCCTTTTGTTTTCTTCAGCAATCAATGATGAAGAAATGTGTACACAGGAATGGTTATCAAGTATCTAACTCTTCTCTTTTCTAAAAAATGTTGATTATATATTTCTGTAGAGATGCAACAAGCACTTGTTTACATTCTACAAATCATGTCTTTGCAATGCATTCGCATCGTGTGGTTGTCGCAAAAGAAGAGGAAATGGAGTGCTGGCTGGCCTCCAGGCTTAATGGCAATCTACTCATTGGGATCAAGGAATCCGACCAGGCACTTCTCCAGGAGGAACTCTGCATTTACCCATGCATGGTATTTGTCTGTAGGGGAGTGAAGGAAGTCAAGGAACCACATCAAGAATAATATATGCATGAACAGAATTCCACAACAGGTATGATAGTTATACAGACACGACAAGAACATGTGTGCCAAAGCATATCATTGCAACGTTGCAAGCACGTTTAAAAGTAAATGCAGAAAATAATAATAGATAATAAATAGAAGGATACTGAACATAGCAGTGGAGTCTTTTCCAGCAGCTTTCATAAGCATATCAACTCCTGCAAACATACATAAAAGTACTTCGTGATGAGCGGATTGAAATACATAGCACTCTGAAGTCTGAAGATAATGAAGAATGTGAGCAGCAATTATGAAAAGAAGAAATGAACCAGTATTCAGCATCAGGTTAAAACTTGTGGCTACCTCCTGGATGGAATTTCATGTATGGAGCAATGTTGTAGACACGACCTTTCAAAACTGTCCAAATACATTCTCCTGTTTTATGCTGTTTGACTTCTTCCAGAGAAATCAACCTTCGGTTTGACTGCCCCTTAAGCCCTAGAAAAGAGCCATACCAAAGAAAGGAAATTTGTATCATTTCACCAGCAAGCATCAATTCAAAAGAAAGTAGAAAAAAGGTAACAAAATGAGTAAAATATAAATGTTAACCACAGTGCACATATATAATTTTCCCAAGCTTAAACATATTCACAAATTACAACTGATACGCAGGCACAGGCTCAAGCCATGGCAACATATTTTCCTCTTTGCAGTTACACTCAATACATGTGGTAGCTCATGGTGATGAGTGTAGTCACTACTAAATAAAACTGCATGAACATTTTCACATTTCAACATCTATAGATAAGTAGATAACTATATATATTTTGAATAAGGAGAAAATTGGTATACACCATTGCTTCATTTGCAATGTTGGTTCTTTGAACTGCTCTTTGCATACTTTATTTAACATGAGTTGAATGATAGACTTCTTCATATTTTTGCCATTGTTCATGCACTCTTTCACAAAATCCTGAAATTGGCCACCTTTGTATCCCTTCCTCCACTGTTCTTCCCAAATCTCTCTAACAAGCAGTCCAGTGAATAGAGCAAAAAAAAAAAGGGGGGGGGGGCAGTTGTCTAGTTAAAAATGAATGCTTCTCCAGTAACGAATGACTAAAGGATATGGCAAGTATGACACACATGAGTACATGACCTAATTGTCTAAAACATGGCATCGCTGGTGCTGGTGGCGGCCCACCGCCGCCAGCCCTCCCCGCCTCGCCGTTCTTGATCCCTCCGCTCGGGTCAGTCTCTCTTGTTCTCCTCTGGTTCTCTTTCGCTTCTCCTCTTCCTCTTCCCTCCCTTCTCTTCCGTCATGGGTCCTCTCCTTCCCCTGGTGGAGCTTGAAGACGACCCGGCCCTCCGGGACCTGGTCTCCTCTTGGGATTTCTCCAAGGGCGCCCTCTTTCAACGTTCCATGTTGTCGTAGTTCTCTCTCCCGGTCCATCATCCTTCGTCCTCCCCTGCTGGTTCCTTTCTCATCTTGGCTGTTTTCCGGCGCTTTACTTTTCGTCTCACGGTGGATTCGGTTAGCCTTGCCCTCCATGCTTGCCTTGGTGGTTCCCCGGCTGGCTTTCACGTTGGCTTGGTACAAGCCAGACACTTCCGCTTCTCTGTCAGTGCTAAAGCTGTCGGTCTCTCCGTCGTCCGTCTCCGAAGGATCACGTCAGACCATTTTGATGTATTCTTCCATCTATGGCGCGATGGCGGCCCTAACTGGTCTTCGGAGGTTCCGCGCTGGCTTGCTGAAGAAGGACGTTGGGTTCCTGCTCGTCGGCGACCCCTCCCTCACACTCCCACGGCCAATCGCCGGCGTCCTTCGTCCCCCTGGCGCCCTCCTGGTCCCAGGTCTCCACGGCGCCGCCCTAGTCTCAAGACAGTCAAAAAGGTCTCCTTCTCGGATACAATCACTGTCTTCCCTTCCGATCACCCCCTTCTGTCGTCTGGCTCTCCACCACCCGCTCGTCCCCTTCCAAGATCTGGTTCATCACCTTCCGTTCATAACCTACTGTCGTATGGGCTCCCGTCCTTCGTCCCCCTGGCGCCCTCCTGGTCCCAGGTCTCCACGGCGCCGCCCTAGTCTCAAGACAGTCAAAAAGGTCTCCTTCTCGGATACAATCACTGTCTTCCCTTCCGATCACCCCCTTCTGTCGTCTGGCTCTCCACCACCCGCTCGTCCCCTTCCAAGATCTGGTTCATCACCTTCCGTTCATAACCTACTGTCGTATGGGCTCCCATCCTTCGTTCTTGTTGGTTCAATTCGGTGCCCCCTTCCTTCGGCTGATCGTCGGCATCACTTCCGGCGTGACCCTGCCGGTTTGCGCCGGCCCGGATCCCTTTCGGCCAGGGCCATTTCAAACTTAACGCATCTAAGCCGTCCATCCTCGGATGCTTTTCCTGCCCTCCACCTTGCCTCGACCTTGTCCCCCCGGACTCCCGGCGACACCTCTCGATCACCCCTACCCCCCGATAGGACACCATTCCTCTAGACCGTATCTTCACCCGTCTGAAAGGTGATCTGGCTATTGGTCTCCCTCGGTTTGCCGCCTCGAAGCCAGAGCTCTCGTCTGACGCTGATTGCACTCCCCCGTCACATTGCATTAATTGCCCACGTCAAGAGTTTTTTTCAGGCAGCCCCCCGCGGTTTGCGTCGCCCCCCTACTTCCCCCTCCCCTTCCCTCCTACCCCCCCTCTGAACCTGGTTTCATATTCCCGTTTTCCTCGGGCCCTTTTGCATTCTGGCCCCCGGCGGTCTGCCTCGCAAGTTGGAAAGGCGCCCACCCCGCCTTTTCCCTCCTCGTCCCCTCCATCTCTAGCCATCTCCCCCCTCCGTCGTCCTTCCTGCTCCACCCAACCTACCCCGGTGTCCATGGCCAACTTCCCGACGAACCCTCTCCCTTTCGTCCCTTACGGTGGGATCCTCCGGGATGGGGGAGGCCCGCTTCGTCGCCAGCGAAACAATGTCGCTCTTTCGGGCGAGATCGTCCCTCGCCATGAGTGTTATGCTATTGCGGAGTCTGATGGCCACATCCCACCTGTGGAGCGGATGGACTTCCTGATCGCCATCCGTCAGCAAGTGGTTCACCAGCTCCTGCTCCAGGTTGAGCGATATAGCCTCCACCCTCTCGAGGTCGACATCTTTAAGCTCAACAACCTTGTTGAAAGAGACTTCCTCGTCAACTCCCCGCCAATCTTCGTCCTTGGTCGCCTGGTGCGCTTTGTCAAGCACAATGGGGCAATCAACTGTCGGACGGCCCCTTTCGCCCGGGCGGGATGGATCATGTTTCTAGGGTTTCCGCTGGACCTCAAAACCCTAGACTTCATTCAACAAATTTGCGCCTCCTTTGGCCAACTCATCTTCTGGCACAGTCAAGATCCCAGTCTTGCCCGAGTCTTGATCAAAGTCCTCTACGACGACAATCTGGACATTCCCAGGAGTATCACGGTGAAGCATGGAAGAGAGATGGATGGCGCCGGGCGTTCTTGGATGTTCCCGGTCTATCTCCTTCAATCGGACCTTGCGGATCGATGGCCTGGCGATGAAGCTCCACCACGTCCTGACAACGGCAACCCCCACCCCTTTCTGGATCCTGTCCAGCCAGGAGAGCCAGAATGGGTCCAACAATGGGCTGACCAACAACTTTTCGGTCCCTTGGCCAATCATTGGCAGCAGCAGCCCTTCAACAACGACAACCTTCCCAACGACTTGGCGACCGAGGCAGACCAGGATGATCTGCTAGATTTCCTGCATCTGGCTGCTGATGAGCCCCCGAAGGTTGGAGACTTAGTCGGGGCCACGCCGCAAAACAATGCGGCGGTTTCGGGTATCTTCTCCGCTTCCTCCATGGCGTTCATTGTGGAGCTGCCTGCTCCGCCGCCTCAACCCGTTCCACTCCGGGAGAGACAGCATTCCCCTCCACTCCCTGATGGCGTTTCCAACCAGGCAAACAGCACTGATCAGCCTCACCTCTTGCTGGCTCACCCAACCCTTTTGGCTCGTGATAGCAGACCTGTTAGGTTTGTCTATGCCAGACGTCGTCCCAGGCAGCAGAATTTGGCAAGGGACCCCTCCCCTTCGTCTAATCCCCTCCACCGCAACTCTGCTGCCCCGACGCCTCTCTCGGACAAAGGGCTCCGGCGAAGTCTCCGACTGCAACTCAAGTCTAGAGGCTTCAAGTCGACACGCAAGGGCCTGGTCCTCTCAGAGCACCCGAGCGTGAAAGAATTCATTGATATCTCAAGGTCTGATACTCCCTGTCCTCCCCTTTCCATCTCGCAAATTCAATTTTCTGCTATCCACCTCTATGGCATTGAGGGGTCCAAAGTCACTAACTCCATTCTGATGTCCAGTGACTCCGAGGATCACGCCATGGAGGACCGTCCCGGTGCTGCTCAGCTGCCCAGGGAAGTTTAGTCCCTCTGCTCCGGTTGTTTGCCAATGAAGCTGCCCGATCGCAACAACCCTTTGTCTACCTCTCTCACCTTCGCCCGTCAGGGGCGTAATTTTGTGTTATGTAATCTAGTATTTCAGACTCCTGCTTTTGCTACACTGGTCCGAGTTATTCTGCTAATGTTGGTAGGCTTCGCCCTGCCTTGCGTTAATGTCTTCGATTGTTTCTTCTGGGGACCTCTTCTCTCCAGATGGGGGGCTGGTGTCTCACCTCCCCTATCGTCCTGGCTTTGGTCCAACCATCCTACCTGGGACCGTTCTAATCCGCTTTATGCCTAAAACCCGTGAGTGGCGTGTTGTTTCCTGGAATGTCTGCGGGCTTAACGCCTCTGGCAAGCGCCTCGCCGTCCGAAACATTGCCACCTCAAGCTCCGCGGACATCGTTTGCCTTCAAGAAACAAAATCCGGTTTTTTTGATCAGGCATTGGTTCGTAAATTCCTCCCTAAGAGATTTGATTGCTTTCTCTTCCATCCTTCCCTTGGCGCCTCTGTCGGCCTTCTCACGGCCTGGAACAGTTCCCACTTCGTTGGCACTCTTCACTCTAGCTCATCCTTTCACCTTACGGTCTCCCTCAGGAGCACTTCGGACAACCGGATTTGGACCCTTTCCAACGTTTACGGTCCTTGTCATAGCCAAGACAGAGCTGCCTTCATTGGGTGGCTTCATTCTCTGACCATTCACTCTGGGGTTGATTGGCTTTTCGTGGGAGACTTCAACATGTACCGTTTTCCATCGAACCGTAATAGACAGGGCGCCAACCTTGCCACCATGCAGGCGTTCAATAGCACCATTAGCCTTCTTGGCCTCATCGATATCCAACTTCATGGTCGCTGTTTCACTTGGAGCAATATGCAATCTCCACCTCTCCTGGTTCAGCTGGATTGGTGTCTCTCCTCCGCCCATTGGATCAACTCCCTTCCTGCCACCTCCTTCTCTGCTCTCCCTAATTCTTCCTCTGACCACTGCCCGTGCATTGTCCGCATTGCCACCTCCATACCCCGCTCCTCGATATTTCGCTTTGAGAACTTCTGGACAAAGCTCCCTGATTTCCTGTCCATCGTGTCGTCCTGCTGGAACTCAACTTCCTCCCACTCTGATCTTGCTTCCAGAATTGCACATAAGTTCTGTGTGCTCCAAAAACGCCTTTCTTCGTGGCACTCTAACCATGGACCTCTAAGCTCCGAATTGACAACTCTGTTGCCATCATCCACTTCCTAGATCACATGGAGGATCTCCGGCCTCTCTCCCGGCCAGAGAAAAACTTTAGAGCTATCCTCAAAGACCACATCGCCATCCTCCTTCAGCTACAAAACATATATTGGTGTCAGCGCTACACAGTTCGTTGGACTAAACTGGGCGACGAGAACACAAAGTTCTTCCATGCTACAGCCAGTGCACGTAGGCGCCAAAATTCAATTCCTGCCATTCAAACCCCTGAGGGTATTTGGGCCAACTCTGCGGAGGACAAGGCCTCGGCCTTCCTCGACTTCTTCCTTGGTAAAATGGGCTTTTCCTCTAATCCTACAATGAGTTTTAACCTTCAAACTCTAATCCCTAGCTACTCTGGGCTGGACCACCTGGCCGAGGATCTCTCGGTCAACGAATTCAACCAGGTTATCCGCAAATTGCCCTCAGATAAGGCTCCTAGACCTGACGGGTTCAATGGGCTTTTTTTCAAAACTTGTTGGCCCATTATCAATTCTGACTTCCTTGACCTTGGTCGTTCCTTTTCCTCTTGCCCTTCCCCTTCCCTTTTAATGCCCCTTAACGGGTCATACATTGCCTTAATTGCGAAATCTCAACACGCCTCCTTGGTTAATGACTTCCGGCCCATCTCACTCCTTAACACAAGCATTAAAATTCTAACAAAAATCCTGGCTAATTGCTTACAACCCATCATTCCATCTATCATACACAAAAATCAATATGGCTTTATCAAAGCCCGGTCCATTCAAGATCGCATTGCCTGGTCTCTCGAATACACCCACCTCTGTAAATCTTCCAAGGCCAGCACTGTCATCCTAAAGCTCGACTTTGAAAAAGCCTTCGATACCATCGAGCATTCTGTTATCCTCCTCATGTTCAAGCATCTTGGCTTTCCTCCCAAATGGATCAACTGGATGCAGGCTATCCTTGCCTCTGGTCACTCTTCGGTCCTCCTCAATGGTATCCCGGGCAAATTCTTTCACTGCAAGCGAGGGGTCCGGTAGGGAGATCCCCTATCCCCTCTCCACTTTGTGATCGTCGTCGACCTCCTCCAGCACATCGTAAACCAGGCTGCTAACTTGGGCCTCCTTGACGCCCCGGCTTGTCATAATACCGATGATGACTTCCCGATGGTCCAATATGCTGACGACACCATGGAGTTCCTCCGCGCCAGTCAGTGAAACATCTTTTGGTTCAAAATCCTTCTCAATTCCTTCTCCCTTGACCGTGCCCATCGTCATTGCCTGTGGCGGGGATATAATTCGCCCACTTCCTTCCATCCGAGGGTCGCTTGGAGCAGTGTTTGCAGGCCCAAGCACAAAGGTGGGCTTGGTGTTATTAACCTTAGAACCCAAAACACTGCTCTCCTGCTCAAGCACGCCCATAAATTTTACTCATCGGCGGACATCCCCTGGGTTCATCTGGTCTGGAGGCACTACCAGAACACTCCCTTGGCCCCCCACCTTGCTCCTCCGAAAGGTTCCCGCTGGTGGAAGGAGATCATTAAGCTCTCTACTCTCTTCAGGGGCATTGCTCGCCCCCTTCCTTGCAGAGGCACCTCGGTTGCCTTCTGGGACGATTGTTGGCACATTACTCCCCTAAAGCAAACTTTCCCAAGGCTCTTTTCCTTCTCCAAGATTTGTGACTGCTCCTTTAGCCACTTTATGGGGCAGGTCTCCTTGGCGGACAACTTCTTTCTTCCTCTTTCCCAAGATGCTCTTCTGGAGTTCCATCTCCTCCCGGATCTCGTGGAGAACCTCAATCCCCTTCGTCAGTCCTCGGACACTTGGTCCTTCATTTGGGGGTCCCCCATTTACTCTCCCAGCCATTTCTATCGACATCAGTTCAAAGAGATCTCGACCCATGTAGCCTTTTCCTGCTTTGGAAAGCCAAGAGTACTAATAAGATCAAAATCTTCTTCTGGCTGCTGCTCAGAAACAGGATCCACTCCAAGGTGATTTTACGACAGAAACATCTTCTTCCTTTGAACCAGGACATGAGCTGCTCCCAATGCAATTCAGGGGTGGATGAATCCTCAACACACCTGTTTTTTGAGTGCCCTTTCAGCTGCCAGTGTTGGGGCTTCCTCCACATCAGTTGGGCTGCCATGGCTCCCATTGAAGACAAGCTGCTCCAGGCCAAGCGTGCCTTTGGCAAGGATTTTTTCATGGACATTGTTCTAATAGCCTCCTGGTCTATCTGGTTGCTTAGAAACCAATGTATTTTTCACAATGTTGTGCCAGATTTCATGGCCTGGTTGAACATTTTTCTTGTTACTTTCTCACTACAATCACTGCGCTTCTCCCCTTCTCTCAGGATGTCCACCCGCTGTTGGCTAGAATCCTTGTAATCTCCCCTCTGTTATCTCCCGCTTTTCCCTTGTTTGGGCCTCGGCCCCTTGCATTTATTTAATATAATTTTAGTAGGAGCCTCTCCTGCTAACCTCAAAAAAAAGGATATGGCAAGTCCTAGATCTTAAATAGTTTATGTATCCAACAGATACAGTACTCAAAATCAGTATGCCCAGTTTCTTATGCATGAAATATATATTTCCCATGTAAATATTTTTTGTTCACGCCACAAATAATTTACGACCACGGAGCAGATTGAGGAGTTTCTATCCGTGGGCCCCATAATCGGGGTATGACACCGCAGAGCGCTCCGACCATGTATCTAGTCAAAGGGGCTGCTCTCCATGGGCCCCATGAGCTAGGTGGGTGCATCAAACGAGACATGGCCTGAAGCACTCGATCAACATGCATTTAATGTGTGAACTTGATAAGGATCACTCCTTATTAAATGTAGACGATCTCCCATATCAGGCTCAATCATCATAGGAAGCCTCCGTTCCATCAAGCGAATAGGGGGACGTTCTATCCGACTACGTCCAACACATCAACTGTAGAGTGGTGCCTCGAGACAGCGAGATTGGCGACAATACAAGACGATTAGCTTAGGTAGGCTAGGCTAAATGATGATGTATGTAGAAAGCATAGTTGTTAAGGCATCGCCTAATCGACGATTAGGTGTCCAGGCAACCAGCAATAGACGCCATGGTCGTTGACTCACCATATCAGAATGTGGCGTCCGCCTAACCCGATATGGTGTCCACCTCGTGGGATTAGGGTAGGTGTCACGTGGACGCCAAATAGCTCCAGAAGGACACTAGAAGATGGCGGCAATAGAGCGACTGAGTGAGAGCGTGAGACGCTAGATGGGCCGAAGCCTAGTTTTTCTAGCTTGAGTGCCCAAACGCATATGAGAGAGATGAAAAAACCCTAGCCGCACACTAGTCTTCTGCTCCCTTCCTCCGCCAGTCTTTTGCTCCCTTCTACCGTCAATCCCTGTGTCATGTTGCTCCCTTCTACCACTCCCTCCGCCAATGCCAACCTCTCCCTCCGAGTTTCGACACTCCTCTCCCGACGTGTCCTCTACTCCTCTGCATAGGCTATTGCTACTCAGTATTTCCTCTACCTTAATGAATATTGAATGCTTCAAAGAGATGGAGATATTGATGAAGATGTTAGCTATAGAATCAAAGCCAGGTGGATGAAGTGGCGACAAGCATTTGGCATTCTCTATGACAAGAGGGTACCATAAAAGATAAAAGGCAAGTTATATAGAACAACAATTAGAACTACAAAGTTGGATGGTGCAAAATATTGGCCTACAAACGATAACATGTTCACCTGTTGGGTGTTGCAGAAATGTGTATGTTGCGTTGGATTTGTGGGCACATAAGAATGGATCGAGTCCAGAACGACGATATACGTGATAGGTTAAGGGTAGCACCAATTGAGGAAAAGTTTGTCCAACACCGATTGAGATGGTTTGGACATCCAATGGAAAACTCTAGATAAACTAGTGCATAATGGAATCTTGGGGTACGACAATAGTGTGAGGAGAGGCGGGGGAAGACCGAAATTGACTTGGGATGGGACAATAAAAAGAGACTTGAAAGAATGGAATATTTCTAAAGATTTGGGCTTGAATAGGAGTGCATGGAGAGAAGCTATTCATGTGTCTGAACCTTGATTAATAGCCCTTGTTGGGTTTCAACTATAGCCTACCTCAGCTTGCATGGGATTGAAAGGCTTTGTTGTTGTACTGAATACTGAGTAGTGAATTCTGGTATGATGTGTTTGGGTGGGTGATTCTTGGGGTTGGCATGGCTGTCTTGGTGGGTCTATTCCCAATATGTCCCATTAGACAGCAGCATGCCTATGCTAGGTACCTCAGACATGAATCATGCCAATATCTATGACTTAGTTAATTGTGGAGAGGAATTGGTGTTTGAATGTTACAGTTTGGTCAAATTTGAATGTTGGACTGTTGGTTGTTGGCTTGTTGCTATTTGCTTATTTGTGTTAATGTGTTCTAAAACTATGATATCATGTTATTGGACTTAAGTATTTCTATTCATGTGGTTCTGGAATTACACTTGTGCTGTTACAAAAATAATTGTGCTATACTGCTGCCATGTACTTTCTGTGAAGTGAGTATGGCATGTGGTGTCCACCCCCGGTAGCAAGCCAAGTAGTATTTAAGGAGTAAGCCACTCCCGGTAACGGGCATCTGATCCAAGCTAGACTAGATCTGAACCTAGACCAAAGGAAGTGATGCCAAGTCATCCCAGAGAGCCAAGCCAGGCTCCTCTCAGATCAGATCATCTCATCCCAACTCATTACTGTAAGAAATCTAATCACAAGCCATGCTAAGACCAGTCCAGATCTGTGGTCATACAACACTGAGGAATAAACTTTCATCTAAGTAATACATACCAGTAGGACATAGGGCTAAATGGTTAATATCCTGTGGAGGCCTGAACCTGAATAAAAACCTTGTGTTTACCACTTGTGATAGAGATTATCACAGTCTATGACCCTGCTAACAAACACCGTGTCACCGGTCGGGAAGTCAGGGTTGTTCGTCGGAACCGAGGTACGTAGATGATACCTGAACGATGTCGCCGGCCGTGGCCCTGGGCCCCTCTTCCGTGAAGCCGTGTCGCCGCACAGAGGAGGGGAGAGGGAGAACGGTGGGAGATTTAGGCAAAAGCCAATTTATTCAAGCATACCCAAAACAATACAGCAGGGCTGGTTTATATAATACCAGCCCCTAAGTTGTAATCTAATACAACTCCCCCAAAACGCAATCTAGACCAACTCTCTTAAAAGATCAATCTAACAAAACTCTTAACAGATCAATCTAACAAAAAGCCTTATCTTATCTCTTATTCTAACAAAAGACTCCCACAACAGATTAACAACTTAACTAAAACAACTCAATTACTAACAAACTTATCCCTTAATCCTTAAGATCAAGGCCCACAGCTGCCGCAGCAACCTCCTGTTGACCCTTCTTGCGCCTCCCATATGTCAAGCCCCACCTAACATCTCTCCCTCCCTCGATAATCAGCTCGTCCGTGAGCTGAAAAGAGGGATATAGCCGGCGGAATTCCTCAAGACTTGTCCACGAAGCTTCAGATGCTTCCATTCCTTTCCACTGAACCAATAATTCATGTTGTCCCCGCACCAATCTGCTCTTTATTACTGTTGGACTATGGATAAAAGCCCCCACCTCTCCCACTATAACGCCTAGGTTTTATGGTTGGGTTGGCTAGGTGGGGTGAGCCTAACATGGTATCAGAGCCAAGGTCTTGGGTTCGAACCCCCTTGGCCACGCATTTCCACTGCGCAATTTCCCCTGCGCCTCTCTCGTGTGTTGAGACCTGCTGTGGGCTACGCCGGGCTCGCACGCCGTAGGGGGAATGTTGGACTATGGATAAAAGCCCCCACCTCTCCCACTATAACGCCTAGGTTTTTGGTTGGGTTGGCTAGGTGGGGTGAGCCTAACATGGTATCAGAGCCAAGGTCCTGGGTTCGAACCCCCCTGGCCACGCATTTCCGCTGCGCGATTTCCCCTGCGCCTCTTTCGTGTGCTGAGACCTGTTGCGGGCTACGCCGGGCTCTAGAACCTGCTGCGGGCTACGCCGGGCTCACACGCCATAGGGGGAACGTTGGACTATGGATAAAAGTCCCCACCTCTCCCACTATAACGCCTAGGTTTTATGGTTGGGTTGACTAGGTGGGGTGAGCCTAACAATTACTATGGCTGGTTCAAGGCAACCTCGGCCGTGACGGACAGTTGGAAGTAAACCAGGACCACTCGGTTCTTCACCCACATAACGCTTGAGTAAGCTAACATGGAAAACATCATGCAGCTTTGCCCCAGTTGGAAGATCCAACTGATATGCCACTTCCCCAATACGTTTCAGCACCTTAAAAGGGCCATAATATTTCGGCCCCAACTTTCCCTTGCCAACTGATTTTAGCGATGCTACGGGACAGTGCAAGAGGCGCAACCATACCCACTGGCCAGCCGTGAAGTTCAGCTCACGGTGATGGCGATCGTAATATGTCTTGTAGTGCTGTTGTGCTTGCTCCAATCTCTCGCGGACTTCAAACAAAAATTCATCACGCTCCTGCATCTGATTTTCCACTGATGGTAGACGAGCATCCCCTGTTGTATATGCGCGGACAGAGGGAGGATCTCTGCCGTAAACCACTCTGAATGGAGACGTCTTCAGTGAAGATTGGTAGGCTGAATTATAACAAAATTCAGCCCAAGGTAGCCACTGAAGCCACTTACGTGGGCGATCACCTGTCAAACAGTGAAGATACATTGTGAAAGGAACCCCGCACACCTAAACAGGTGGGGGAGATTTATTTATATAGGCAATATAATCTGTTACATGCAGATAATCTGTTATCTCTAATCTGTTATCTCTAACACCCTCCCTCAGTCTAAGTGGGAGTGTCACGAACACAAAGACTGGACCTAAAATCAGTGAATAACTGTATAGGCAACCCTTTTGTCATGATGTCCGCGAACTGATAAGCTGATGGAACATGAAGCACCCGGACCTGACCCAAAGCAACCTTCTCACGCACAAAGTGAATATCAATCTCAATATGCTTTGTGCGGCGATGATGGACTGGATTGGCGGTCATGTAGACAGCGCTGACGTTGTCGCAGTAAACGATCGTCGCCGAAGAGATGGGTGCGTGAAGCTCTTGAAGCAATTGACGAAGCCAGCAGGTCTCAGCCACTGCGTGCGCAACAGCACGATACTCAGCCTCCGCGCTCGAACGAGAGACCGTAGTCTGTCGTTTGGAGGACCAAGAGACCAAGGAGTCGCCGAGGAAGACGCAGTAGCCTGAAGTGGAGCGCCGAGAGTCTGGGCAACCAGCCCAATCAGCATCAGAGTAGGCGGTCAGACTAGCAATGCTGCCTGTACCAATATGTAGACCGAAGGAGAGAGTGCCCTTGACATATCGTAAAATACGCTTGAGCATCGCGAGATGAGGCTCTCGTGGATCGTGCATGAAGAGGCACACTTGCTGAACCGCATAGGCAAGATCCGGACGAGTCAATGTGAGATATTGTAGACCACCGGCAAGACTGCGGTACTGAGTGGCATCAGCCACCGGAGCACCGTCCGTAGCAGATAGCTTGGCTTGAGTATCCACAGGTGTTGATGTAGAGTGGCACTCAGCCATGCCAGCTCGCTGGAGGAGGTCCACAGCATACTGACGCTGTGAGAGGAGGAGGCCATCATCGGAGCGTGTGACAGAAATCCCGAGGAAGTGATGAAGGTCCCCAAGATCTGTCATGGCGAACTCCGAGTGAAGAAGATCGTTGATGCGACGAAGGAGTGAGGTCGATGAAGCCGTCAGTATGATGTCGTCGACATAGAGCAGCAGGTAGGCGATGTTGGTGCCTTTCCTGTAGACAAAGAGAGACGTGTCAGAGGTCGAGGCAGTGAAGCCGGACTGCTGTACAAAAGCAGAAAACCGCTGGTGCCATGCCCTGGGCGCCTGCTTGAGCCCGTAGAGAGACTTCTGCAGGAGACAGACGTGATCAGGGGCAGCCGGGTCAACGAAACCTGCCGGCTGCTGACAATAGACCGTCTCGGTCAGATGGCCATGAAGGAAGGCGTTCTTTACGTCCAGTTGATGAATCGGCCAGGAGCGAGAGACGGCAATACTGAGGACGACTTGAATGGTGGCCGGTTTGACAACCGGACTGAAGGTCTCGTCGTAGTCGATGCCATACTGCTGTGAAAAACCGCGAACGACCCATCTGGCTTTATGACGAGCCAGAGAGCCATCGGCATGATACTTGTGCTTGAAAACCCACTTGCCAGTGATAACGGTCGCATGTGGTGGTCGAGGAACAAGGCGCCACGTGTCATTGTCTATGAGTGCCTTATATTCGTCTGTCATTGCCGCGCGCCAATTTGCATCAGCGAGTGCGGCTCGAGTGTTGCCTGGTAGCGGTGAGGCTAAGCTGGAGACCGCCGCAGTGAAGCCATAACGCTGCATTGGTGGTGGCAGCGAGCCTGTCTGAGAGCGAGTCTCCCGTGCAGGAGGCTCTGGAGCCGGGGCCTCCTGTGCCGTCGGCTCAGGGGCCAGCGGTGCCACAGGCTGCGGCCGACGACTGTAATGGATGCCATAGCGGCGCTGTTCAACTGTAGGTGGCGAAGGTGCCGGAGTCGATGGAGCTGGGGCGACCTGTCGTGGCTCTTGGGGCATCCGGAAGGTGGCACCATTCCACAGAATGGTCGGATCCAACTCGACAGGATCGTCGGCATCGTCGGATGTAGCCGAGGCAGGTGCGACTATGTGCTCGATGTCTGATAAAGACGATGGAGGTGCCGGTAAAATGTCCTGCAACAGAAAATCAAGAGAATCCGAGCGAGACTTGGAGGCTGCAAATGGAAAGTGAGTCTCATCAAACACGACATGACGAGAGATGATGATCTTGCGAGTCGAGAGATCAAGGCACCGATAGCCCTTCTAGGAAGGAGGGTAACCTAGAAAGACACATGCTGTGGAGCGAGGAGACAATTTGTGGGTCGTCGTGGCACTAAGGTTCGGATAGCAAAGACAACCAAAAACCCGAAGGATTGAATAGTCTGGCATTTTGCGGTATAGGAGGTGATAGGGAATACCATTACGTATGGACGTTGAGGGCCGCCGGTTGAGCAAAAACACGGCAGTGGAGAGAGCTTCGACCCAGTAGGGCGGGGGCATGGCGGCATGAATCAGAAGCGTGCGGATGGTGTTGTTCAGTGTGCGAAGCATCCGCTCGGCCTTGCCATTCTGGGCGGATGTGTGCGGGCATGAGGACCGAAGCAAGATGCCTCGGTCAGCAAGAAAAGCGGCGGTGGCAGTGTTGATGAACTCGCGACCGTTGTCCGCTTGAAAGCATCGCACAGGGAGGTTGAACTGTGTGTGAGTATAGGCGACAAACTGAACAAGAAGCTCATGCACCCCAGATTTATGTCGAAGGGGAAACGTCCAACAGAAATGAGTATGATCATCAACCAACACAAGGTAGTATTTATAACCGGAGATGCTTGAAACAGGAGAGGTCCAGACATCGCAATGAACAAGTTCAAAAGGTACAGATGTACTAGAGGCTGAACTAGCAAAGGGGAGCCTAGCATGTTTGCCTAGCTGGCAGGGGTGACAAATGTGGCGGGCTGCTCTTTTACACTGAATAGCAGATAGCCTATGAAGAGTGTTGACGATGGCGGGTGCGGGATGACCAAGACGAGCGTGCCACAGCTCCGGAGTGACGACGGCAACATGACAGCGAGGTGGCATGTGGTGCGGGATGGTGTAGAGGTCGCCATGGCTATTGCACCGCAGGAGGACCGTCTTGGTCTGGAGATCCTTAACAGAAAAACCAGAAGCGTCAAACTCAATTGAACAGTTATTGTCGCGGGTAAACTGTCGAACAGATAACAGATTACGAGTGAGTTGTGGGGCGACAAGAACATTATCAAGATGAAAAGGACGATCAGCAATGTGAATGATGGAGGTGCCACGACTAAGAACGAGAATAGACTGGCCGTTACCAACCGTTATGGAATACGGTGGTGACGGATGACGGGAAAGAAGTATACCGTCATTGGAGGACATGTGGGATGTCGCTCCGCTGTCCATGACCCAGGGGGACCCACCCTGAACCGCCATCTGGTTGAGGGCAGCAATCAGACCGGTCGAATCCCAGCCTCCTGGAGACACGGACGTGGGGGGAACACCGGCGGTAGAAAATTGAGGTGGCACGAAAGCAGTGTGAGCCTGTGGAGGGGGCGCAGGTGCACCCCAGTTCTGCTGTGCACCCCAGTTCTGTTGTGCACCCCAGTTCTGCTGCTGCTGGGAAGGCCACGGAGGTCCCCAAGGGTTGTAGCAAACTCAGGGACCAGATGGACGAAACCCTTGACGCCCACCGGGTCCGGCGAAATTGCCGCCAGGCTGCTGGTTACGCCCACCACCGCCACGTCCGCCTCCGCCACGGCCACCCTTGCCCTTGCCTCCCTTTCCTTTGCAGAAGCAGAGGGAGCCGAGGGAGCCGAGGGAGCCGGTGCGGGGGCGCTAGAAGCAGAGGAAGCCGGTGCGGGGCGCTCCTGGGAGGAAGACGCGGAAGCAGAGGGCCAGTAACAGAAAATCTGATACCATGAAAGGAACCCCGCACACCTAAACAGGTGGGGGAGATTTATTTATATAGGCAATATAATCTGTTACATGCAGATAATTTGTTATCTCTAATCTGTTATCTCTAACACATTGTAATAATTTTGTTTGTTGCTTCAGACTGGCCATCAGATTGAGGATGAAAAGTGGATGTCAACTTTAGCTTGGTGTCAGCCAAACCAAACAGCTCCTTCCAAAATTGGCTTGTGAAAACCGGGTCTCGGTCGCTGACTATAGAGCCTGGTATCCCATGAAGTCTGACAATAGAATCAAAGAAGGCCCTTGCCACAGATGTAGCCGTATAAGGATGACTCAATGCGATGAAGTGGCTATATTTAGAGAATCTGTCAACCATCGTCAGTATGACCGTCTTTCCATGGACGCGTGGTAGCCTTTCAATGAAATCCATGGCGATGTCGCACCATACTACTGAAGGAACCTCTAGTGGCTGCAATAGACCAGCTGGATGGAGGTGCTCAGTTTTGTTCTTCTAACAAATAATACATGCCCGGACGTATTCTCGGACAACCCTGCGAGCATCCGGAACACGGAAGTCAGCACGCAATCTGTGTAATGTTTTCTCAGCCCCCTCATGGCCCAGACCATGAGCATTAGTCAGTACAACTGGTTAACTTGGTGAACCCGGTGGTATGTAAATGCATCCGTTCACCATAATCAGTCCATCCTGGATTGTCCAACTGATCCCTCGAGCACCTTCTTCTACATCAGCATATAATTTCTGCAGCTGTTGATTGGTGTTGTACTCCAAACGCAGATCATCAAAAAGCTGGAATGTTGGTGTAGACAGGGCATTTAGTTCGGTTGTGGCTTCTGTGTCTCGCCTAGAAAGAGCATCCGCAACAGTGTTAGTAGCCCCTGGTTTATATTCGACGCGGAAGTCAAAGCCGAGTAGTTTCCTTGCCCATTGATGTTGTGGAATCGTGGAGAGACGTTGGTCAAGCAAAAACTTCGAACTGTAGTGGTCAGTCCTAATCAAAAAGGACCTTCCCCACAGATATGGTCGCCAGTGTCGCACGGCCTGAACCAAGCCAATCAACTCTCGCTCGTAGGCAGCCAACTTGGAGTGGTGTGGGGCGATAGCTCTGCTGAAAAATGCCACTGGTCCTGAACCTTGATGTAGCACCGCCCCGAATCCGATGCCCGAAGCATCACACTCGATGATGAAATCACGATCGAAAGCGGGTAGCTGTAGGACTGGTGCAGAAGTCAAGGCTTGTTGAAGAGCCCGAAAAGCAGCCTCTGCTGCCTCTCCCCACCAGAACCCTTCTTTGCGTAGCAGTGCTGTCAATGGGGCGGCGATGGTGCCGTAGTCTTGGATGAAGCGCCTATAATAGCCGGCCAGTCCAAGGAAGGCTCGGACTCCCTTGGTTGATCGAGGAATTGGCCACTGTAGGATTGCTGTTATTTTTTCTTTATCCATGGCTACTCCTGCTGCTGAAATGACATGGCCCAAATATGCCACAGATGAGAGTCCGAATGAGCACTTCGATTTCTTGATAAATAGTTGATGCTCCTGTAATTTAGAGAAAACCAAACGGACATGTTGGAGGTGCTCCGCCCAAGATGAGCTATAAATTAATATGTCGTCGAAGAAGACAAGTACAAACCGTTGGAGGAAGGGTTGGAGCACATCATTCATTAATGCCTGGAAAGTAGCTGGTGCGTTCGTGAGGCCGAAAGGCATGACCAGGAATTCAAAGAGGCCCTGATGTGTGCGGAATGTTGTCTTCTCGATATCTTCGGGATGCATGAGAACTTGATGATATCCGGAGCGGAGATCAAGCTTGGTGAAGTACTGGGCGCCCTGGAGTTCATCGAGGAGCTCCTCTACGACCGGAATGGGAAATTTGTCCTTCACCGTGCGGTCGTTGAGAGCCCGATAGTCCACACAAAAGCGCCACGATCCATCATGCTTCTTGACGAGGATGACTGGTGCGGAGAAAGCTGAAGAGCTTGGTCTTATAACACCTGTTCGTAGCATGTCTGCACATTGGCGCTCCAATTCTTCCTTCTGTGCGTGGGCATACCGGTAAGGTTGAACAGCCACAGGTGTTGTTCCTGGCAGCAATCTGATTTTATGACTGCGTTGGCGAACTGGTGGCAGCCCGGATGGCTCGGCAAACAGCGGTGCAAAGGAGAGGATTAAATCCCCTAGGCAATCTGCTGTTGCTGCAAGAAGAGGAGCCTGTGGGGGGCTGGCTTCTGGAGTTGCCCATGTGACTTGGTGACCATCTCGCACGAAGGCCATGGTGCGGCGGCCAAAGTCCCAAAGAATTGGCCCTAGGGATTCTAGCCATTGTATTCCGAGGACCATGTCGAATGATCCCAATACCAGCCCATAACAGGAGATGATGAGTTTTTCGCCATGTATACTGATGGGCAGTTTGTGGCAGCACCCTGAGCATGATAATCTGTCCCCATTGGCTACCGCCACTCGTAGTTTATCCGAATTTGTCATAGGTATCCCTGCTCGAACTGCCGCCTCACTATCAATAAAATTGTGTGTTGAACCCGAGTCTAGGAGGGCAAACAACAGCGCACCATTAATGTTAACCTCAATCTTCATTGTGCAACCTGACCTTGGCTGAATTCTGGCTAGAGCATGTATGGATATTACTGACTCCTTCTCTGTGTCTGAATCTTCCCCATCACTTAGTACTTCAATTGCAAATAAATGCTTGCACTGCGCCTTATGCCCTGGGACGAACAATTCATCACAGTGGAAGCACTTCCCTTCCTTCCTGCGCTGTGAAATTTCAGAGGGTGACAGCCTTAGGGTGCCTGAATTGGGTTTGCCGTTGACTGACGCTGTGGACACTGCTGGTCCTGGTGCTGTGGATATATTCGTTGTTGTCGCGGTCACCCGATTAGATGCTCGGTTAACGGTCCTGCTTCCTGGCGAAACTGAATCATCACGAGACGAGTTCCGCTGTTCATAAGCCCGAGCAAAAATGATAGTGTCATCCAGCGAAGCAGGTTGTTGCAGTGACACATCCGTCCTCAGTGGGTTGCCCAAACCTGTGACGAATAGCTGGACTTGTTGGTGTTCCGTTAAAGTTGTGTCACGACAGGATAAGGCGATGAATCTTTTGTTGTAGTCATCCACTGATCATGTGCATCGCAGCCTTGCTATCTCGCCGATGGGGTTGTCAGTAAGGGGAGGTCCAAAGCGTGTGTTGACGAGTTTAATGAATTGCCGCCATGTCGGCTGTCCTCCATTGAGTTCCATTCGGTGAAACCAGAGCTGGGCATCATCAAGGAGGTAGAAGGCAGCGAGCGCTACTTTCTGATTTTCCGGTGTGTGGCGGACGTGAAAATATCGCTCACACCGATTGAGCCATGGCAGGGGTCGCTGGTGCCGTCAAACTTTGGAAATTCCAATTTGTGCGTTGTGGGTACTGTTTCCCTGCCCTGATTTGCTCCCTCCTCTTCTCTGTTTCGGCGCAAGTTCTGGCGCCCGTTCCCCCTGTTACGGGGTGGCAAATCCCTCTGCTCGTCGTTGTCGTCGTCACTATTGGATTGGTGGGAGCGCCTGCTGCCCTGGTTGCGCCTGCTTACTCGGCTGTGGGGCGAGGGATCCCTCTGATCGGCCTCGTTCCCGCTGTCGGATAGGTGGGGGTTGTCGCTCTCGCCGCTTAGGTTGTGCCATGCCGTGGATACAGGGGCACCTGCCGTTGGACGGCCCCGGTTTCCAGGATGGGGCCTACAAAGAATCTCCATAACGGTCATCCTCTCTTCCAAGTCCTGAATTGGCAGTAGCTTCTCTTCCATGGTGTCTAAACGCTTCATGATGGCCTTCAATGTCTCTTCCACCCCACCTCCTGATACGGTGCCGTCTGGTGAATTCATGGCAACGGAAGTTGACCTGATCTGCTCTGATACCAAGTTGTCACCGGTCGGGAAGTCAGGGTTGTTCGTCGGAACCGAGGTACGTAGATGATACCTGAACGATGTCACCGGCCGTGACCCTGGGCCCCTCTTCCGTGAAGCCGTGTCGCCGCACAGAGGAGGGGAGAGGGAGAACGGTGGGAGATTTAAGCAAAAGCCAGTTTATTCAAGCATACCCAAAACAATACAGCAGGGCTGGTTTATATAATACCAGCCCATAAGTTGTAATCTAATACAACTCCCCCAAAACGCAATCTAGACCAACTCTCTTAACAGATCAATCTAACAAAACTCTTAACAGATCAATCTAACAAAAAGCCTTATCTTATCTCTTATTCTAACAAAAGACTCCCACAACAGATTAATAACTTAACTAAAACAACTCAATTACTAACAAACTTATCCCTTAATCCTTAAGATTAAGGCCCACAGCTGCCGCAGCAACCTCCTGTTGACCCTTCTTGCACCTCCCATATGTCAAGCCCCACCTGACACGCCGGGTCATCTCGGAAAAATCTGCCAATCCAAGAACATCCACAAGTAGTTCTTCAGGACTATTCAAGTCTAACCTGATGAATAGTTTGCATACTAATTTATTTGACCTATCCAACAAGGAAACCAAAAATTATGTCTACTCTTAAGCTTGTGTTTTTCCTATGGTCACAATGACAATATTCAGATCTAACTGGTATGCTGCTCCTCTC
This sequence comes from Zizania palustris, assembly GCA_019279435.1. Lineage (NCBI taxonomy): Eukaryota > Viridiplantae > Streptophyta > Magnoliopsida > Poales > Poaceae > Zizania > Zizania palustris. The sequence continues at coordinate 26,455,548 of JAAALK010000282.1, forward strand.
TGCCGGGCAGAGATCGGAGGTTGTAGGAGTGGAGGATTGGTGGGCGCGGTTTGCAGGGGGAACGTCGGCGCGTAGCCAGCGATCGTGAGAGGCGGGAATGTGGAGGCTAGGGTTGGACTCCCGGCTCCTACAGGAAGCCGGAAGAATATATTTCTGCTTGCCTCTTTTCCATAGCCCTTAAGGGGTATTTATAGGCCTAATACAATCTAATCTACTAATCTTATCCCTATCTTTAAAACAGAATTAATCTAAACAGAATAACCAATCTCTATCTTTAAAACAGAATTAATCTAAACAGAATAACTAATCTGATTTGAACCAAAACAGAATAACTAACAAAATGATAACTTGCTAACGAGCAGGTCTTCTCCTGCATGCGCCTGCTAGCCATGAGCAGTCCTCCTCTGATAATGAATTCCCGTCATAACATCTCTCCCTGCCTCGGCAAACAGCTCGTCCTCGAGCTGCACATCCGGGTAGAGAGTCTTGAAGTCGTCCAGGGGCTCCCATGTGGCGTCGTCCTCCGGAAGGCCTTGCCACTTGACGAGGATGTGCCACGCGCCGCGACGGAGCTGGGCGCGCAGGACCTGCGCAGGGGCTGGCAGCAGTCGCCCGTCCTGCACCGGTGGCAGCACGGCCGGTGTTGATGGTGGTGAGCCGGCGGAGTTGTACGGCTTTAACAGCCCCACATGAAAGACGTCATGCAGGCGTGCGTCCGCGGGAAGTCGAAGACGATAAGCCACCTGCCCGATGCGCTCGACGATTTGGAACGGCCCGGCGTAGCGTGGGCGCAGCTTGCCTTTGGACGGCGTAGCGAGCGCCTGGGTGGGTCGGTGGAGAAGTCGGAGCAGCACCCATGCGCCCTTGTCGAACTCCACCTCGCGATGGTGCTCATCGTAGTGGCGCTTGGCGTACTGCTGGGCCTGAAGGAGACGCTCGCGGACCTCCTCCAGGAACGCGTCGCGGTCCCGTAGCATGGCGTCCACCGCCTCTGTCTGGGCCGCCCCGGCGTGGTGTGGCAGGAGGGGTGGTGGTGATCGGCCGTACACAACCTCGAACGGCGATGCTCGGAGTGACGTGTGGAACGAGGTATTGTAGCAGTACTCCGCCCAAGATAGCCAGTCGACCCATGAGCGAGGCCGATCACCTGTCGCACAGCGTAAATACATCGCGATGATCTTGTTGACCACCTCGGACTGTCCGTCCGTTTGGGGGTGAAAGGCCGTACTGAGTCGCTGCTTGACACCTGCGCATTTAAAGAGGTCGCGCCAGAGATTGCTGGTGAAGACTGGGTCGCGATCGCTGACGATGGAACTGGGGAAACCGTGTAGACGCACGATCCCGTCGAAGAATGCACGAGCGACGGAGGCGGCGGTGTAGGGGTGGCTGAGCGCGATGAAGTGGGCGTACTTCGAGAAGCGGTCCACCACCGTCAGTATGACGGACTTGCCGTGCACCTTCGGTAGCCCCTCGATGAAGTCCATGGAGATATCTGCCCATACTTGCGACGGAACGTCCAAGGGCTGAAGTAGGCCGGCCGGTTGTGTGGTCGGTGTCTTGTTCCGCTGGCACACGTCACAGGATCGGACGAAGTCGTGCACCAGCTGGCGGTCACCGGGAATGTAGAAGTCTGCGCGGAGGCGCACAAGGGTTTTCTGGACCCCCTCGTGTCCCGCCGAGTGAGCCAGGTTCACCACCTGGTGGCGCAAGTCGTTGGTGGCGGGCACGTAGATGCGCTTGCCGTGGAGGAGGAAGCCATCGTCGGCAGCCCATGGCGCGCCCAGAGACGCAGCCTGCAGCTGCTGCAGCAGGTCGCGCGTGACCGGGTCGGCCGTGGTGGCGCGGCGAATGTCGGCGTAGAGGTCGAAGGAGGGCCCAGAGAGGGCACAGAGCGTCGTAGTCTCCTCGTCGCGGCGAGACAGTGCGTCAGCCGCCGAGTTGAGCCGCCCGGGGCGGTACTCGACGGTGAAGTCAAACCCGAATAGCTTGCTGAGCCATTGGTGTTGAGGCACGGTGGACAGCCGCTGGTCCAAGAGGAACTTCAAGCTGTAGTGGTCGGTGCGGACGAGGAACCGGCGCCCCCACAAGTACGGGCGCCAGTGCCGGACGGCTTGCACCAGCCCAATGAGCTCGCGCTCGTAGGCCGCCAGCTTTACATGGCGAGCGGCGAAGGGTCGACTGAAGAAAGCCAGGGGTCCGCCCCCCTGATGTAGAACGGCGCCAAACCCGGTGCCGGACGCGTCGCAGTCGACCACGAACTGGCGCGTGAAGTCGGGCATCTGTAGAACCGGCGCCGACGAGAGTGCCCGCTTCAGGGCAGCGAAAGCCTCGTCCGCCTCCGTCGTCCAGACGAATGCCTCCTTCCGCAGGAGCCGTGTGAGTGGCGCCGCGATGGAGCCGAAATCGCGGATGAACTTCCTGTAGTAGCCTGCGAGGCCCAGGAAGCCACGCACCCCGCGTGGAGAGCGCGGTAGCGGCCACGAGGCGACCGCGGCCACTTTGTCGCTGTCCATGGCAACGCCGTTGGCGGAGATGACGTGGCCGAGGTAGGCGACGGAGGGGGCCCCGAAGGAACACTTCGACCTCTTCAGAAAGAGGCCGTGGGTTCGTAGGGCGGTGAAGACGAGGCCGACATGTTGCAGGTGCTCAGACCACGACGTGCTGTAGATTAGAATGTCGTCAAAGAAAACCAGCACGAACCTACGGAGGAAGGGGGGAGCACGTCATTCATCAACGCCTGAAATGTCGCAGGGGCGTTGGAGAGCCCAAATGGCATCACCAGGAACTCGAAGTGGCCATGGTGGGTGCGGAACGCCGTCTTCTCAATGTCGGCCGGGTGCATGCGCACCTGGTGGTACCCTGAGCGGAGGTCGAGCTTGGTAAAGTACTTGGCCCCGTGGAGCTCGTCGAGGAGCTCGTCAACCACCGGGATCGGGAACTTGTCCTTGGACGTACGGTCGTTGAGCGCGCGGTAGTCGATGCAGAAGCGCCACGACCCATCTGCCTTCTTGACGAGGAGCACTGGTGTCGAGAATGGAGAAGTACTGGGGCGGATGATGCCCTGTTCCAGCATGGCGGCACACTGCCGCTCGAGCTCGTCCTTCTGCAATTGAGGGTACCGGTACGGTCGCACTGCCACCGGTGCGGTCTCAGGCAGCAGGTGAATGCGGTGGTCGTAGGGGCGGGCTGGTGGAAGACCGCGTGGTGTATCGAAGACGGCTTCGTGCTGACATAGGAGCTCGTCCAGCAGTGGGTGGTGTGGGTCTGAAGCTCCCGCTAGCAGTGACCGCTGCTGGGAGGGCGCGCCCGGGGCGCCCACACACTGCCACGTGACGCGGTGGCCCTCGTGCAGGAAGGATATGGTGAGCCCCTCGAAGTCCCAGGTGAGGGGGCCCAGCGTGCCAAGGAAGTCGACGCCGAGGATGAAGTCGAAGCAGCCCAGCGCGAGGCCGACGCAGGTGATGGAGAAGGGCGACCCGAAGATGTCGACGGGCACGTTGCGTGCAAGACCTTCACATGGCACGCGCTCGCCGTTGGCCACCGTGACGCGAAGCTGGTCGCCCCCCTGGGGGGCGAGGCCCAGGCGCCGCATGTTCGCGCCCTGGAGGAACGTGTGGGTGGAGCCGGTGTCCAGGAGGGCGAGGAGGCGCTCGCCCTTGATCGTCACGGGTAGGAGCATAGTTTGGTACGTCCTGATGCCTGCCAGAGCGTGTACAGAAACCACCAGAGCGTGAGCGTGAGCGTCCGTTGCGGCAGTGGCTTCTTCGGGCGAGGCCGCGGCCGCATCGTCGGTTGCCGCCTCCTCGTCGGCGTCGAGGAAATCGTCCACCTCCAGGAAGAACAGGCGGGGGCACACGTGCCCACGCACGTACTGCTCGTCGCAGTTGTAGCAGAGGCCTTGCCGACGACGTTCCTGCATTTCGGCCGGCGAGAGGCGACGGTGCGGTCGCGCGGGTGCCGCCGGGGCTGCTGCGCCCGGTGCTGCCGTGCCGGCTGCGGTCGACGCAGGCAGCGCTGGTGCGCCAACCGAGGCCGCGGCTGCCCCCTGTTGGCGTGGGGAAAAGGCTGGCCGCGGGGGAGGGCGGGCGCCGCGCTGCTGAGGAGGTGCTGCCGCGGCCAGAGCCCGTGTCTCGAAGGCGCGGGCGAGAAACATGGCCGTCTGGAGGTCGGGCGGGTCGCGCATCGCGACGTCGACCCGAATGTGTTCCGGGAGGCCACCGACGAAGAGCTCTGCCTTTTGGCGCGTGGAGATGTCCCTTGCATGTGCCAGCACCGTCTGGAAGCGGTCCGCAAACTCCTGGACCGTGGAGTGGAAAGGAAGGCGTCCTAACTCGGCCAGTCGCGAGCCGTAGATAGGCGGGCCGAAGCGAAGGCGGCAAAGCTCCTTGAAGCGCTCCCAGGACGGCATGCCCTCGTCCAACAGGAGGGCGTAGTACCATGTCTGAGCGGCGCCGGTGAGGTGGTAGGAGGCCATCCACGTCCGCTGCTCCACCGGAGTGCGTTGGCCCCAGAAGAATTGTTCACATTGTGTGAGCCAATTCAGCGGGTCGACCGAGCCGTCGTATGTCGCGAAGTCGATCTTGTAGGTCCGAGGCTGGAAGGGTGCCGCACCGACCGTCCCGGGAGCGGTAGCCGAGGGCGCCCCGCCGATCACTGATGCTGTAGCCGGCGCGGAGCAGAACGTGGAGCCGTGGAGGATTGTGCCGTCAACGCCGCCATAGAGCGTTCCCGACGCCGGACCGCCCTCATGACCGAAACCCGCTGTGATGTGACGGGTCGAATGGACCGATGGACGCGCTGGCGCGGAGGAGTAGACTGGCTGTGTGACGTCGGTGAGCCACGGCGGCAGCGGGGACGGCGAGTGGGGGAACTGGATTTCCTGGAAGGGAACGCCGCCGGGGAACCCCACCGGTGCGGGCGCGGTGGTGTGCGCCGTGCTGTCCTGCGGCATCCCGTAGGGGTAGACGGCGCCCGAGACGGGCGAAGGCAGCTGCTGCCGCGGGTTGGGTGCCGGCGGTAGCTGTGGCTGTGGCGGGTTGGGCGCCGGCGGTAGCTGCGGCTGTGGTTGAGTCGGTGCCACGCCTGGCTGTGGTCCCAAGAGGAAAGCGTGGACGCCGGCCATCATCTTGCCGAGGTCGAGGACGGCCGTGGTGAGTTGCTCGTTGGTCATCACGCCCATGGCGGAGGAGGAAGCCCCGACGGCCAGCGGTAGCGATCCCGCGGGCAGAGATGTTTGCGGAATTGGTGCGGACGGGATCGGCACGGGCACGTTGGACTCCGGCGGCGACGTGGTTGCAGCGGGCAGTGGCAGCGACATCGGATCGAAGGTCTCTGATACCAGGTTGGTATGCTGCTCCTCTCTGCCGGGCAGAGATCGGAGGTTGTAGGAGTGGAGGATTGGTGGGCGCGGTTTGCAGGGGGAACGTCGGCGCGTAGCCAGCGATCGTGAGAGGCGGGAATGTGGAGGCTAGGGTTGGACTCCCGGCTCCTACAGGAAGCCGGAAGAATATATTTCTGCTTGCCTCTTTTCCATAGCCCTTAAGGGGTATTTATAGGCCTAATACAATCTAATCTACTAATCTTATCCCTATCTTTAAAACAGAATTAATCTAAACAGAATAACCAATCTCTATCTTTAAAACAGAATTAATCTAAACAGAATAACTAATCTGATTTGAACCAAAACAGAATAACTAACAAAATGATAACTTGCTAACGAGCAGGTCTTCTCCTGCATGCGCCTGCTAGCCATGAGCAGTCCTCCTCTGATAATGAATTCCCGTCATAACACTAACCCTCTGGCACAAAATATATGGCCCTTGTTGATTGAACTATCATGATTTTAGTGCCTCACGTAATAATAATGAATTAAATAAGTTTGTTTTAAAATGTACTAATATTTAATCATGCAACAGCATCAAGCCATCCAGTAATCATCAGATATATGAGAGATCAAGAAATAAATGCAGCAAATGTCATTTACAATTTACCTGCGAGATCAGGGTGTGTACGGGTCAGCTTTAGCCAATCCATTTGGCTATAACCCTTCTCAAAAGGAACTTTTGCACGCGCTGCAGGTTTCTTTGCAGGTTTTGGTTGAGATGATAATTTTGACTGTGAAGACTCTCCACTAATAACTGATTCTTTTCCATTAGAGCTGCCCAGTGATACACAGTTGATGCTGCTAGATATAGAATTAGATCTTTCATCTTTAATTGAATTGTTTGTTTTCATGTCATCTTGGATCTTCTTAGTCTCTATGTTATTTGCACCAGCACCCTCAAGTGTACCTGCCACAGGGATAGCTTTAGGCGACTCCAATGGACCATCATCTCCTGCAGAGTCGACCTAGAAAACAAAATGGAATATGGAAGTTGTTATATCTAAACAAGTAACAACAAAAGGAAAAGTAGAACAACATCATCAAGTTACTATATGAATTCACTGGAGTGTGGAGACTTGTTTCAACTGATTGAAAAAGAATATGCTCATTATATAACCACCACAGAAGGATTGACCAGTCGAACGAGAAATACTCATAAAAGTAAACCTACCTAATGGGTTGAAAATGGCAAACAATCTATAGACATGTCTCTTCTACTGATGGTTTCCAAGATTTAAAATGGAAGTATCATGAAGAAATGAAGGTAAAATGATAGCAAATAATTCAGGAAATGAAGCGGCACGTACAACTGGGTACCTTTGCTCCCCTAGTTTGACAAAGCTCACTCTATCTACATAGCTAAGATCTTTATAAAAGATGAAACACTCAGTACTTATGTATAATTGTATATCTACTACCAAAATGCATATCTCGGTGGAACATCATGAAGGAAAGACTATATCAGCGGTCTATCTTTCTCCTTCAATTATGTCAGACCGATTTATTATTTTCTTACGTATAATGTTGTTATGGCAGTATGGTAAAGCATGGCGGCACATCACCTTCACACCTTTACATTGCCTATGGCACACAGTGTGGCGACGACATAGACACATTGGTGCGGTGAATATCCGAATAGAATATGTAAATGCAACCAAAAAGTTATAGTCTAGGGTATTCTAAAATCAAAGTAGCAATGCAAATGTTGCACAAAAGACAATTCTTTATGACTATCAAAAGTCATCCAATGCAAACTCATTGAAATTGTTAGAAGCATCAATGTTCTCTTCACTATCTTCCGTAGGATCTATTGATTGTTCACCAAAGTCACCTATATCAGCATCATTCGAAATCATATCTTCTTCCTCTCCTTCCTAACCCTAACCCTCTATGGTGTCTGCCACATCACTCATGGGCACCATAGGACGCCATTTTGGCACTACAGGGATGCCACACGATGACACAAATATGGAGGACACCATAGACCCTTGCGCTATGATGTACCTGTGGTGACATGCGAAAAAACACCATGCCGATATATTGAACATATGGCGACGTTATGGCAACGCCACAACAACTATGCTTACTTCTTTCCTTTTTCCTGTTCTTTAGTTTCTTTCATTTATGGCCCTTTTCCTGTTCTCTAGTTTCTTTCACTTCTTTGCAATGTCCCATGTTATTTAGATACTACCTGTTTATTCATACTAATACCCAAAATGAAGCTAGTGTTAGTGATCTAAATTGGTAAACACTGTTTCTTACTAGATTTTGCAGTGCCCAAACTTTGTACAAGCAAATAACTCTGGAACAAAGATGGTGCTTAAGACTTGGTGAATTAAATCAATCAATGAAGATTGACATATTTATTTCTCAATTGACAACAATACATGGGTCTGTAAAAACAAGATTTATCGAATGTTGCACATCCACTCACAAGAAAAGAAGAGACAATGGGTAACGGAACAGAGCAAAAATGACTGCAGTTTCCAGGAGGAAAGTAACAACACCTTGCAGAAGGTGAAGTCAAACAACTCTCCATCTGCCATCGCAAACCTGACGATGCTGCCAAGAGCACCACTAGGGCTGAACTAGTTAGGGATCAGCTGCCAAGTACCAGCAGGTACTCCAATCAATTCAGGGATAAAATGATAAAAGCAAGATAGAGTAGAGTAAGCAATTGGTCTTGCCTAAAATCCTGAAGAATCAAACAAAGATAATTGGTATCCCCGAACGCCAATCATAAATGGTGGACTATGTGGGAAGCTAAAATTCCCCTTCTTCCTGATGATTGGTTAGTCAGCGGTGTCAATTTCTCAGAGAAAATCGAAGCTTCCTGCTCCACGGGACGTGCCCGGCAGGGATGGACTTGGCGCATCGTCGGGAGAAGAACACATCGACGGGGCGAGATACGGGACGATGGTGCTTACCTGCGGCGGCTGTGGGCGGCGGATCTGGCGGGCTGGCGCGGGGCACGTCACGCAGGGCGGTGGATTCCGGAGTGCGCCGGCGCGGGCGCGAGCGATCGGTGGCGAAGAGGGGTTGGTGGCGTGGCGGTCGAAGGCCGTGTCGCGTGTATCCTTTCCCGTCGCAGAATAACTCTTCTCTCTAGTTACTAATATTGAATCCGTCAGCCATTTACTCGTATTGGAGCGTTTTGTTCTGTCGTGTATGTTTTTCGTGGTGTCAGCGTTGTTTTTTTTGCCCGACGCCTCAGCCTAGGCAACGTATCCGGTGCTCAGACAGGTGTCATGCTCATATACATATTTTAAATCTGTGTCATATATATCTCTCATCCAACGGTGACTTTCAATTTTACAAAGAACATCTCTCACCTTCACTGACGTTGAAATTTTTGCAGCTTGCCCTCTGAAAATAAATTGAAGGTTATCGTTGGATGAAAGATAGATGACACAGATTTAAAATATGTATATGAGAACGACACATGTTTGAGAACCGGATACGTTGCCTCTCAGCCTGAGCTGTGTCCAGTGGCTTGTCCAATAGGCTACATGTCAACTTTAGGGAAAATTGCATGTATGTTCTAAAGTTACGTGTTTTTTTGCCCGACGCCTTAGCCTGAGCTGCGTTCAGTGGCTTGTGGCCAGTAGCCTTATTGCCGAATGTCGTGTTTGTTTGCTACGGTGTTTGTTGCTATTGTTGTGGAAACATCATCCTAAATTATGTTTACGGTCTTACCTATGTAAAATATTGGGTTGCAATCGTCGGGATTTAATAAAAATATAAAAATACAACTTTTTTAATTGTTGCTCTGATGGTCGATCAGGTTCCGTGGTTATGGGGTGCTCGTCGAGTAAATTCCATTTATATATTTATTTATCAAAATCAGGTTCAGATGTCGTAGCGAGTGATTTAATTTGAGTCGTTATATTTTGGAGGGGTATATATAAATAGATGGATCTGCCAGCCCTGCCTCCACCTTCCTCTTCGCCTAGCGTTGCTTCCTCCTCTCTCCGGCAAGCCACCGCCGGCGGTTGTCAGATTAGAAGGCGGGAAGGGAGGGGATGGGAAGAAGGGAGAAGAAAGAATAAAGGGGATATTAGGGGTTTTGAGGAAAAACATATATTCTTCTTAAATTGATGACTCTTGATATATGAGTAATCTCTTTGTAGTTCCTAGATGTATAAGTTCCAAATGAATTTGGAATTGATCGTTAAATATTTTAGAAATTTTATTCTCCAGATAGGCAAAAACCATATTTTTAAATTGATATTAATATGTTGGGAATTAGGTCATGAGGTCTAAATAAAAGTCATAGATGTAGTCGAAATATTTATAATGGCGCTAATTTCATATGGTCCAGATAAACGGTTTAAAAGTTATAGAAAAACAATGCTGTTGTCTGGGTCCGAAACTAGGACAGCACATCGTTTTCTTTTAATTTGGGGATGGTGTATACCCCGTTGGTCCTAGAGTACAATGCGAAAGTTGTATGTTGTTTTTCATTAGATGCTCAAGATATACTTGTTTATTAAGTTTGGATTATCGGTTTAAAAATTACGTCTAAAACAACGAACAACCTAAGTTTTTAGTAATATATTGAGATATTTGGTGTTTTGAGTTTTAGAGTTTTTATATTGTATAATAGTATACCTTATATGTGAGATAGTCTTCTGAGTATTGTTTTCTGATTTAGGTATGGAGTCTTCTGGCAAGCGAGTGAAAATCCATGTTATCGCTATAATTAAGGCAAGTACATGACGAACTATTTGTTTGTGATGAATGAATTAGTTTACTCTACTTCCCATAATTATATATACATGTAATTGTGTGCGCTCTTGATGTTTGCTTTCTGATTTTATACTTCAAGTTGGTTTGAAGCTCTCGACGTCATTTATATTTCAATATTCTAGATTCTTATTCTATTTAAGTAATTCAAGTGCCATGCATGCGTAGCCATGGACTATTATTTGCTTTTCCATTCAAGATCTTATGAGTGTCGGCCCCGTTTGCTCGCCTTACCGTTTATGCTAAAAGAATATTCATGTATGCTGCGGGTGGAAAGTACTACTTTAATTCGAGTTTATCCATTTCAGATGGAAACAATGTTTTTGATTCATGCCTGCCTGAGATGAGAACTACAACATTACAACATTTAAACTTCTGATTTTACAAAACATAAGTATTTTTACTCGTTTCTTAATTCAATTGTACTACATGACTTTTCTAGTTTCATATTGTACTTGTTGAGTATTCTTTACTTACTCTTGTAATTTATTTGGTGTTTAGGTAATCAATGATAAGAACATCTTGGGTTAGAATAGAGCACCTTTATCACATATCACTTTGCACGATAGTTACTTCGTACCTTAGTCTCCATGCGTAAAGTAGTTTAATTAACATATTTGGATATTTGAGACGTTGTTTGTGTTATGGTTATTTTTATGGGACTATAAGTTGTGTTTGGTGATGGTTTTGAAGTTGTGCTTATTAGTATGTCGTTATCTTATTAATTGTCTGACGTGGATGTCCATATTTTAGAGAAAACTCTATTGACTTTTTGATTAAATTTTGGACTTAGATAGATTTTAGTGTTTGATGTGCATCTTGGGTACGTGGATACTTTAGGTGTTACATGGGTTCTCTTTGGTTTTTCTACTTATGTGGTGTGGTGGAATTAGTGTGTGAAATATTTCTCATGTGAGGGAGTTTTGCGTTGTCATATTTTGCTTCGTCTGGTGTCCATGTCGTCTTTTTTGTCTAGCATCTTTCCCTGGGCTATATCTAAGGACTTGTGCCTATGACCTATAAAGCCTCTCGGTCATTATTCTTACGTGTTGTGGTTGACTGGATACGTAGAAATGTGGGTTGAATAGAGCTATTGCACCGAGACTAGGTGCGTGCCATGGAGCGAAGTCTGCAACCATAAATTTTATTTGATAGAAAAACCATCTCTTGCTATTGTTTGCTGCTAGATATTTTGGATAGACCCATATGAATATTTCGGAAATTTCTAAATAAATCTCAAAAGTCAGAGCCATGTAAAGGAATATTGTGTGGTCGGGAGTCGAGTATCAGACTCGGTACTACCGAGTGCCAGACTCGAGCTAGGGACTCAAAGGTCGAGGATAAGCACTTCCTGAGTGCTTAATCTCAATCGGGACTTTGGGGTCGGAGGTCGGCTTGCTGAGCTCGACCATGTGCTCCTTTTTGGAGACACAGTCTTTCCCTACGGGGGTACTCATACTGAGAATTGGTTAGGTTTTACGAGGAGCTTGTGCTACGATTCAATGGTTATCTATAGTAAAGAGAAAGAGACAAGGCTTTTTAGACAGGTTTAGACCTCCCGGAGGATAATAACCCTACTCGTGTGTGTATAATTGAGACAAAAGGTTCTCTCTTGAGAATCTTAGAAAATGTGTATAGAAAGATGTGTTTTTTGCAGGCTCCCTCCGATCCCTTTATATAAGAGGGATCGGGGTTATAAATGGTGGTTAAGACACCCACTAATGACTCGGTGGTTGCAAATTGTGAGTGATGAGCCACATTCATAACCAATTATGAGGATAATGGTCATATCATGGTTAATGACTCCAGGAGGTAATGGCTATATTAACCATACATTTATGGAGTTTAAAGAGCGAACTTGATCTTGATGATGACCTTCCGATTGCCGATCGCTAGTAGGCTGGTTAACATTGACTATTGACTAATTGTTTTTAATGTTGTGTCTAGTGGCCCCTCTTCCACTCAGGCTTCACAAATCCACTCGATAAGTACCCCAAGATCACATTCTTGACACTGTCCATAATGAGATGAACTCGATTATGTCCAACAGTACATGGGAATTTACTGAACGACCATACGGTTGCAAACCCGTGGGTTGTAAGTGGGTGTTTAAGAAGAAGCTTAGGCATGATGGTACTATTAAGGAGTATAAGGTTTGGCTTGTGGTCAAAGGTACACACAAAAATAAGGTGAAATTTTTTTCGATACTTATTCACCTTTCACTAGACTGACCTTAATCAGAGCATTACTTTCCTTGGCAGCCTCATATGGTCTTATCATCCATCAAATGGATGTAGAGACAACTTTCCTAAATGGAGAGTTGGATAAGGAGATCTATATGGATCAGCCTGATGGGTTTGTGGTGAAGGGTCAAAAGAGCAAGGTGTGTAAATTATTAAAGTCTTTGTATGGCCTGAAACAAGTACCTAAGTAATGGCATGAGAAGTTCGACAAAACTCTAATTTTTGCGGGCTTTGTCATAAACAAAACAGATAGATGTCTATATTATCGACATGGTGGAGGTAAATGTAACGCCTAGATTTAACAATTCCGAACCTTTATTGAAATTTCATAGAAAATCAATAAATCAAGACGTTCATCACACGACCGCGTAAAATACGACAAGCATTCATGGTTCGTATACCATATTAGTACAAAAGTGTTAAATTAAAAGAGAAACTAATAAAATAAGGGTCCTAGATGAACGCCTCCTTCCAGTCTCACTTTGACTGGGTCGCTACTCCAGACCTTCATCCTCCTCGTAGTAGACGGGCTCTGGTGGTGTAAGTCAACGGGGGTGAGTACAATCGTACTCAGCAAGCCACCGAATGCAAATATAATGCAGAATAATAACAAGGAAGGTAGCGGCTAATTTTGCGAAAAAGCATAATTTGTAAAGCAGTTAATGTGATCAAGTGATTAATACAGAAACATAAACATGTATATGCATCATCTTCTAACTCGAGGGGTACAGTCAGCCCACCCTCGCTCAACAGTCCTTACATGCCATGAATAACACAAACATTCAAGCAATAGTAAACTAACTGCGAGAAGTCACACAACCCGCCCTTGACCGTGGGCTCGGCTTTTCGAAAAGATTTAAACTATGATCAGAGGTGTACCACTGTACCCACAAGGCACGCACTCATCCCATACACCAAAGTGTAACGAGATGACCCATACCACGGGAACTCGTGCCAAAACCTTCCATATGGAACGCTCCAATCCGACAACACCCTCTTATGGGTTTCATATGGTGCCCCGACGCGTCGAGCCAACACCATACCCTCCCTTGAGCCACATTGGTACAAGTCACCCGCAGGTTGCCCCTTGCCCCCTCCACTATGGTGCATCGAGTCGGCCTTGCCCCCTCCACTATGGTGCATCGAGTCGGTTTGTTCCATACTTCCAGTTAGGACTTACCCATTAGACTTGTGGTTAGTACGAAAGTTGAGAAACCAAGGATTGGTTTTGGAGTTTGTGATGAGTGATTGACAGTATTTACCCTCTATTTCAAAGGGGTTCGGAGGTTGGTTCTCCGAAGGTGTTCGGAGGGTGTTTCACCGAAGGGTTCGGTGGGTTTGGTTGCTGCAGCTGTTGCAGGGAGTGTGCCTGTCGAAGGGGTCCGACAGTACACGATGACTGGGTTTGTACCGAAGGTCTCGGTACTTTGGGCGATACACCGGAGTGTGTGCCGAAGGTTGCTTACCCGGAGAGGTCTCCAGGGTACTGGATACACTTGTCTGCTTGTCTGTGGTGCGCAGGGGACCTCGGAGGCGACGGACGGTTCGTAGCAAGTGAACCTGGGTCAAGCGGGAGGCTTGATGCCAAGGGAGCGGGGAGCTCCATCACGAAGGCTGCGAAGGGGTCGAGGTAGGACCTCAGGTCGAGGTGCGCCAGGAGAAGGCAGTATGTGAGGAGCATGGCTCCGGGTGAAGGTACTCTGAGACGAAGTCCTCGAAGGCGAGGCACTTCGAAGGGTACTCCGGAAGGAGTGACTTCGGAGTATGGTGGATCAAGTCCTCAGCTGAGGCAAAGGTTTCGAAGTGTGCTCCGGAGGGAGACACTCGAAGGGATACCCGACGAAGGTCTCAGAAGTCGAGGTGCATCGAAGGCATGGTCCGGGTGAGGCTCGTCGAGGAGTGTGCTCGGGGAGAGACACTGCGACGAAGTGCTCATGGAATGCTTCATGCGGAGGCCTTGGACGAAGGAGGGACTTCGAAGGGTGGTACTCCGAAGGTGGGGCTTCGGAGTGAAGCAGGCTCCGGAGTGAGGATGACTTGAGGTACTTCGGCCATGCATGGCTTCGGTACACGGACAGACGGAGTTCGAGCTGGGAGAAGCTGCGAAGCCGTGGTGGTCCACTCCGAAGGTTGTGGGTGAGCGAAGTCTTCTTGGCTTCAAACTTTTGCTCCTTGCGAAGCCTGTGTTCGGAGCTATCAAATACCTCAGAACCTGAACTTCGAAGGGTGTGTTCGAAGCCTGTTCCGCAGAAGACAGAATTAAAACAGAAGGCTATTTTTAGCCCGAGTTTTTAAAAGCTCCCATTCACCCCCCCTGGTCGCTGTTTCCGGTCCAACAAAAGTGCTTTTACAACAGATCCCGCAGACCGGTCCTTATAGTGCCCCGGGTGCGACCAACCAATGCCCTAGCTTGCACCCGGAACCCACCATACTTATAACATAGCCAACTCCAACAGAATTAAGAGACGAGAATAACAGGGAAATTCATATAGTAGAATCCAACTATCTACGACTCGTTCTTTTATGCTATAACAGTTGTGTCAGGTACATTGGACACTAGCTAATATAATATTGTAGAGTGACAAGGAGTGTAGGCTTAATAAGCATAGCTTGGGTTTACACACAAAGACGGGGATCTAATAAATATAATTTAGGGCTTGAGTTCAGACTAATGCAATATTATCCTATGAGTTATACGATAATTTATTAAAACATGAGCTTAATTATGATCAAAATGGGGGTTGTGACTTGCCTTGATCCGCAAACGGTGAAGGTGGAACCTCGGGGTAAAACTCCGGATCCTCAACGGCGTCGTAGTCTTCCGGTACGAAAAATAAACATGGCATTCAATAAACAATCCAAAAATCACCAATACATGCATATAAGGTTTTTTATTGGATTAAAATAATGAAATGACGTTATTATATCCTCTGAAATTATTATCTGAATTTTTAGGATATTTTAAGGGAGTTCTGAATTTTTATTATATTAAATAAATATTTATCCTAAAAGGGTTTTTGAATTATTATTAAATAAGAATAAAATGTGCAAAATAAGCATACTGTTTTTATTGCATAAATGTGTAGATAATAAAAAGATAGATTTTAAAAAAATTAATGGTGCAGCACATGCGGCGGTGCGGCTGTATGCACCGCAAGGTGGGGTCGACGCACAGTTGTAGGCGTGAGGTAGCCAGAGGCGGGACCCACAGTGCAGCTGCAGGCGGGCGCACGACACGCACGCATAGAGCTGGGACTTGGGCCGGGCCGGCCCGGTCCAAGTCCTTCGGGCCAGGACCTCCTATGGGCTGGGCTGTTTCGGCCCAAAAAATTTAAGGGCCATGCCGTGCTGGCCCGAAACTGTGTTCACCAAGCTCAGGCATGGACCAAAGTCCGACGGGCCTTGATGGGCCGGGCCGGCCCAAAAATAGTCCAACTTTAACCGAAAGCCAGCAGGCCAGCACTCCAGCAGCCTGCCTCTGCCTGGCTAGTAGCAGCTAGCTACCAGCTAGCAGCCTAGCACGGCGTGCAGCCGTGCACAGTGCACTGCACACTGCAGTACTGTTTGAGGCAAAACAAAAAAGCTGACAGTGGAGTGACAGGGTGAGGTACTGAGGGAAAAAATATTTTTTTAATATGATTATGTTGTGTCTGGGTGTGTCTGTGTGTGTAACCTTTTGAGTAGCACGGCCCACAGGCCTTTCCATGCCGGGCCGGCCCAAGTACGGCCCATTCTACGGGCCGTACCCGTGCCGCCCATCGGGCCTAACTATGAGGCCCATGTTCGGCCCTTGTACGGGCCGTGCCGGCCCGGCCCATCCGTGGGCCGTACCGGGCCGTGCTTTGCACGGGCCGTACCTCCGTGCTTTGGGCCGGCCCAAAAAAAATCCGGCCCAAGTCCCAGCTCTACGCACGCATGCAGTGGTGGCGGGCGGACCGCATAGGAGAGAGAAACAAAAGCACGGTCATTAAGGAACTAATTAGGGAATTAATTAAGAAATTTTTAATTTATTTTCTAATTTTATTAATTTCTAAAATGGTATTTTAATTATTAGTCTACTTATAAAGTTCCCAAAAATTCAGAGAAAAATCCTAGGGTATATTTTTGACATGGAAAATTTATCATAGATTTTACAAACCAAAATTTGGATAATTTCTTGAGATTTTCAATTCTTCATTATTTCAACCATTTTATTGTTCCAACACAATTTATTTATTTTAAATTTGATTTTATCCTATTTAAAATAAATTTATAAAAATTCCAATAATTTTATTTCTCCTTGAGGAACTTAACATAAATTCCTCAAATCAAATCTTGAATTATTTATCAAGGCTTTTATTTATTTGTCTCTTCTTAATAAAAATAACTTTAAAGGGGATTTTTAAAGTAATTTAAACAAGTAGTTAAAATGAGATTTTGACCTAACAAATCGAGATATTTATTAATTCGACGATAAATGGTTCAGTGAAAATAATGAATAAGGTGGATTAAATAGATTATCAAGGATTAAGGGACGATACAAGAATAACCTATTATATATATCATAATCAAAGCGGAATCATCAGGTTTTGATAATGATATTTTAGAATCAATATTAATTAATAGTTGAAACATATCGATGAACAAGATGACATAGCGGAATAGAAACAATTATGATGCAATAATTAGACATGTAACAATTTAATTGATAGGAGCAA
This sequence comes from Zizania palustris, assembly GCA_019279435.1. Taxonomy (NCBI): domain Eukaryota; kingdom Viridiplantae; phylum Streptophyta; class Magnoliopsida; order Poales; family Poaceae; genus Zizania; species Zizania palustris. The sequence goes on from JAAALK010000282.1 coordinate 26,472,617, forward strand.
GTGAATTAAAAGAAAATATGTCCTCACCGGGAGGGAACAAGAGACGATGATGTGGAGTATCGGCTTGGCGTTGTACAATGGATGGCGGCTTGCTGGAGGAGCGGTGCGGCATGGCGGCGATGACGCTCAGCGGAGGCAGCAGGGAAGAGGACAGGGGCTGTAATGGAGGAAGTGGGAGAGGTGTGGGCTTGTGGAGGAGAAGAGGAAAGAGGGCATGGCTTTTATAGAGAGAGGAGGCACCTGAATAAATGAAAGCTACAGACATAAGATGGAAATGCATGTGTAGAAGGAAAGAGAGGAAGAATAAAGGAAAAAGGAAGAAAGGAAATAGAAGGAGAAGAATGAAAGAGGAGGGTGCGGCCACGAAAGAAAGGGAAGGGAGAGAGAAGGAAAGAGAAAAGAAAGGGAGAAAGAGAAGAAAAAAGGAAAGGAAGAAAGAGAAGAGGGAAAGAGAAGAGAAGAAGCTATCTGTGCGTGCACATGCACTCAGCGAGGAAAAAAAGGAAGAGGGAAGGAAAGAGAAAGAAGTGGAAAGGGAAAAGGAGGAAAGAGAAAAAGAAAAAAAAAGAAAGAAAAGGGAAGGAGGGAAAATATAAAAATATTTTTTTTCTAAAAATTCAAATTTGGTTTTTTAAGAAAAAGTGAAAAAATTTGGAAAGTTTGAAATTTAAAATAAATTTAGAAATTTTGGATTTCAAAGAAATAGCGCGCAAATAAACGGTAGTTAGGAAAATCAATAAATTTTGCATTCGCGTCGAAATTAGAAATTCCGAACATGAACACCGAACCAAGGTTTTTAATCCATTTTTGAGAATATAAAAATAATTTTTAAAGTGATTTTTAATGGAATTTAAACACGTAGTTAAAATGGGATTTTAATTTCGCGACCAAAAATAGAATGTTGATTCCTTCGGATTTTTGATTGGGAAAGAAAAATATAAATAGTCGAAATGATGATTCAAATTATATTGGAAAGAGAGTGGTTTAATTACTTTTTTATTAAAGTTATTCATTGAAATATTATGGATTACTATTCTAGTTACAAAAATCCTTAATAAAAACCTAAATTTATTTTAGACGGGAGAAATTTACTAGAAATTTCTCAAGCCAAATTTTATTTGGTTTTATATTATTTTTAATTGAAATTATTTATCATATATTTTATTCACACAATATTCTTGTTGAAATATATTTTATTAATTAGTGTTATAGTTTTATGATGAAATGATATTGATTATATTTAATTCCTTTGCACCAAAAATTCCGGAAAATTTTTGGGGCGCAATTTAAGGCTATGTGATTTTTGGGAAAAAATACACTAGCTGTGATTTATTTTTAAATGAAATTTTAAGCTCGTATTTTAGCTTTCCTATTTATCAATTTATACTGAATCCTTTTCTTGAAATTCATTTATTAATTACTTTATTTTATTTTTAACGCCTGATGAAAATGAGGGTGTTACAGTAAATGAGTTATATTATGCTTGTATGTCGACGACATACTGATCTTTGGCACAAACATTGATGTAATCAATGAAGTCAAGTCTTTTCTATCAAAGAATTTTGATATGAAAGATATGGAAGAAGTTGATGTTATTCTGAACATCAAACTGATTAAGGATGAGAATGGAATTACACTTTCGCAATCTCATTATGTGGAGAAGGTCTTGAGTCGTTCCAGTTATAAAGACAACAAGCCTTCTCCAACACCTTATAATCTCAGTGTGACACTTCGAAAGAATAAGAAAATTACCAATGATCAACTGAGATATTCTTAGACTATTAGTTCACTCATGTATCTAGCTAGCGTAACGAGACTTGACATATTATTTGCTATGAGCAAATTGAGTAGGTTCATGTATAACCCGGGTTGTGATCACTAACATGCACTTGAAAGGGTTATGCGCTACCTGGTAGGTACTATGAGTTATGAGATTCACTATTCTGGGAACCCGCTGTGCTTGAGTGATATAGTGATTCGAAGTGGATATTTGATGCTGATGAGCTTTACGTCACGACTAGGTATGTGTTTACCCTTGGAGGTGGTGTAATATCATGGAGGTCTTGCAAACAAACCATTTTTATGTGGTCAACCATGGAAGCAGAACTCACTGCTCTAGATACAACACTTGTAGAGTTAGAGTGGTTGTGTGAACTATTGATGGACTTGCCTATGGTTGAAAAATCAGTGCTGACTATCCTTATGAACTATGACAATCAAGTTGTGATAGTCAAGGTGAACAGTGGTAAGGATAATGTCAAGTCATCAACACACATTAAAAGACGATTGAAATCTGTCAGGAAGTTTATAAACTCTGGAGTTATAAGTGTGACTTATATTCAAATAGACAAAAATCTGGCAAATCCCTTTACAAAAGGGCTATCACGTAATGTGGTAGAAAATGCATCGAGGGATATGGGTGTGAGACCCATATGAGTTGCCATAGTGGTAACCCAACCTATGTGATCGAAGATCCTGTGAATTAGGACCTAGAAAAAACAAGTTATTGGTTAATTGAGGAGAGCAATTATTATTTCCTAACCCTCTCTAAGATGCAATACTCTCATAAAATGTAAGACATGTTGGCTTTATGCCTTAATATATTCTATTGGTTTTAATTAGCAAAGATGCTAGCATACAGAGCATTCTTAAAAGAATACACCTATATGAGCTTGATTGTCTAATGTCGTAGTCCACGAGACTTGGGTGATCACTAGTAAGCTCAATATAAGACCGGGGAGTACGATGCATATGCTCTACCCGAGGGGTAGGCTACTGGCAGTCGAGTACTAGTTAAGGCTTTGAGTGAAACTTGTTCGTAGAAAACTTGCAATTGAAGACATAGTCCATTGTTCAAGTTGTGAATGAGTGTAACTTAAAGTTCTAGGCAGGAGTTCAACTTAACAATCCTCAGTCGAAACGCTAGTATATCAAACAGTAGTGAGAATCACACAAATCTTCAAATGGGCATTTGAGATATAGTGGGGGATTGTTGGAATTTTAGGATAGACCCATATGAATATTTAAGAAATTCCTAAATAAATCTCAAAGGCTCGAGCCATGTAAAGGAATACCACGTGGTTGGGAGTCATGTATCGGATTTTGTACTATCGAGTGCAAAACTCAAGCCAAGGACTCGGAGGTCGAGAATCAGCACTTCCCGAGTGCTTGATCCTAGTCGGGACTACGGGGTCGGAGGTCGGCTTGCTGAGCCCGACCACGTGCTCCTGAAGTCTGACTCCTTGCCTTTTTGGAGACGCGGTCTTTTCTTTTATTGTTCTGATTATTTAGAAATGTGGCAAAGTTTATGGATATGGTTATATGAAAACTGATTTCATTGAGATCGTGATTGCAACATGAGATCTGATTGATCTCATATAAATACCTGTAGATACGACTGAATCTCTAAGACAAGAAATACAATAGAATCGAGCTAGGGTTTTGGTTTTTCTTCTCTCTGCTATACTGCCACCGTAGTTTACTCCATCCCGTCTGTCGGCATGCACTGGGAACGAGATAGCCTGTCTTCGGAACAAGTCGTCCTTGTGATCATGTACTAAGAGGATAAGGTTTTTGGGAAGCGCTTTGCGCGACTGCTCAAATTCGTCGTCACGACGCGCCTTCCGTTTATGTATACCATCGATCGCCGTCGGGTGTTGCGATCTGACACACACATAAGTGTTTCTGCCCTAACCGTAGATTCGTCCTCAACTACCATACAATACATTACATGTGGTACCATATAATACATGTGCTACTTTCTGCACAGTTTATGATCATATTTTGCGAATTTCAATACAGGGACTTTAAAATGGCACGGGAATCTCATATATTTTCAAGATAAGTATTTTGAATAGTACAATCCCTTTCATATTATAAACTATTTGACTTTTTTAAAGTCAAAATTGCCTAATTTTAACTGAGAGTATTATTCGAAAGTTATTGAAAGGGAGAGTAGTATTTAATATTACAACGTCAAATAAATATATTATAAAACTAATTTAATAACATAGTTGTTAGAATATTTTTCTATAAATTTTGATGAAAATTAGATAAATCCATCTATCTATTATTGTGTGATGGTGAGACGCAGCAGCTCTCTGAACTCCAGCCTCCTGGTTTCCACATGCAACGTCTTCTTTTTGTTGGGCAAGTATGTCACCCAGATCCTGCCCTTGATCTCCCACTCCACCGTCTTGCCGGCGGCCGCCATGGCCATCCTCCAGCACACGCCCTCCCCGTACTCGTCGCCGGCAAAGATCACGCCTCCGCCCCTTGTGAACGGCCTGCCCGGGTTGGTGTACCGGTTCCTGAACCATGACCGCGGCTGGAGCAGCTCCAGCTTGGGCGGCTCACTGGAGAACACCTCCCTCCCCTCCGAGCCGCCGTGCAGGAACCAGCTCGCTGTTGCCGTGTTGCCCTGCACCGAGTGCTCGAACTTCCATGGCCGGAGGGTCCTAGTCACCTTCTCGTGCGCCGATACGGTGAAGCCGATGGTCGCCGGAGCCGCGCCGAGCGACGCGTCGAGGCCCCTCTCGGTGTCGACTTCTTGGACAGGGTTGTCTGTCGACCGGCTCACCGTCAGGGAGAGGATGTCCGCCTGTGCCAGCGGCGTCAGCTGCAGCGATATCCGCGACGGGAAGTGCTTCTCGTCGGAGCCATACCCCTGCTTCGCCATCAGTGTCTCGGACACCAGCTGGATCAGGTCACACCTGCAAAATCGCCAGTTCTTGAACACTGTTGATACCCAAGAATCAATGGTGGAATTCAGCTGGATCAGGTCTCCTCACACCTTATGTTGTCAACGTTGACGGTGACGTCGATCCAGTTCTCCCGGAAGGCGACTCTGTAAACGAACTGGATCACAGCCTCGAGCTGCTGGTAGCTCAGTGAGAACCGCAGCTTCTCATCCTTGGTATGATGAGACGGGTGCTCCATGATCATGGCGACAACCGGGCAGTACAGCTCCACTTTCCACAGCCTGCTCGCCGAGACGGCGTAGGAGAAGGCCCCGAAAGGCGACGCCGTCGTGCCGCCTGACCGGTGCCCCTCCATGGCCCAGTTGGTGACAGCGAGGTTCAGCGACCGCATCCACTGCTCCTCCATGTTTGACCCCATGGCGAGCAGCAGCTTCTTGGCGGCACCCCGCATGTCGCCGCGCATCAGCTGCGCGCCGATCTTGCCGATGAGGTCACGCCGGAGGGTGGACGGAGCTTCGTAGATGCAGACCATGAGCGCGAGCGTGAGGGCAGCCAGGTTAAAGATCTTGCCTGAATCTTCAGACACCTGAACATTTGGCAGCCTCAAGAGTGACTTCTTGCTGGAGTAGGGGCCATACCTGAGGACCCCGCCGATGATATCCTGCAACAAATTGGCAGCAACATCTGAGCCATTGGCAGATTGCAGCCTACTATAATGGGAGCTCCAGAGTGAGATTGGATCATGGAATTCAGCACAGATGGACCAAGACAGGTCCAAGGATTGGGCTTCAGAGTGACAGGTGATTATAAGGTTCAGAGATTGGTTTGTGAATGAAGAGCTGCAGATTTGAAGAGAGCAGGATTCCCTCCTCCATTGCTTGGGGAGGCTTCTGATCCACTGCCAGATGTCAGGAACAATGGCAGAAGCCATGGCTGAAGAAGAAGAAGAGCTCTACCTATGTCCATGAAATTAAATAGACATAAAAGACAGGTGAAAGCAATTCAAGGACAACTTGAACTCTTTAGTTTTGCCAAGATTGCAAAGCTTTTTCCTTTTTCAAATGATGCCTAGATTAAGTGCTCTCCAAACCAGTAGAACAGCCCAGATATGCAGTGAGCTCTTTCCCCACGGTTTGGAAAACTGGATTCTTTAGGGAATGTATGCTTTGGATGAACCTTTAGTTTGGACTGTGGAACAGGACATGGGACAAGCAAGCTTGATGCTGATTACAGGCCACAGCAGCAACTTGCAACAAAATCTAGTTTATTGAACTAGATTACAGATAAGTATTTATAGTTCTAAAGTGATACTTCTCTCTCTGACTGATGCAGCAACAGGTGTTTATCTAACTGACATTCTATCAAATGTGTTGAGCAAAAACAATGCTCTTCTACTCTGAAGACTGAAAAGAAGATGGCTTTTGGAGCATCTAGAACCAGACTTTGAGCCTTCCAATTAGGCCGTACAAAGGAAGTATGTTCTTCTTACCTTTGCCATGGGAGAACAGAATCAGATCCTTCACTCCATGCTTATCCATTTATATATTGGTTGTCTTGTCCCTCTGTGTGAGCTTTTTAGTGAGCTGGTGAATCTTCTGAGATCATCAGCATAGAATGGAATCCCTACACCTCAAAATTATTGGGTAGCTCACCAAACATGGTACTCTTAAAAGACATGGAGAGTTTTCTGTATCTCCTTCTAGGTAGATGAGGATTGTTGCATATTCTGTACACTATAGAATAATACTGTCTTCTAATTGGTGAACAATAGTAGAAAATTTCCTCCCTTTTCGACAAGAGGTGTATGAATACCACAATCTTTTGAACCACTTCTTTAGAGCGATCAAAAGAGCCAATACACTTCTTTTTGTTAAATTGTAGAGAGGGGAATAATAGAGTGTGGAAGGATGGATTGATTGATTGAGCCTTAGGGACCAATATATATAGGAGTACGTGAGCGGAGATATGGTAAGTAATCTCTATATAAGGAAATACTAGATGATCTAATTATACCTAATATCATTTCTATTATCATATACCGAACCTACTGTATACACACATCTCGTATACTCTGATTAAAGCACTTAATTAAATCTAGCATGACTTCTTGTCAACACTGACCTCCCCAACCACCCCTCTTATGCTCCAACTCGGGTTTGGATTGACTAGTAGTTGAAACGAGCCGAGTTTGAGCCGGCTCGTGAGCTACTCATTGGCTCATGAATATGATTCATTTTCATAGTTTCAACTTATAAGACATTTTATTTGTGTGTGATGTCTAGCATTTAGTACATACCATGATTTTTATTAATCAATCATATTTTATTCTTAAATATACTACGCATTAATACATTATACTTAAATTTAGATGTTTTGATTTCTATTTTAAAGACAATATACATTGAAAATTACTAGGCTTGTGAGACAGCTCGAGCCACTAAATGAGTTGAGACCAAGTTTTAGCTCATTTCTAGCCCTAGTTGTGACCCCTCACCACCAATGAGATCCTTTCCCTAGAGCGAGCCAACCAATTGTCCAAGTTCAAGATGGAGCAAGGAGTGGAGCGAGAGGGAGAAGAAGAATAGAATTCTTTGACAATGTAGTCATAAGAATTTATTGGTTGAAAATGATGTTTGTAAATTGGGCGCCATCCAAATAATAGAATCATAATTGTGAACCAATTTCATTTCAATGTCAAATTGAATTGAAGTTCAAATTCTGTTGAACCAATTCGATTCAATGAACCAAACGGAAAAGCCACTTCCTTCGCAGCGCCAAAACCCAACTTAGCAACGTTAATTCGTCACACACTCACACTGATGTTTGTTATTGGCTTCAGAAAAAAAAGCACAATCCAGATTTCGGATAACATTTGTTCAGAAAGAAAAAAGTTCTCAACAACTGCCAAAAGCTGGATTGGAAAAGAAAATAGTATGCTTGTTTATAATTGGGCGGCCCTGCGGTGGGCCACCGCCCGGCCCCCACCCCCTAGTGGGCCCATATATACATACATATATATATAAATGTTATCCTACACCACAGGTGTAGAATAGTTATTCTATCGAGAAATTTACTACTGAGAAAAAATAGTACTCAGTTGCTATTCTACTGAAAAAAAACAACTACTAAAAGTAGTCGGTGTAGAATAGCTATTCTACACACGTGGTGTAGAATAACGCTCCCATATATATATATATATATATATATATGTTGGGGGAAATACTTCATCCTCAGGACTTTAGAAATCAACGGTTAAAGATAATTTATCAGCATCAAAGCTTGCGTTCACCTCCGGAGATGATGAAGTTTCTAAGTCGAAGGATGCTTCGGCTTCATGATTCAAATGCATCCTCCGAAGGCTCCGAAGCTACAGTGAAAACAGCAAGACTGATAAGACGTCTGCCTTATCTACCTTCTCCGGATAGATTTTACTATTTTAACCTTATTCGGGGTACCGAATAGTTTCCACTATGTCGGTTGTAATTGAGGGGTAAATAGGTCTTTTCCTTAGACTTTTTGCCTATAAATACCCCCCTTCTTACCCTGTAATAGGCATAGAATACTCAGTTATCCAATACACAATTTCGGACTACTTGAGCTATTATTCTATTCGGAGGTTCGAAATAGTTCTCAACACAAACTCTCTATTTGTTAGTTCTTAATCTTCGAGAACCTGTTAGCGTAATCTTTTACGTCAACAATATATATGCTATTCTACGTGGGTGTAGAATAACTATTCTACTGAAAAATATATTACTGAGAAAAAAGTAGTACTTAATTGCTATTATACTGAGAAAATCTATTACTAAAAGTGGTCGGTGTAAAATTATCTATTCTACACACGTGGTGTAGAATAGCGCTTCCGTATATATATATATATATGTATGTATGCATGCATGCATGCATGTATGTATGTATGAATGTGTGTGTGTGTGTATGTATATGTATATGTATATGTATATGTATATGTATATGTATATGTATATGTATATATATGTATGGGCCAATCATGTTGGACATACAAAAAAGTCACAAAGCAAGTTGCAAACTTGCAATTTACATGTTAATTTGTCATGCTCATCTCCTCCCTTATGATTGATATGACAAACAATTCATTAAAAAAGAGGTTTGAAGAACTCTAATCATTCAAAAATATATTTAGGTTTTTAACAATTTGGGCAACTTTGAAGTCATTTGATGGTCTCGAACTAAATGTATGTTGCATAACGTTGGCATTAATCTTCTCTACATGGTTCATTTGACCCAAATTTAAATAATCTAATTTATGAGTTAATTGTTTTATAATAATTGGGTTTTTTAAATATATGCCATTACAATTACCGTGCTTTAGAACTTTGCCACTACAATTCATCTATTTAAATATATACCATTCCGTAATTGTAGCTCTCACAAAATCTAATGGTACGTTTCATATTTCTCTAAAATTGTAATGACATATCTTAGAATTCTCTAAATTTATAATGGTATAGTTCGGAGTTCTCTGATTTTGTAATGATATGAATCTAAAAACGTGAATTGTAATAACATTTATCTAAAGTCGCAAAATTGTAATGACATGAATCCAACTTTCCCTTTATAATTCACTTTGCGATAAACCAATGTCAGTTATAGAGATTTTTTTATTTTTTTAGATCTATAATGTCTCAAGAGAGGTTAAATGGTTTGTCACCTTTATACATTGAAAAACACTTATTGGATGAAATTGATATTGATACCATCATCGATAAAATTTGTTTTATTATCAAGAAACGTCAGTAGAAATTTTTAAAGTAATTTAATATATATATATACATTATTTTATATTAATATTATTTTACATATATTTTAATTATATTTTGATAAGTTCCCTAAAATTAAGTTTCGTCCTAGTTCCCTAGGATCTCAGGACCGGCCAATTACATAAGCAGTGGATCATGGTCACAACCAAACTGCGGGAAACACAACGGATTGTTGTCACGGTATGAAGCCTATCCAAGATAGCAATCAAACATGTGCACTGTGCCTACTGCTGCTTCTAAGATTAAAACATATGAAAATTTATTCCATGGGCAACTATCTGTTGCCCAGTGCAGGGCATTGGTAAGATACATATGTTACACCGACTTGTTAACCAAGATCCCATAGATCCCAGCATCATGTATTCCCCACTTGGAAGTGGGAACAACGAAGAAGGTACTCAAGGCAGGTACTGATAATCAGCTGTGAATATCAGAGCTATCTCAACTGGATGCCTTCCGTTACCAGATTACAGATTGAACGGACATGCTCGTACTGGAATTGAATCCATTTTGTGGTTCTTTGCTGCTTGGACCATCAGTCAATGTGAGAAGAGAGCTGTAGCGAGCCCATAGCTAGCAAAACCAATGCCAAAGAGAAGGAACCAGTAGTCAAGCAGGCGTCGCCACAGGCTCATCGAGGAACCCACAATGCTAAGGTGGAAGAGCGTAGGCAGCACGAAGGACAGCAGTGCACAGACTGTGCTCCCGACAAAGGAGACAAAGGAACCAAATGCAGGAATGAATGATGCCACCACACACAGGATGGTTACCACGGCGATGCGGCTTGAGTGAAGACCTAGCCATTCGGCACCACGAACATTGTGCGAAAGCTTCTGGAAGCATCCACTTGATTGGAATCTCTCCTCGATGATCTCATGGATTGGGTGCATCATGATTGGAAATGTGAATGCCAATGCAATGCACAGACCAACCTGTCAAGATTTCGAGATGTTAGGGTGCATATCTAAATCAATGTTCCCTGCTATATTTAAGTCTAGTTGATGAAAGTGACTCAGTTTTTTTATTTCCAAACAGAAGATCTCCAAGGCAGAATCTGACAAGTAGTTCATTATCTTATATTTATATATCTAGATATCAAATATGAAATAGTGAAGTTGCATATTGAAACCATGCAAAGCACATGTTGACTTTCACTTTAAAAGAAACATAATGCTTTAATAAACAACAACATCAAATAAATTATGGCAAGTACGCTAACCTTAACAGCAGCAGAAGACCAATTATTGGGAAGATTAAGCGTTATGATATCTTTGGTGGCCTCACCATAAGCTAAGTACCCACAAACTCCAAAAGATGCATAAACAACTATGATGCCGGTAACTGCTTGAGAAAGTACCCAACGAAATTTTCTCCGTTCTGTCATTGATGATTCTAGTGCCAAAGTCATACTGAATCCTTCAAAGCAGAAGACTGCAACTCCAAATGTGAATGGTATCGCCCAAAGTCCATTGAAAGCATTTCTATTTGCAAATGGATGATCAAAAAGCTGAAGATCCTCTTTGATAACAATTGACATAGCAAGAACATTGCATACATCTGCAAATATGCTGAATGGGGATAGAGAAGATAATGAACGAATGAATGATAGAGCAATTTGCACAGGCAGCAGGATGGCAAAGATGAAGAAAGCTGGTGACATCAACTGGCTGAAGACAGAACGAAGATTTTGGCCAATGAATATTAGGTAAGCTACAGACCCCCCTGCTTGGGAAACAAGGATGAGGATTTCTGTCAAGCATCGACCTATAGTGCCAAAACACTTTTCACCCAAATCACCATATGTATAGTGACCATGGTAGGCTTCTTCCTCTTTGTCCTCTTCCAATTTATCTCTGCAGTCAACCTTCGTATCGAAAAAAGTAAAGCAAGTAATTTTAGTAAGAAGATGGTAGCAAGTAATAAAGTTATGAAGCTAGTAAAGTACTAATGTCTATAATTAGACCCCATTTAATTTATCGGTGTTACAATCAAAATTCTAGTCAGCAATGTGAAGAAGGATGTGGGTGTAAAGAACATTTTAGATAATCTGTTCTCACAGGGAAAACAACTTAGCCAAGCCCAGTTGAACTAGAATGGCTGGCTCCCTTAATATGGATCACAATCACAAACAATGTTAAGTGTGTGCAGGTTTTGAGATCCTTCCATTTTATAAAAGTGCAATGAACATACAGATACTTTTTATTGGAATCAATATGAGACAAAATATGTGATATTAAATAAAAAATGGGCACAGTAAGTCTCCACTTAAAAATGCGTGATAATCCAAAACCAGAGTACAAACACAGATGTTATGCTGATTGATGGCGACAGCTAACCTGTTATCTATAGTTGCTGAGTTTTTTTGTTGATCACAAAACGATGATATACCTAGCTAGATATGATTAATCACAAATTTTGTCTCAAGCAGTACACGATTCGGTTAAGAAAGCATCAGCGCAGTGAAGGAACATGTAAGAAAAGGGGAAGAAGAAGCAAGGCGCATACGAGGAGGAGCATGCAGTAGAGCGTGGCGCAGCCGGCGGCGGCGACGCCGAGGGAGCCAGCGACCCATCCGGCGGTGCGGAAGGCGTAGGGGAGGCCAAGCACCCCCGTCCCCACTATGGACACCACCACGTTCCCCAGCGTCTGCATAGACGTCGCCCCGGCCCCGCGTCTCCGTCCCTCCTCCCGTGCCTGCAGCAGCGGCGTCCCCGCCCCCTCCTCCACCGCAGCCACCGTCTTCCGCCCCTCCATCCCCAGCTCGCTTCCCTGCAGCGAGTTTGGCGCACGGCAGAGAAGGGTGGGAGACGAGTTTGGTGGAGCCCCGGTATAAGACGGGAGGAGAGGACGACCGCCCAGCGGCAGCGCTCTCCTGTGGATAGGTCTCGGCGGACGGCGGCGGCGGCGGCGGCGGCTTCTTCACGTGCGGTTTTGTATTATCAGAGCGTATTGAACGGATAACCAATATAACGAGATTTTATATTTAAAAATGTTAATTTTTCTATTTAGTTTCTAATTTAAAGATCATAAAACATTTCTATGTTTTTTAAAATAGCATCTCTCTATTTTCTATTGTTCTGACCCATCTAATAGTAATATAAGATGATCTGCTATTTATGACAATAACAAGCATCTCTATTTAAGTTGGATTCTTATTTTGCTATCTACTCAAACGAGATGTTTTTCAAATATGACTTCCTATTTGAATTCATATAAAATAGATTAGCAAGTCTTCATGTCATACTAGAAATAGAAATAAGAATGAGAAATCACCTAAAATAGCAATTCAAATAACAAGAATAATGGAGTTGATTTTTTGGACTATATTTGCTATAAAACATAGTAAGGGTCGATTTGTTTCAGTTTTAAATTATAACAATCTAACTTATAAAAAAATTGAGTTCCACCAGCTTATTATATTTTTATAATCTACACTTTCGATTATATAATAAGCTGACAAAATAAATTATCATATTTGTTTCAACTTATGAAAAAAAGTGAATTGTTATAATCCAAATGATATGATACACATCGTAGAATGGAGATGCTCTAAGAGGTAGAAAATGAATGAATATGTGAGATATATGATAAATAGAGTTTGGCAATCGATAATATAAAAATAAAATATCAAAAAATATTATAGTCCGGTAAAAGTGTGAACATGTTTAAAGTGAATTTTATTAGAAATATTTCATATACAATAATATTGGAAGCATGCTTTTAGAAATTTGTTGAGATATTCCTGTATCTATTAATCTTTGTACACCTTTTATTTGAAAAATCGGCCGCAGACAAAGAAAATGAATATTCAAAGGGTCTCTATGATTAATTGTTTCAGTGGCGGTGGCTTCTCCACGTGGCGGTTTTGAGTTAGAACGCATTCAATAAATACCTAATATAACTCACTATCTCTAAGGGTGTTTGGATCTAGGTGTTAAATTTTAGCCCGTGTCACATCGGATGTTTTGACATTAATTTGAAGGACTAAATGTAAACTAATTATAAAAATAATTGCAGAATCGGAGACTAAATCGCGAGACGAATTTTTTAAGCCTAATTAATCCATAATTAGCAAATGTTTACTGTAGCATCACATTGTCAAATCATGGTGTAATTAGACTCATTAGATTCGTCTCATGAATAATACTCCGATTATGAATAGATTTTGTAAATAGTCTACATTTAATACTCCAAAATAGTATTTAAACATTAGATGTGACGGGGCTAAAAACTTTTAGCCCCATCCAAACACCCCCTAAATTTAGGGATTTTAGATCTAAAAAAGTCTCATCAACATTTTTTTGTTTTGCTTCCAATTTTAGAGATCATAAAACCTTTCTCTTGTGTATTTTAGGGAGCAACCCATGCTCACAAAAACGGTGTCCAAACCAATCGAGTACTCAAAACTTGACAAAAAAAATCCACATATTAAACATAAAATAGCAGAAGTAGTAGCATTATAGCGAAATCATAAGCAAAAAACATTAGCATTAGTACAAACAGAACCAAAAGTAATGTTGGGAGAGGTTAGTGAGCTGCTACTAGGTTGAGCACAATTTTGAGAAAAAATAAAGAAAATTTTATTACTTGGATAAACATTTGGGTGCATGTGAGTTAAAAACCAAATCGGCACCCAATCAAACCCTAATTGGTACCCAAACTTACAAACTCGTTGACATAAATTTAAACCTAAACATATGTTTGTCAGGTTATGTACCCATGGGTACCTACCCCCATATGCAAAATTGGCATACTGCGTGTACCACCCATAGTAAGAGAATGTTTGTTTTTGGAAAACCTAAACTAAAACTTTTTGAGGGAGTGGAATTCGTAGTAAAAAAACCTTGGACCCCTCCAATTAGATGAAAATGTGTTTTCTATATATATCTAATAGAACCATGGAAAGCGGTTGTGGTTTTATTTGTGCTACAGGAATAAGAAATGTTGCTATTAATAAATGGAAAGGTTGCTTTGATGTTAGCCCAAACTTGTTGAAGATCTTAACTCACCAAATTGTATAGTGTCTATCCTTTAATTACAGATTCAGTTAACTTCCTTGCATATGTAGACATTTGGTATCTCTACCAATATATTTTATCGAGTATTGGGTATCGTATATTTAGTACACTGAAAAATAGCCCCTAAATCATATTCAAATAAAAGTTATGTCCTACTGATAGGATGACTATGTATGATCTTGTCTAGTAGATCACCACAGACAAATCAAGTTTTAAAAAGCCAAAGCATATGTGGTTGAGATCAATCGATAGTTCTAGCTAAGAACACCTTCAAAAAATACCCAATATAACTTTGTATCTCACTATTACTATAGATTTTAGTTTTAAAATGTATCTCCAATTGTTAGAGTATATCTTTGACATAAGATTAGTTAGAATCATGTTATATCTCCCCCTACCTTATATGTAGATTGACTACCTTATTTCTTCGTATGATCCTTTTATATACCACCCCTAAGGCTTAATGTATCTAATCTTATATCAATCTAATCTGCAATCTATTATTCCTCTCTCATAATTCAACACCAAGAACTCCTCTATTTTGTTCCTAATATTTAGATATCCCTAAAATATTCCTTTATTCTCTCTATTTTTATGGAGTGGTTCTTATTTCCTATCCGTTCTAGTCCTATTTGTCGTTGATATAAGAGATGGAAAAGAAAAGGGAGAGGAGAGGAGAGGAGGAGAGATTTGATAAGTAGGGTCTACTTGTCGGTGATACAAAAGTAAAATATAGGGAATATAGTATCGAGAGCCTGCTAGAGAAGGAGATTTAGATATTAAAATTTATTAAGTAGGCTCCTTGTATATTAATATTGGGAGTAAGTTTTTAAGAAACTCTTGGAGATACTCTTAGAGATTTTTTCATAGGTGTTGTTCCAAATTTGAACAAGGTTGGAGATCCCAAGAATTCACTTATTTTATAGGAGATCAGGGCAGAGATGTATGATGTGGTTAATTCGAAGTACGAAGTGTTTGCTAGAGGAAAGTACATAAAGCTCCTCCCTATTTTAGGGGTGGCTTTAGTACTTCACTCACATTGGACTTATATTTCTCGTCGTCTCGGCTCCCAAACTCAAGACCTTGTGTTCATTAGGTAGAGCTAAAATCTCCTCATGCATGGCGCATTGTGAACCATCATCCCCCCACAATTGGTCTCTGTGCCTATCATGGGCATTGAGCTAGGGTTTTGGGGCCAAGGCCTAGCCTAGCCATAAGAATACCTACACGAGTGCTATAGCGTGAATATTATCCACATGTATTGTAGTATGGATTAAGGATAATTTTATATCTAGGAATATTATCTTTAGGGATTAGATCTTCGAGAATCCAAGTTGTATTTCTTTAAGAATAGCTAGTAGGTTATTAAGATGTATTATAAATATGGCCTTAGACAACAATAAATAAAACATCAAAGATTAGATTAAAGTGTTTCTAAAAAATATTAGATTAAAGGAGGCCGGATTGAAACCCTACCTTATTGGTGCCGCCACATCACCGACACTAGTGGCCAAATCAGGCCATATCTTCTTCAAGAAAACATCTTTGCACATGAAAATTTGATATGAGAGGTCCAAGCTTCTGAGTGTGAGGGAGGCCAACATCAAGGAGACGCAGCTGGGGGTGTTGTGTTGCCGTCATAACGCATAGTGGGATACATCCCTATTATCATCGTCTAAGTCGTATTTCCTTAAAAATAGCTAGTAGGTTATTTGGATATATCATAAATATGTCTATGGATAGAAAAAACAAAGCATATAAGATTAGATTAAAACAATATGAGCTTGAACCAATCATGTCTTTAAGAAAATATGGTTGTAGTGACACCGTCTCCCCTACAAGTCTACAACAATTAACTGTGGTACTCAAACACCTTTGGGAGCCAGGGCTCTACACTATCATGAGGTGTTGGCATTAAAGTGATCAAACCTCACCTAGGAGGTCGGACCGTACCCCTTGGATCACCAATTCACCCCACCTCAAGCGTTAGGGCAATTCCAACCCTTCAACTAGGATAATATCTTGCACATTTAAGAGACTGCCACATAGAAAAAAGATGATGTGGTAAGCAATTTAATGAAGAAAGATAATAAAAGATGAAGATACCATGTCTAAATTAAGATACTATGTCTTCACACCATCCAAGATAAAAGTGGAATTGAGATGTGAAGAGAGATGTATAAAAAATTTACTACATGACAACATAGGAAATCATCTAAGAAACTATGGGTTGAGAGTATGGTTTCTAGAGATAATATCTTGCTGACATGGTAATATAAGACATTATCTAAGAAACTATGGTTGAGATTGCCCTTAGGTTATCATACTCTTTGCTAGTGTTATGTTTGTGGTTTGATGCATCTACTCGATCTCTGAGCTTCTTTAATTTAATTATTGTCATTGTTAATTGTCGTCACTTCAACGAGTACACTACGGGACTGCCTGGGTTTGCCGAGTGTCTAGGGCACTCGGCGAAGCCTAGAATGCACTCGGCAAAGGCTTCGCCGAGTGCCACACTCGGCGAACCCCACTCGGCACTAGCCGTGTCGGCGACGTGAGGGTTCGCCGAGTGCTTTTTATCGGGCACTCGGCGAAGTCTTTGCCGAGTGCATTATAGACTTCGCCGAGTGCCACGTATAGCACTCGGCAAACTTAGCCGGTTGACGGTCGGGGTGGCCGTTAACGGGCTTCACCGAGTGCCCCACGTGGCACTCGGCGAAGGGGTGTTTGGATTAGGGGCTAAAATTTTAGCCTCTATCACATCTAATGTTTAAATACTATTTTGGAGTATTAAATATAGATTATTTATAAAATGCATTCATATTCGGTGGATTATTCGTGAGACGAATCTAATGAGCTTACTTACATCATGATTTGACAATGTGATGCTATAGTAAACATTTACTAACCAAGTATTGATTATAATTAATAAATTCATCTCATAATTTATCCTCAGATTCTGTAATTATTTTTATAATTAGTTCACGTTTAATCCTCCAAATTGATGTTCAAACATCCGATGTGATACGGACTAAAATTTAGCCTCTTAATCCAAACACCCCCTAACAGAATTCCTATGTGTCATTTGACCGTCCATCTCCTCGTGGGAAAGAGTGACGAGTACAATTAATACTTAAGGGTTTGCATGTGTATGTACTCCCTCCGGTGTACAAATATTAGTCGTTTAGACAAAATTACACATACCAAGGTGATATTAAATAAAGTTACAAGGGTTGTCTCAATTGGTTATGGAACCTAGATTTTAGTGGTGCTACCCAAGTTCAACTCCCGATGGACACATCCTATTTGGCAGCAATGCTTCGATTGACGGGATGACTAATATTTGTACACTTTTAATAAAAACCAAAACGACTATTATTTGTACACCTGAGGGAGTATGTGCTTGTCGCTAATGTGGAGAAGGTGCCAGATGAGCTGGTGAGGAAGTCTGATCTGATGTCAACAAGCTAATAAGGGATCAAGGCTGTTATGAATTATGATCGAGATACAATTTATCCTCATTTATGAATAATGAATTATATTATCCAAAGGCCAAAAAGGGTGCGGTTGATCACTTATACCTTTACTACTTGTACACCGTTCTGTAATTATACAACACATATATATATACAAATGTTATTCTACACCACGAGTATAGAATAGTTATTATATTCTACTGAGAAATCTATTACTGAGAAAAAAATAATACCCAATTGCTATTCTACTGAGAAAATCTACTACTGAAAGTAGTCGGTGTAGAATAACTATTCTACACACGTGGTGTAGAATAGCGCTTATATATATATATATATATATATAGTTGTATCAAACTTATACCGTTTCCTCCTCTTTGTGTGCTGTGTCGGGTGGAGATGGCAAGTGGCCATTCAGTTCCGAGGTTTTCTCGACTTAGTCTTAGGCATGTTTGGTTCTACTAGGCTAAAGTTTAGCTTCCGTTACATTGGATGTTCAAATGCTAATAAGAAAGATTAAACGTGAGCTAATTAGAAAATTAATTTCATAACCTCTAGGCTAATTCGCGAGATGAATCTATTAAACCTAATTAGTTCATGATTTGACAATACGGTGCTACAGTAAAAATGTGCTAATGATAGATTAATTAGGTTTAATATATTCATCTCATTAATTAGCCTAGGGTTATGCAATTAGTTTTATAATTAACTCATATTTAGTTCATCTAATTAGTATCCGATATGACAGGGCTAAACTTTAGTCTAGAAGAACCAAACAACCCCTTAGTCTTCGAATCCACCGGTCATCAGTGTCAGTTTTTCTGTGTCGTATCGTACAAGACTTGAGAGGAAATTGTCCATTCGATGTATTTGTATCGTTGTGTGAGGCAGAAAAAATAATGTGGTGGTAACTAATGCGATAGAGATTATTAAATCTGGTTATCATGCACCCTATTTAATATGAGCAGACAGATAAATGTACACACTAATTAAACCTTCCTTGGTATCTAAAATCATGTCCAAAAAACTTTCTTTTGGAAACTAGAGGGAGTACTTCTCAGAAGATGTAATGGTACTTCTTAGGAGAAAAGAAAGGAGAGAGAGAAAAACGGACCGGTAGCTAAAAACATCAGCATAGGTTCCAATGAATTTTGTGAGGTGGTGTAATATGTTACACATTAAATATATAGTATATATAGCTAATTAACTATTATATAAGTAGACTATTAAATTAGTTACATTTGACATACACAAAGTGTAAACTCAATAGCTAAATCATCAACATTGCTCTAATTAAGATTGTACTTAAAAGACCTTCCTCGTAGTATAAATGATTGAGCTTGCAATTAATATTTTTATGTGATCTTCCTGAAGCAACGACGTAGGGGTGGCTTCAACACAATAGCTTATGTACAAAAACACGTAACATATGGTTGACTTCCAACCTCACCGAACCTATACGTTTTGTTGCTTCCTAATATTATTAGGAGAACGTGATCGCCACGCTCTCACTTGCAAAAAGAAAAAAAATGAAGAACGACTTTTAAACATTTTTGCAATTTTTTCCAAAAGAATTTACTATGCTACTTTAAATTAACTCTCTCATATGTCATAAAACAATATCATGTCAAGATTATTCTCTCCGGTTTTACGTGAGAAGTCGTTTTAGATTTTTATTAAGAGTTATCTAAAACAACTCATTTTGTACGTTATTATGCATTTTGAATGACTATATCATTCTTGTTTCTCGTGCTATCTTTACTCTCGTGTTGTGTTTAATAGAGGTAAATAATGAAAATACACATTAACTGATTGTTTCTTGATATCTGAAATCATATCAAAAATGACTTCCTCCGTAAACCGGAGGGAGTAATCAAAAGTACACATAGATGAAGTCAAACCGTCAAGGTTGTATTTAATTGGGCTTCGCCCACTTAATATAGAATTCCAAGAACCACAATTAAAGCTAAGTTAAAAAGTGGTTAATACCACATACAGTAAAATAAATTTGGTGGTGCTAGTGAATTGAATTTAGTTGTTAATGGTGATTGATGTTTGGTAACTGACAAATGATGATTGGTTGTTCATTGATTTTTATGGTTGTTGCTACACATCTCCAACTAACTCTCTAATTTTAACTTTCCATCTATCCATTTAACTAACGGTTAAAAAGATTTATCTCTATATTTACTGCACACCCTAATAAACTCTCTATTTTTAACTCTTTCAGTATTTACAGCATGTAGATTTATGTTTCATTAGACATACCAATTACAAAAAAAATGATGTCTAACGTAACTATTTAAATATTGCGACATTTCATAGAACAAAACACAAAAATGCTTAATTGAAAATGGAGTACTATGCATGGGAACAGTTCTAAAAAATACAATTTAAATTAACATTTCATAACATATATCTTTGATACAAACTGTCGAGGATTTCATCATACGTAAGGGCGAGGCCTTCAATCTCGGCCCATCCACGTGGCCTCCAAACAAGGCCTAAATGATTAACTTTGCTTCCTATCGCTACATGAATTACATATACACCCTTATGGGCAAAGATCTAATTTATCCATTCTTCCAACCCAAATGCGTCCGGGAGAAATTCAAATTCATAAGCTTGCAAAGCACATAAACACTATTCTTCCATGAATTCTATTCTTCCAACACACATGAATTGAAACATCTACGAATTGCACATGCGACTTTGCTTCGCTGTTACGATGTATGGACAGCATGAGATTTTGATTTGATAAATTGCCAGCATCGAGAAATAGTTTCACTTTTTTATTAGAGTGAAATACATTTTTGCCAGCATCAAGACATAGTTTCACTATTTTATTAGAGTGAAATACTATTACTGGTATATAAACTTTCGTCGAGGTGTCAAATAAGTCCACAAACATAGAAAATATAGAGTAGGGCACATAAATTTATTTAAGTGACTCAATCTAATCCCTGCGCATACGTGGCTGTCCAGATGGTGCCTCCGTGGCGGTGAGTCAGCTCGCGCCTTTTTTTTGTGTTTTCCCCTCTACCTGGCCTCACCCCACTCAGATCAACAACAGTTTAGGGCCGCTCATGGCAGGAGAGGGGAGGGAGTCTAGGGTTTTAGTGGCGGCGAAAGCTGATTGGATGGTCGCCGGAGAACGGAGTGGCGATGAAGGGGCTAGCTAGAGCTAAGGAAGATGGGTGGCGGAGGGCCACCCATGGCATCGCCGGCCGGTGAACCGGAGAAGAAGAGGAGGGGACAAAACACACAAAAAATAGGTATGAGCTGACTCACCACCATGGAGGTGTCATCTGACCAACCATGTATGTGCGGGGATTGAATTAAATTACTTAAACAAATTTACGTATTTTAATCTGTATTTTTTAAGTTCGTAGATCTAATTGACACTAGACATAAATTTATGTAGTGGTAATGCATTTCTCTCTTTTTATTATCATGGTTCACATGACATTGTTTCCGAGTAACATCGAGGATTCATCTTGAGAGTGAGAGTGTAAATTATTAATTTTCTCACGGCTACTCATATAAAGTCTGCACTACCAACATCTCTGTAAATAACCTAGAATGATACTACAATGCATCGATTCATCCTGCCCTGGAAACAATGGCTTTGGTTTCTCTAAGTACACAATTATATATTTTTACAATACTTGTTGTTATTTATGCTCATATATTTAGTATGAGTAGTACTAGTAAATCACTAATAGAATACATATGTTTTATATATTTCTGGATTAAAATATATGGATTATTTATGCAATTTCCAACACAAAAGTATATCCACCTTCCATCCACGTCATGGTTGCTGATTTTTTATTCACTTTTTTCTGCAGCGAAATTTCTGGTCAAGTGTAACAACACACAATCGACCAAGCTCATCCTCACAGAAAGGAAATAAAAAATGTGGCCCAACTGGCCAAATCCCAAGATTTATTTTGTTAAGAACTTGTTTGGATTCTAGTTATTTTAAGAATTGAAATTCATTTTAGATTCTATAAAACATTGAATTATATGGAATTCAATTGAAATCTAATATTTTTGTTAGGATATACAATAGAATTAAAATATAATAACTAACTCTAAAACTTATTTGGATGATCAAACTATAGAATCAATTTTAGAGCATCTCCACCGGCTTATCCATCGTGATAGCTATTTTGATTGTGTTTAGGTGTTCTGTAAAATAATATAGCTATTGAAAATCTCTTTTTTCCAACAGATTAGTTAAGTCGTGATAGCCATATTTGAAACTCGCCACGTCAGCTTTCCCTCATTTGTTATGTCTATGTATTCGTTGTTGATTCGTTTTCTTGCCGAGTACAGAGTCCTGCGATCGGGTTGTTTTTTTGTTGAGGGCATCGGCGACGACGTGGGGCTCGCCGCGAGGCTTCCCGAGAAGTGCGGCAACGATCGCAGGCGACGACGTGGAGCTCGCCGTGAGACTTCCCGAGCACTGCGTCAACGATCGCACGAGCACCACTCGCGGCGAAGCTCTGCCGCTCAGGTGCAGAGTCATTTGTTTTCATCGTCTGAACTCAGGAATATAGAAGAGCATGCTTTCATGATTAATTGATTCTTGGTTGCCTTGGTCCTGATTCTTTGCAGTATGGATTTAGGAGACGAATTCAACAATTATGTTGTCAATGAGTTGATTGATTCATCATCTTCAGATGATGATGATGATTTCTATTTTGACGCCGCAATCATAGCAGTAGAGCTGTCGCAGCATGAAACAATTCATCGAGGGTCTATCGTTGGACACCGTACTGTGGATCGTGAAAGGCTTTCATGGCACTACTTGCTTTATCGCGATTATTTTGCAGAGAAACCAATATTTGGTCCTGATTTGTTTAGGCGGAGGTTAGTACGTAGCCTTAAAATTTTATTGTTATTATCTTGTACGAATGTGTTCCGTTGTGGCTAAATAATTGTGTTTATGACACAGGTTTCGAATGAGGCGTCATCTATTTCTACGCATTATGAATGCTGTAGAGTAGCATGATGACTACTTCGTTCAGAAAAGGAATGCAGCTGGTGTGCTTGGACTATCATGCCTACAGAAGGTGGCGGCGACATTTAAGATGATAGCTTATGGAGTACCAGCAGATGCTACGAATGACTATGTGCGTGTGGGTGAGAGTACTGCACTGAAATGTCTAAGAAGGTTCGTTGTTGTTGTTGTCAAAGTATTTGGACCACAATACCTGAGACTGCCTAACGAGCAGGATACCGCAAAATTACTAGCAATTGGTGCAAGCAGAAGATTTCCGGGTATGCTTGGTTCCATCGATTGCATGCATTGGGGTTGGAAGAACTGTCCTACTACATGGCACGGAATGTACCGGGGTCATAAAAAGGAGCCTACAATTATATTGAAAGCAGTTGCTTCTAAAGACTTATGGATTTGGCATGCATTCTTCGGGATGCCAGGCTCTCACAATGACATCAATGTGCTTCAAAGGTCCCCGATATTTGCAAGGCTTGCTGAAGGTCAAGGTCCACAAGTATCTTATAAAATTAATGGCAATGATTATTCAATGGGTTATTATCTAGCTGATGGAATATATCCATCATGGGCCACATTCGTGAAGACTATACCTGAGCCACGAGGTAACAAGAAAAAATATTTTGCCAAGACACAAGAAGCGTGTAGAAAGGATGTTGAACACGCATTCGGTGTATTACAATCTCGCTTTGCTATTGTTCGTGGGTCGGCTCGTTTGTGGGATGAGGACTCACTAGGAAATATAATGATGGCTTGCATAACTATGCATAACATGATTGTCGAAGATGAAGCTGAGGAGGACAATAATTTCCATTATGATCAGATGGGAGAAAGGGTGACAATGTCCCACGACGATGCACCGGAACTGGATGCTTTCATTCCAAACTATCGGAAGATCAAGGACAAGGAAACACATTCACAACTTCAAGGAGATTTGATTGAGCATTTGTGGCAAAATTATCTTGATTTATATAATAATATTAGTTCAGAGTAATTTATTTATCTCGTGTAATAAGCAACATACATTTTATATGTCCATGAACTGAGCATCACACAGATAACCAACTGAACAAGACTACACATTCATACGTCTTGCCATTATTTCATCTTGCCGCCTTTCGTAGTACTGTTGCTGCTTGTAGGAAATAGTGGACATGTCAATGTTCATGATCCTTTCTTCTTCCATTTCCCTTTGCAAATCCACCCTGTCTCTTTCAATTTGTATCCTTTCTTCCTGCAACGCAAAGGCTTTCTACACCTCTCTTCTTTCTTTAACTCTTTCTCAGCAGATGCTTCTCTCTTCTTTGCTACAAGATACTCTATTGCTTCCATGGTTGCACGTTGACATAAATTCTGCTTTTCTTTCTTCTTTCCTGCAGGTCTCTCATTTGCACTTTGAGTTGTCTGAACATCAGCAGCAGTGATTGCAAGAGGAAATGCAGCAAGACTTGTATTGGCTGAAGTTTTTTGCTTTTTGGTTGCAGGTTTCAGTGGAGGTTTTGGAGCATTCATGTGCTTCCGCCTCTCGATCCACTTGGGCTGATCCTTTAGTATCTTCCAGCAGTGCATGTATGGAAAATTCATGTGAAGTTTGTCATCTTCCTTGAAAATTGCACATGCACTCGCAATCTGCACAATTTCATTCACATTGAACAAGTGTGGTACATAGTACAGCTCAGCAATAAACCAAGAAATAAGTAGATGCATTTTGCATACCTTGTCATCAATAGAACATCCACTATGGTTTCTAGCCTCTATTTTGCAACACAACCAACAAAGACATTGACATCATGTTGTATGTCGTACCAACGATTCATGACAGATACTTGAGAGCGATCAGAATCAAATGTCTTGTTCGCATGGAAGTATTGATGAACTCTACTCCAGTACGTGCTTTTTGCTTGATCAGCTACTTGAATTGCATCTTGCGATACATTAAGCCATGCTGACACAAGGAGTTTGTCCTCTTCAACACTGAAATTTCTTGTTCTTTTTTCTCCTTTCTAGCAGCATGGGCATCATCAAGTGTTGGAAGCTCTACTGGTAGAGTATCATCAGCCTGTCCAACACTATAAAAAGCAAGGAACTCCATGTTTTCAGTCTGAACAGTAGCAACATTATCCACTTGGCAAGATAAATCACTTGAAATCAAGTTGGTGAAATATGATCCAGTACTCATGGAAAATTATACTCCATCAAGACACATTCTATGAACATTACTAATTGAGCATGCATTTCAGTACAAGTTATGCAATTAAAGAAAATATTGGTTGACCATTACCACAAAATTCGTCCTCGACGTCGACGCTGCCACCGGGAGGAACTACCGCTCGACGACTAGGCGTCGATGGGCAGAGATCAGGGACCTTCGACATGGGAAGAACGCTAGGTCTGCTTCCACGATGACCCGGAGTGGACATGGCGAAGCAATAGCACGATCGACGCCGGCGACGATGCCGATTTGGTGGCGGATCTAGGAAGGGGGCGACGAGGGAGGGAAACTTCGGTGAAGCCTTGGTGTCGAAGCTTTATACCCAGCTTGGGGTGGCGGGAACGCGAGAGGCAGGCACGGGAAGAACGCGGGCGCGAGAAATCTCACGATTCCGCGCGGGATCGTGCCAAATGGCGAGTCGCACCCGCTCTCCATAGCTTGCGACCGATAAACTCGGGATAGCGGAGAAGGTATTTTGCCGAGGGAAGTAGCAACTCTGTTGGAGAGGCCCATTTGAAAAAAAACGCTACATTTAGCTATTACCGACCGGATGAAGGAGATGGTGGAGATACTCTTATTATTATAAAAAACATCATCATCTCTATATAAATTCACCTAAGACGAGGGAGGAGTGATAGGGATTTTGGTCATTTTTTATTAAAAAGGAATTGGACTAAACTATGAATTCTAGGTTGAATTCTTAATATGATTTCATAATTCTCCTATTCCAAAATGATCAAACGACTCGTCTCATAGAATCTAATTTCAATATTTAGGATGCAAACTATCCGGAAGAAAATGTGGCCCACAGCCCGAGTCCACGGCCCATTTTTTCCCGGGCCGGAATCTTGTGAGCCCAAATACGACCCGGCCCAAACCTGCAAGTGGGACACGTGTCAGGTTTCGGCAGCCACCAACGGCTCTTTCTCGTCTCCAAATTCTAACGGTCAAATCAACCCTCCCGTGAATGAAAAAAAAACGGACACGAATCACGCGCCCCATCGACGGAGAGAGCGCAACCATGGCGGCGGCGGCGGCCAAGGGCAAGAAGAGGTCACGCAAGGATTCGCCTCCTGCGGCGGCGGCCGTGGACGATGGCAAGGGCGCACTAGAGGAAGCCGCTGGCGGAGGCGGCGGCAGGTTCTTCTGCTGCTACCTGCTCCGCTCCCTCTGCCCCCGCCGCAAGAGCGCCAGCTACATCGGGTACGTGCGCATCTGTCGTCTCGTATCGCGTCGCGATTTCCCCCCCCCCCCCCATCGGCTTCTTGCGCTTCCGCGGCAGCCGGTTGACGGATTGGTTGGTTGGTTGGTTGGTTGATTGATCGATCCCGCTGCCAGGTTCACAGTGAACCCGCCGCGGCGGATCCGGCAGCACAACGGCGAGATCCGGTGCGGTGCTCAGCGGACCAAGCGCGGCCGCCCCTGGGAGATGGTGCTCTGCATCTACGGCTTCCCCACTAACGTCGCCGCTCTCCAGGTACAGATCCAATCCGATCCAATCATCTCCTGCCGCATCTGTTCTTGAGACTTCGGAAAGATTTGTCTTTTGGGGTAAATCATGGAGGTGTAGCTGCTCTTGTCCCACCATGTTTCTCGCTGAAGTGAAGCTCTGTTTCTTGTCATGGCTTTACGCGCGCGCGCAGTTCGAGTGGGCGTGGCAACACCCGATGGAGTCGCTGGCCGTGCGCAAGGCCGCCGCGAGCTTCAAGTCGCTCGGCGGCGTCGGCAACAAGGTCAAGCTCGCCTACACCATGCTCAACCTCCCCTCCTGGGAGAAGTAAGACAACCCCCCGTCTCCTCCATTCCTGCCCCGTCTCTGCACTTCTTGAATCTTGAGTTTTGTATTTTCTAATCATGGAGATCAACGTTGCAACGTAGTGATTGTTGCTGATGTGAATGCCACTGTTGCTGTGTTGTGTGCCTTCAGCCTGAACCTGACGGTGAACTTCTTCTCCACGAAGAACACCAAGTTCGCCGCCGGCTGCCCGCCGCTGCCGGGCCACATGAAGACGGTCGTCTGCGCGATGGAGGATCTCCAATGCAATGCCGAGGGTCTTTCCTCCGAGGAGGACAACGGCGACGAGCCCCGGGATAATCAAGAACCTGACGCGCCTCTCTGCGACGAACCTTCAGATCATGCTTTGCTGCCAATGCCAGATGAAGACGTGAGACGAGCAGGGCGTGAAACGAACGACGACGAGTTTGCTCCAATGGAATGGAGCGGAATCTTCGGATCAAGAATGGCAGAATCCTCCTCCTCTGAAGAAGAAGAATCAAGAACTGCAGGCTGTGATGTTGGGGCCTCCTCCATTGATGAGCTCGGTTATCCTCCATGGAGTGCAATCCACGAGACAAGGGATTCGGACGGATCGGCAACATCACCTCGATGTTCATCGAGCTTGTCCATTGATGACGAGGGTGGAAGAACACTAGACGATCATGATCATGCGCTAGGACAAGTGCCGTCTCCATTTTCGAAGGATGTCATAGACTTGGTTACCCCAATAGGCGTGGGAAGAAAAAGATGCAAAATTGCTAGGATTATTGATCTGACAAGCTCCCCTATTGTCATTGAGTTGTAAACTCGTAATGTTGTGTTGATAAAAATTACTCTCGTTTGATTTTACTGCCGTTTGCCTGATCTGAATGTCAACTCACTCTGATATCATTCTGTTGATTTCTGTAGCCATCTTGATTGATCCCTTCATCTAATTAATTTATCCAGTGCAGACTTCAGGCTTTGGCTTGCTATGAACTCCCTCTTGATTTTCACAGTGTGCACGTACTTCAAGATCCAAATTTCGTGATTTTGCCGGCAATGACTCTGCGTGAAGATTTTGGGATATAAAAAGGGTTTTGTTTGATTTAATATTTGAAAATCCCTTTTCACATTGACATGAATAAATAAATTGCTACGAACATTACATTGTAAGAGAAATCAGTAATCACAGTTCACTTTCAAATACCAAGTAACTGCGTATCTAGGGCATGCATAGCGGTTTAAATGGCTTATATTTACAATTTCCTTCCATGTAAAATTGTATGAGTTGGCGCAAGTTTTGTTTTGACTCAAAGGGTTGCTAATTGCGATACGGTTTTATACTAGTCTAGACCTCTGAGAGGATAACAGTCTTACGTTTAGTTCATAGTGATTTCTGTATTCTATTTTTTTTTGGGGAAGTATCCTGTGCACATTGGTTGGCCGTGCACATAGTGCACATGTAAGATCTTCACCTTCAATCTGTAATCCAACGGACAACAATAGCTGGGGGTTATCGCAAAATAACAGAATGGGGGAGGTGGGAGGTGTTTTCTGCAAAATGATCTGGTGGAGCTGTTGTCCGTTGGATTACAGATTGAAGGTGGAGATCTCATGTCCAATATTTATAGGCAAAATACAACAGAAAAATATTATTTTACTCTCTACTTACAACCATCATACATGACTCTGTTTACAAGACTTCATAGGGGTAAACGGTAAACTCTTAGGTAAACACATGTGCAGATACTAGGGACAAAGATCTCTGGTTTAGGTATTCATGTCGAAGTGTTTCTTAAGATATTTAGAGCCTTGTATTGAGTATGGGTCGGAGGCTTCGCTTCGGAGTAGCACTCCGAAGTGAAGGGTTGCGAAGGAGGGCCTCGAGGTCCAGGACTTTGAAGGAAACATATTCTTAGATGAAGCCAGAGTAGCTTGGAAGGGGCTTCGGTGCTCATATAACTTTATAATTAGATCTTGGCCTCACAACTCATAGTAGTCTCTAGATAGACTTAAACACTTTACTTTACGTAGGATGACGGGGTCTTCAACTGACTTTTTGGCTTCAAATATCTAGAGGGTTTCAACCTCCTAGAGGCTTCGCATATTTGGATCTTGTTAGGGTAAAACCATTTCTCCCAACAATATGATAATTTTTGAAAATGTTAAATAATTACTGAAGAATATTTGAATCAGATAGGTGTGATATATTTTTTAACTCCCCACTCCTATTTATAGCCAACTATAAAATAATAGACAATAAGTTAGCAATCTTCTCTTTTTAGAATAGGATTCTTATACAAGTGTTTGGTTGATTGTTGCAACTATCCAAAGACCTCCTTTACCGGTCCACTAATCCATGCATTATACACTCAGTTTCTAAACAAAATTGGCCAGACTTATGGCAATGCTATGTTTTGTTCAATTGTTTGTGGCAAAGTGAAGTGCAACTAATAGCCTTATGATAAAATCGATAATGAGAAGACATGCCGGGTTTATCAAATGTTTTTTTGAAATGATATATTTTATAAAACAAATTTTCAATCTGGTACACATTTTTAAAAAATTACAAAACTAACCTTCTTTAGATATTTCAAGTATCAATCTAGGTTTTTAGGCTCTAGATTGACACTTCATCAGCCTATGTAGATTGATCGGGCGGCTCCAGCACCCTATCGACAGATGAAACAATGACAAAGCGCTAGATCGGTGTTTTGTCGACTGACGATGTGCCGATCCAGCACTCTATTGGTTAATGAAACACCGATCTAGTGCTTTGTCGGCGTTTCATCCGTTGACATAGCACTAGCTAGAGCTGCCTGATCAACCCGATTAGCCTAGGTCAGTTGATAAAGTATAGATCTGGGGCCTAAAACCCTGTATCGACACTTCATCAGCCGATAAGCCGATAAAATGTTAGTTTAGAAATTTTTTAAAAGCATGTACCAGATTTAAAATTTGTTTTTAAAATGTATCATTTCAAAAAGAAATCTTATAAAAGCTTACCTGTGCGGGCTTGATGGGCTGGTATTTTAGCCCACAAATCCTTATTACAGTCGTAAAAAGTCCAATATCGTGAGTCTCCGGCCCATATAGGCCCAGCTCGGAAGAGCCATATAAACCCTAGCCCCCCAAACTCATCCTCGCGAGAACCCTAACGCCGCCGCCGCTCTCCTAACTCCCCCAAGGTGTCGGCGCTGTCCTCCCCATCCTCCTCTTGCTCATCTGCCTCCCTTGCTAATTTGCATCTCGCTTCGTTGCTGCAGATCCACCCGTCGCAGTCGGCCCCGGTCTTGGGAGTGCAGGAGATATGGCGTAAGTTTCCCCGCACCGAAATCTTGGCTCTCCGCCCTTTTCATGGTTGATTTTTTTCTTTCGAGGGGACTGGACGGGATGATCTATCCTTCGTTAGCTGATGATCTTGTCCTCCTAGCGTCTTGGCGCCAGCATGCTCCTGCTGTTCCTGGCACACCATCTCTGATGTGAATTTGTTAAGAGAGTTGTAGCCGTTTTAATATGACATCTTAGCTTTCGTTGTACTGCTGGAAATGGGAAATTTGTTGGCATATGATGCCAGGATGGGTTTGGGTAGATTTGTGCTAAAATGCCATGCTGGTAGTGATTTGCAATTGGGCACATCAGTTGCCTCGTTGGATTTTTAGTTTGTAGTCAGTTCTACAAGTAGATTCCAGATGATGTATGTCCTCCCATGGTAGCATCAAGCAGATAGAACGCTTAATTAACAGATAGATAGAAATAATATCGACCTGCTTGCCAAATTAGATTTGTTAGTGGAACCAAATTATCCAGTATTACTGGGGCATTTAATTTGTTTTGATTTCTGCATGTTTGTCTTGCTTTAATCCAAAAAGAAACTAATTTTATGCGCACTGTTGTCAAGTAAGTTGGGAAAACGTGATTTCTTCCAAAAATGCAGCACTATATATGTATGGAAGTACTGAGACCAGAATGATCTAAAGAGCAGCTCAAGTAGAAGTAAACTAAAAAGGAAATCATGCTGTGATTCCTTGTGGATACTTTATGTTCTCATACTAAGCTTTCATGGTTGCTAAGAAGTAAGGATTAACCGGTTTTGCAGGGAGGAGACCCCAGTTGAGGCACCAGCTGCCCCGGTTCCAGTTCTTGGGGAACCCATGGACCTCATGACTGCTCTCCAGCTCGTGATGAAGAAATCAAGTGTTCATGATGGGCTTGTGAAGGGTCTCCGTGAAGCTGCCAAGGCCATTGAGAAGCATGCTGCTCAGCTTTGTGTGCTTGCTGAAGACTGTGACCAGCCTGATTACGTCAAGTTGGTGAAGGCCCTCTGTGCCGAGCACAATGTTCACCTCGTCACTGTGCCTAGTGCTAAAACTCTTGGCGAGTGGGCAGGGGTGAGTCACAGAATTTGTCTATTAGCTGTGCTTTGTTACCTGTTATACTTGATTGGAATAAATGCGATGTTTATATTGCCATCATGCTATGTATGAATATTCAATTTGGTGTTGACAAACATGATAATGCTTCACCACCTCATAGCTGAGAATGTTTTAGTTTGATTTTTTGGTTATTTGTGGCAATCCTCACCAAAATATAGTTTGAACATAATCCTAATTTAACAGTACACAACTTTGTTTGCAGCTTTGCAAGATTGACTCTGAGGGCAAAGCAAGGAAGGTTGTGGGCTGCTCCTGTGTTGTTGTCAAGGTAACTAATAAATTCCCCCACCTTAGTACTTGAAAGATGTCCCCTAGCTTGTTAAGCTGGGCGATTCATAATGTTTGGCTGTTCTTTTTCATTTACCAGGACTACGGTGAAGAGTCTGAGGGCCTCAACATAGTGCAGGACTATGTCAAATCTCACTAGATGTAGCATTCCGATATCTGGAACTTGTGCTTGGCGTTCTGTACCTTGCTTTAAATTTTTGCTTGGTTCTGTGGCTTGCTAGGAGATAAGAAAATTTTTGTGGTTTGAGCCAAGGAGATATGAGCAATTTGGACATCTGGACTTTATGTTTACTGTGATTGATCAGCTGCTTTTAGTCCAAATCATCAGGAGCTGAGTATCTGTTTTGCTCATATATTTTGTAGTCTGTTGGTATGGTCAGTTGCTGGTTTCTGTTCAAGTCGAGGTCATCCAGTAGTTCGCCACGGAGTTTAGCTCGCCGTTTGCATTTGCACTTGCACTTGAATTATGTTTGATTTGATTTGCCGGTGCATTTTGTTTTGTACTCCATTGTTGCAAACCTCTGTTGAGGGATTAGAGTACCAGACAGCAAGATAAATTGCAGACTTAATCTCTAAGGCCCCGTTTGTTTCCTTGGAAATGAAACTCATTCCATGAATAACATTTTAGATATTAGATTCCCAAAGAAAGTAAATGGAATTCTTTTCCATGAATCAAATTTAATATCATGTTTGGATAGTTATATATGGAATTTACATTGGTGGAGATCATAGGTAACAAAACATACATAACTCAAATGTAACAATGATCACAGAGGTTGGTAACAATCAGCAATGTAACAATGAGACAGGTTATTTAAAAAGAACATGTCATAGCATCTAATCCATCATTTACATTTTCCCAGGGGCACAAAAAAATCAACCATCTCCACACTCCAGTTTTGAATAACAATTTCAAACATAAGGTTCACAATGCAAGGTTCAATTCAGTTTTGAATAACACTCCAGTTAAAAGAGGAGAATGCAGAGAAAATGATGCGCGCAAGTACGAGTCCTTATTGGCACTTCCAGTGATCCTGAGAAAGAGATGGCTGTTGAAGCAACTAAAAAAGTGAACCTTGCATTGTGTGGTGTAAAACGAACATCATTTTCTCTGCATTCTCCTCTTTTAACTGGAGTGTTATTCAAAACTGGATTGAACCTTGCATTGTGAACCTTATGTTTGAAATTGTTATTCAAAACTGGAGTGTGGAGATGGTTGATTTTTTTGTGCCCCTAGGAAAATGTAAATGATGGATTAGATGCTATGACATGTTCTTTTTAAATAACCTGTCTCATTGTTACATTGCTGATTGTTACCAACCTCTGTGATCATTGTTACATTTGAGTTATGTATGTTTTGTTACCTATGATCTCCACCAATGTAAATTCCATATATAACTATCCAAACATGATATTGAATTTGATTCATGGAAAAGAATTCCATTAGCATCCAAACAAAAAAATTGAATTGAATCAAATTCTAAGCAATTACTTTCTTTGGGAATCTAATATCTAGAATGTTATTCATGGAATGAGTTTCATTTCCAAGGAAACAAACGTGGTCTTAAAGAATTCTTAAGCCCAGAATTAAAGTACATTTACTTAAGATCCGTCATTTGCACTATGTTAATTGGTAGATCGATGCAAGTGATCATGCGTACAGTTATTAAGACAAGTCCATCAGACCATGAGTTGACTTGTTCGAGCATCAAGTCAGTCATCCTAGGGGTGGCAGTTTGGTTCGAGACTCGCGAGCCAGTTCGGGCTCGACCGAGCCAGCTGGCTCGGCTCGTCTGCTTTTCGAGCCAAACTCGAGCCGACCATTCTGGCTCGCTTGGCAACTGAGCCGAGCCGGCAACCGAGCCAAGCCGGCTCGCGAGCCGGCTCGACCAAAGGAGCACATGTATATCTCCCTGCGATCCTACTTTCTTGCTTCTGCAATTTATTCCTCATTTCCTTTCTATCCCTCTGATTATCTTGTCATTCCCTCGGCAGCCGACGATCTCCATCGCCCTAGTGCCGCCTAGCTGTCGTCCCCGGTGATCCTATCACTTAGTCACCGCTCCCGACGACCCCGTGCTCATCGCCGTCGACTCGCCCAGGCAGCCACCGCCCTAGCGGTCCTGCTGCCCCCGCGTCCGTTGGTGGCCAACCAATCTGTCCCAAGCAGCTCCCGGCTCCCGTTGGCCTCTATCCCCATTCGCTGCTCGACTGCGGCCCTCGTCGACCCATCATTGCCCCTCGTCGAGAAGCAGGAGCCCACGTTGCCGCCTAGTGAAGCCCGTCGTCGCCCCTCATCGGTTCCTCACTCCGTCAATCATCGCCACCTCCATCCTCATCGGTTTCAGTGGGCACTAGGCGGTAGAAGAAGAAAAGAGAGCAGAGTCACGAGCTGAGCCGAGCCAGATTTTGAGCTCGTTTTCTGGCCGAGCCGAGCCTGGCTCGGCTCGCTCAGAAGCGAGCTTATCCGAGCCGAGCCCCGAGCCGGCTCGACTCAGCTCGTTACCAGCCCTAGTCATCCCAGAAACTATATAAGATGATGATTAAATTTCACAGAACTATAACCATATTTTCATGTTTTATGGTCCAAACCGTATAATTTCGTGAAAATTTGTCTCCAAAGCGGAGCACATGATTAGATGTTTTGATGCTCGAAACCAAACAAATCAAAGGAATTGTAAATTCAAATGTTTTTTTCTCATAGAACACACGGCCCCTACGACGCACACGTGTCGCCTCCTCGGACCGTACACGTGTCAAGCTCGGGACCCGAACCCGGCGAACCCACCACTACAGCTGTCCAGCCGTCCCGGCGACCAGGCGTCCAGCTCCGCACCCTTGAGGCCTTGACGCTTCTCCTCGTCGTCGTTCCCCGCCGCCGGCGACCCACCCACCTACCCACTCCCACCGATGGCGGCGGCCGCGAGGGGCGCAGTGGCCCGCACCCCGCTCCTCCTCCACCCTCCGCACCACCGGCGGCTCCTTGCCCAGGTCAGTCCACCGGTCCACCCACTTCTCCGTCGTCCGCGCGGTTCTCTGGACTCGGCTGGGATTGGGGCGACGTCGTGCTTGATCCGGCGAGCAACAGATGGTGTTCGGGCCCGCTGATTGATGCTGGGGGAGAATCGTTGCAGGTGCCGTGCGGCAGGGGAGACTCGCAGCGTATGGGCCGCCGAATAATCGGGGCCGGCAGCCGGGATACAAAACGGCGGGTCGGGGTTAGGGTTTTCGCGCGCTACACCCAGGCCCAGGACTTCTCCACTCGTCTTCAAGGTAATTGCTTGGCTCGTTCCCCACGTCTGTAACTCGATTTGGTGGTTCAAAACCACCGCTTGTTCGTACTACTATATCTCATTAGGTAGGATATATGCAATGACGTAATGAGGGGAATTGATTTTGAGTAGTTGGAGTTTGTTGCTGTTCATAGCAATAGCATAGAGAAAAATGATCTGGTACTTCTTGTTTTTGGGGTATGTTTTGGGACTTGGGTGGATACAATGAGTGGTTCTTCAGATTAATGTAGTTATGAACAGTTTACGGTCTTGGTCTCTTGTATGTGTGGACTCTACAAGTGTTCTTATTCTTTACAAAATCTAACTGGTGTTTCATTTCGTTGAAATGCAGACCGAGCTGATGAATTACCTAAGTTAGTTGAGGATCTTCTCCAGACGTCAATTAGCACAGGGCCACGAGGTGCTTTTAGGATGGCCCAAGGGATCCAAGCTGTCCTTGGGGTTGGTGGCGAGTGGCTAAATGATTTCTCAAAGGTTATTTCTCATTTTATCTTTCATCTGTTGTGTCTAAAAATCTTGATATCTTCACAGTTTCCAAGAAGCGAAAGAATCAATCCAGCTGTAGCCCGAATATACAGGCATTCAGTAGAATACATTAGGTTGTACAAGCATAACTGGTAACTTCAGTATGTGAAGTTGCACCAATGTTTTCACTTTAATCCAGGTTACAGTATTGCAATATTTTTTCCAACCAGTAGCTAAAATGATTATACCATGTTACATAAGGTAATTATTGCACAACAGTCTGATTTTCCTAAATTTGTCCTTTCTCCAATTTTTATATAACTATCCTATTGAGGGTTTCTGTAATCAGTGAAATTGCCCCAGATCAACCAACAAGATTTCATCGATCCTTTCTGTTTACCTAGTTAAATCCAAACTTTTGAATTCTAATAATAGAATTCATGAAATGCTTGTTCTTGTAACAGTTTACTAGTTTAGTGATATTTGAACATTTATGAGCTCTTTGTTGCGCTTTTATAGCTAATAGTACACTTAACCCTATAAACATTGATAATGCCAACTCCCTGGATTAAATTTAACTGAAAATTTAACTGACTGCTATACTAGATATGTAGCGCTGGAGTGGAGAGGTTTGCTTGGTGTCAGTTTTGGCATTAAATACTGATTTTAATGGGTTAGGTTTAGTTCTGACTTCTGACCCAACAGTTTTTATTGTCTCAATTGGGAAAATCATATTAGTAGACAAGTCATTTGTTAAATAATAAGGACGCTTTGTAGATAAGATCAACCTATCAAAGGCTCATAGTTACTAGGTCATAGCACTATACTGCTGAAGTACTGAATTGTTGGATTAGGATGTTGGGTTACATTGAAAGGGAGATTGTTTATGCCTAGTCTAGATGTGGATTTTCATCAACATAATAAGGGGAGGTTAGCTTCTTGTTGGTGCACAATGGCAAGGTCAATCTGAGATAATT
Organism: Zizania palustris; assembly: GCA_019279435.1. Taxonomy (NCBI): domain Eukaryota; kingdom Viridiplantae; phylum Streptophyta; class Magnoliopsida; order Poales; family Poaceae; genus Zizania; species Zizania palustris. The sequence continues at coordinate 26,509,060 of JAAALK010000282.1, forward strand.
TTTATCAATAGCTTCAGAAGCATAATACTTTGATGTTAATGTAATGCAGATAGCTAACACATCCGCAGGAATACCAGCTCAGATGCGTCTGGGTTTGCTTTCTCCTCTTTACCTTAGAAGGCTTTTTGAGCGAATGGGTGCAACTTATATCAAGCTAGGTCAGGTAAGGACAGATCCATACTTATGGTTTATTACTGTTAGACATTACTGTGTCTTGTAAATTGTAATGTACTGTGCCAGTTGGCATGTCCACCAGCTTGCTTGCCTTGCAAGTCTGGGATTCTGTTAGAATTCTGTTAGAGTCTCAAGGCTATATATTTGTATCCTGATTCTCATCTCTAATACAAGAAACTTATTCTCTAACATGGTATCAGTAGTTTAGATCCTCTTCCCTCTCTTCCGCTCCTTCAGCGTCTTCTCCGACGCTTGATCCATGGCTCTCTCGCCACCTCCTGGTGATCCTTTCACCACCACTGACCCTGCTGATGGCTCTCTTCTCCAGCGCGCTGAGGAAACTCGCGCAGCCCAAATGGAGACCGAGCGCATCTCTAGGACCAATCGAGACGCTACTCTTGCCCGTGCGGCCGAGGCAGAACGCGAGGCTGCTCTCGCTCAAACTGAGCGTGACGCGGCCGAAGCACGTCTCCATGATGCTCTTCTTCGTGCTGCTCGCGAGCGCGCGTCTGCAGAACCAGTCTGCCATGAGGATGATGCTCCTTCTGTCATTGGCAATCTGCCTGCCTTTGATGTTGCTCTCCTTCAACACGAGGCTGTGGCCCTTCTGACCCTGCACTCCCAAGCTGTTGTTTGGCCCAGTTTTTACAATCCATGGTCTGGATCAATTCATCTTTGGCCTGGCACACAGTCTCCACCACCACCAAGTCCTCTCTCTGGATCAACCAGGCCACCCCATGCTCTTCTTGCTACTGGACCGCACGGGCAATGACCTGGTCAGTGGGGATTTCTTCCTCCTACCACTCCATACTCTTCTCCTGTTGCTGGATGGGATCAACAGGCTCTTGCAGCACAGTTTCAGACCATGTCCCTTCAGCAGCCACCTCAACAGGAGTGGTATTTTGACTCCGGTGCAACAAATCATATGACCTCTGATTCTGGTATCCTTTCACATCCCTTTCCTTCACCTTGTCATTCTCCTTCTACAATTGTTGTCGGTAACGGGAATCTAATTCCAGTTACCTCTACTGGCTATACCTCTCTTCCACATAATCTTCGCCTTAATAATGTTTTTGTTTCTCCAAACATTATTAAGGATCTTATTTCTGTTCGCCAGTTTACCACTGACAACAATTGTTCTGTGGAGTTTGACCCTTTTGGCTGTTCTGTGAAGGATCTACCTACTCGGAAGGAACTCATCAGATGTGACAGCGCCGGACCACTCTACCCTTGCGGTTTTCGGCTTCTGCCTTTCATGCGTCTTCCTCATCTTCGCTTTGGCATCAACGTCTTGGACACCCTGGCCATGACATTATGACTTCTCTAGCTAACTCGTCCACTATCTCTTACAATAAAAGTATAAGAGATAGTCTCTGTCATGCTTGTCAGCTAGGTCGTCATACTTGTTTACCTTTTCATGTTTCAACTTCAATGTTTACAAATCGCCTAGTCGAACCTAGTCGCCATGGTACCGACCAGAAAACTAATCGCGATTAATCGCGATTAGTCGATTTTGGTCGTTCTATTTAATTATTCCATATATTTTAGGAAATTTACATAATATATACACTATATAGTATATGACAATAAATATCCAGGTATGGGCCAAATTTCCAGCCATTACTTATTAGCCCAAAAATAAAATTGAAAAGCCCAGGCCCATTAACTAAACCCTAGCTTCACTCCTCACATCTCCCCTCTCCCTCACAGCCGCCACAACCCTAGCTCCTCACATCTCCCTTCTCCCAAACACCCGCCACAGATCTCCTCCCTCATAGAGCATGCGCGTTGCACATCCCTTGCGCGCCGCAGCTCCCGCCGGCGCCGCCTTCTCCTCTTGCTCCCGCTCTCGCTGGCACCGCCTTCTCCTCTTCCTCCCGCCGGCGCCGTCGGTGGCTCCTCCCACTCCAAGGCACGCCGCCGCCGGCCCACTCCTCCCGCCGTGGCCCATGCGACGTCGTCAGCGCCCTCCTCCGGCTGGCCCCTGCCTTCCCCGTCGGTTGCCCTTCTCTCTTGGTCGCCAAAATGTCACTAATCGGCCAATTAGTCGCGACTAGTCGACGACTAGTCGGACGACCAGATTTCTGGTCGCTCTAGTTGGGTCGGAGCACCTAGTCGTAGCCAGGAAAACGACCAGGCCGATTAATCGCGATTAATCAGACGATTTGTAAACACTGATCAACTTCACGTGCTACACACCCTTTTCAACTAATACATTGTGATCTTTGGACATCCCCTGTTGTTAGTGTCTCTGGTCACAAGTATTATCTTGTTATCCTTAACGATTATTCTCACTACCTTTGGACTTTTCCATTACGTTTGAAATCTGACACTTTTCAAACCATCTCTCATTTCCCTGCTTATGTTCATACACAGTTTGGGGTATCTATTCAGGGAGTACAATGCGATAACGGCCGCGAGTTTGACAACTCCACCACTCGCACATTTTTCCTGTCCCATGGCATTCACCTTCGTATGTCATGTCCCTACACCTCGGCCCAAAATGGTAAAGCTGAGCCGCCTGAGCGCATTATTCGCACGATCAATAATGTCATTCGCTCACTTTTGTTTCAGGCCAACATTCCTCCCACCTTTTGGGCAGCAACACTCACTACAGCCACATATCTCCTAAACATTCTACCCACCAAAACACTTGGTCTTTCCACTCCTCACTTCACTCTCCTTGGTTCTCACCCTTCATATGACCATCTTCGTGTTTTGGGTTGCAAATGCTATCCTAATATTTCAGCCACAACTATTCACAAACTAGCTCCTCGATCCTCCCTGTGCGTCTTTCTTGGCTATTCTCCTCATCACAAAGGATATATTTGCCTTGATCGTCACACAAATCGGGTCATTATATCTCGTCATGTGGTCTTTGACGAATCCTCTTTTCCATTTTCTAAGGACAACTCTCCGCCCTCAGCCACGACATTTGATTTTTTGGAGGATTACACTAACTCGGTAACAACTCCTTAGATGTTGTCGCCATCTTTGCCTCTTACAGGACCTCCGGCTTCTGCTCCAAGGGCTCAAGATTCCCCTGCTGAACTCAGTTTTACCCCTGGCATCCTAACTTCCAGGCCTTCTGAAGCCACACCGGCTTCAGAACCAGCTCCTGCTGATCTACCAACCGCCCCGGCCACAGGCCGGTATCGCGGTTTCGTCTACTCTAGATGCACGGCTCCATCAACACCGGCCTCTTCACCACCTGCTCCGACACTGTCATCCTCCTCGGCAGCAGACTCTTCTATGCATCTTCCACAAGGTGCTATACCTGTCCCACCTGTGCTTAATCAGCATGGCATGATCACACGTGGCAAGCGCGGTTTTCGTCAACCTGCACTATTTGAGGTAGCCCAATTATCCCCTGTTCCTCGGAGTTATCGTGCTGCATTGGATGATCCCAATTGGCGTGCTGCCATGGAGGTTGAATATTCAGCACTCCTTTCCAACCACACTTGGGATCTTCTTCCTCGACCGCCTCAGTCCAATGTGGTAACAAGGAAATCGGTGTTCAAACACAAATTCAATGCAGATGGTTCTTTTGAACGCTACAAAGCTCGTTGGGTACTCCGTGGTTTCACTCAGAGACCCGGTGTTGATTTTGCCGAGACCTTCAGTCCTGTTGTCAAGCCTGCTACTGTTCGGACTGTTCTCTCCTTAGCTATCTCCTGATCTTGGCCAATTCATCAGCTGGATGTCAACAATGCCTTCCTCCATGACACCTTAACAGAGACAGTTTATTTTGTTCAGCCCTCAGGATTTGAGGATTCTACTCATCCTGACTATGTGTGCCGGCTCAACCGCTCTCTCTATGGCTTGAAGCAAGCACCCCGTGCTTGGTATGATCGATTTGCCTCCCATCTTCCGCGTCTTGGGTTCAAGGAGGCCAAATCTGACACATCACTATTTGTCTATCACAATGGAGCTGACATTGCCTATCTTCTCCTTTACGTGGATGACATTGTTCTGACAGCCTCCTCCATGGTTTTCCTGCGTCGCATTATTGATGCTCTTCAACAGGAATTTTCCATGAAGGACTTGGGACGACTTCATCATTTTTTAGGCATGCATGTTCAGCACACTGGGTCAGGTCTTTTTATCTCACAACGGCAGCATATGCTTGAGATTCTTGAGCGTGCTGGTATGGCCGATTGCAAACCATGCTCCACACCTGTTGATGTGAATCCAAAGCTTTCTGCCGATGGTGCTCCCATTCCCGACCCAACTGATTTCCGCAGTCTTGCTGGGGCTCTTCAGTATCTGACTTTCACCAGGCCATATATCTCTTATGCAGTTCAGCAAGTCTGTCTCCATATGCATGACCCACGGGAGCCTCATCTTGCTGCTCTTAAATGCATTCTGCGTTATGTTCGAGGCACCCTACATATGGGTCTGTTTGTGCGTCCCTCTCTTTATCTGACCTAGTTGTCTACTATGATGCCAATTGGGCTGGCTGTCCAGACACTCGCCGCTCCACCTCTGGTTATGCGGTCTTTCTTGGGGATAACCTGGTCTCATGGTCCTCCAAGCGTCAAAATCCAGTCTCCCGTTCCAGTGCTGAGGCTGAGTATCGCGCGGTAGCCAATGCCATTGCTGAAGCTACTTGGCTTTGTCAACTTCTGTCTGAGCGACACACTCCTCTGCGCAAGACAACCTTGGTGTATTGCGACAATATCAGCACTGTCTACATGTCCTCCAATCCCATTCAACATCAACACACCAAACATGTGGAGATTGATTTACATTTTGTTCGGGAGCGTGTTGCTCTTGGTGATGTCCGGGTACTTCATATTCCATCGACATCTCAGTTTGCTGATATCTTTACCAAGGGTCTTCCTTCATCTGTCTTCAATGAGTTTAGGTCCAGTCTGAACATCGGTTTTACCGATGATTCGACTGCGGGGGCGTGTTAGACATTACTGTGTCTTGTAATGTACTGTGCCAGTTGGCATGTCCACCAGCTTGCTTGCCTTGCAAGTCTGGGATTCTGTTAGAATTCTGTTAGAGTCTCAGAGCTATATATTTGTATCCTCATTCTCATCTCTAATACAAGAAACATATTCTCTAACAATTACTATCATCAACTACAACATGTGTTATGTGTTCTTTAATTAATGTCATGTTTTTAAATTTCTTAATCATCTATACCTTTCGAAATGAATGCTAAAAATTCTTCATTTTACCAAACAAAAAGGCCACTAATAGTCTAATACATCTTTCAGCAATCCAGCTGATGCTCAGTCAGTCACTAGTCAGTAGTCACTAGACAATAGACAACTAGACATGGGTTAGATTCAGAGGATAGCATGTTACAAACTAGCATTCAACTAGAGTAACATACAACTTATCTTTAGAATGGTCCATTGGGATGACAAAGGGAGATGATTGAAAATAATTTCTCAGTGTAATAATCACATATTTTATGATTATTTGGACCGGGATAGTCAACTGACTGTGGCAGTGCAGTTCATAGCATCTGCACCAACTTTGTTTCCCGCAGAGTATGTTGAAGAATTCCAGAACTGCTTTGACAAAGCACCAGCTGTCCCATATAATGAGATCGAGTCAATATTGCGTGAGGAGTTGCAGCAGCCATTGGATAGTGTATATGAATACATTGATCCAGTGCCAATAGCTTCTGCATCAATAGCACAGGTTTCTGTTGAGACCATCTGAACTACTTTGTGGTTTCAACTTTCAAGCTAAATCATTGAGATTATTTAATTATCATCCAGGTTCATGGGGCTAGGTTGAAGAGCTCTCAGAAGGACGTGGTTATTAAAGTCCTAAAGCCTGGTATTGAAGATACTTTGGTTGCTGACCTGAATTTTATCTATGTTGTTGCACGCATTTTGGAATTTCTAAACCCTGAAATACAGCGGACATCACTGGTGAGTTATCTCCTAATGAATCTTGGATAACATTTTTTTATTCCAAAGTGGATTTTTTATAGTTAGATACATTTGTCTGGAATAAACCACATTCTTTTGTAGAATAATCACTGGTCCAAGTTGTAGCACAGGAATTAAGGGAAAGTTTGGTTTGCTACCATTTCCAATCATGCCAATTTTTGGCAAGGTAGCAAGCCAAACAACCAAACATGTGCCCAATATTCTTCCCATACCAAGATTGGCGATGGCAACTCTAGAAACTTCCTCTCACAAAAAACTTGGTAAAATATCAAACCAAACAAGTAAACAACCATCCCATGCCTCTACCTTACCAAATTTGGCATTACTGACATTTGGCATGGTTATTTTGGGCATCACACCCAACACACCCCAAATGTAATATTCTTTTCAGCATAACCAGAAGGCAGTGTTGAAAAATCCGGTTATAATTAGTTGATCAGCCAACCGAGGATTAGGGATTAATCAGTTAATTAGGGATTAACTGAATTAATCGGTCGACCATTAATTATGATACAATGTTAAGAACTAAATAGTTAGGAAAATTTGGTAAGGCTCTAACAAGCTGAATATTTTTATTATTTCAATAGTGGGATTGTGATTTAACCCATTTCAAATATGCTCCAATTTCTTTCACATCCAGATGCACTTGAGGTCAAGTTTAATATCTTGACAACTATTCTTTGCAGCGTAGGAGCTTGCAATCCATAAGTTGTCCACCACAACCCTTCAAGTAATCAAAAAGACAAAATGCATAAGTATGCATATGTGTGATAATTTCAATTTTTGCAAGTACACACAAGCTTATCGGTAGCAAAATTATCATTGTGAATTGCTTTTTTGGCAGCCACCTTTCCAAGCATGCCTTGTTGATATCGAAACGTAGTCAAGTCTACATTAAGAGCAAGATTTTTCTTATCATCATCTCCATGATATAACATTTCAATAACATCCATAAAGGCGGTCATGATTTCTACATCTTCAAAGATTGATGTAGTAGCTATAACAGACATTTAAGAGGTATGCTAACTTATGCAATGGAGAGTCAAGCTTTTCACTCATCTTGCTTTCCTTGGCTCTAGTGATCACATTATAGTCTCTTTCTGAATTTCCCACAACCTTGATGGCCTTCTTTGCCTCTAAAAGTTCTCTATACATAGAGGGCTATAGGTGCACTATCACTATCGACCAAGTGAAACAATTTTACTAATGGTTCAAAAACCCTAATGCAAATACCAACATTGTTTCAAAATCCTCTTACTCATTCCTTTCCTTGACCTTGTGCACTTGCATTGTTCCTAAGCCTCACTACAAGCTATTTCTTTTAGTTGTTTTTTCTTAGCAAAGAAACTTCGCAAGGTAAGAAATGTGGAAGCAAATCTTGTTATACCCAGCCTAATAATATCTCTTGTTTTAGTCTGAATTCTCATCAAGGACAAAGTAGCATGATACAAATGTATAAAAATTGTCATTTCCTTGGATTTAGTGATTGTAGGAGAGAATTGTTTCAACTTGCTGATTGCTTCTACCATTAAGTTGAGAGTATGAGTTGCACATGGGGTCCAGAATATGTTTGGCCTTTTGTCCTTTAACATCTCATTTGCTCCCGTGTTATTGGAAGCATTATCCATGACTACTTGCACAACATTTTGGGACTTATTTTCTCAATGTACTCATCCACATAACTAAATATGTACGCATTAGCTAAAGCCTCTTTGATTCTCTAAATAAAGTTCCCAACCCAACTTGCAATGCACACACATTTGTGCCATCTACAACAACTGTTGATGGCTAGACATCCAGTATGAGGCTATGAGCAACCGCCCATGACCAACAGCACCCTAGCACCAATGGAGAGGGTGAGCCAGGCTGATAGGTGTTCCCTCACTGTGATCTTTGGTGAATTGAGGATGGAGTTGTCTAAATTGAGGGCCTCACTGTTGTTTAGCCAAGCAAATAACACAATTGATGTCAAGGTGATGGCAAGTCCCACCACACCACCTTAGCCATTGCCACCAAATGTCTTCATGTTTTTTCATCAATCATCTGTCTTATTGCCATGACAGCAAGGCACCTTCAAACTGTTAAGGCCCATTTACTATAGGCCCATGGCCCACATGTTCTCTATGGGCACGTTTGGTATCCTGCACAGCCCTTGGCCTGGCTCGGTGCATGCAGGGAGCACGTGTTTGGTTGCTTGGCTAGTCAGTTGAACCTGTCCCAGGTGGTGCAAAAGGCACACTCGAGCCTGGCTCTGGAAAAACAAATTTCAATTTCGTTTCTGGCTGGCCTGGCTCACTAGATGCAGACAATTAAGCAACAAACGATGTTATTAGTATATGATTAGCACATATTAAATGATAATAATGTATTTTAAATAATATTAAAGACTATAAAATGGATTAATAATTATAACAAAATAATTGCACATAATAAATATCATGTTGATTCATTTTTTATTAATTTTCATCTCATGCAATGTATTCACATGCGAGCAACCAAACACCATCTCACTTTAACTTGGTTAAACAGGTGCAGACAACGAAACAAACACACATCACATACGTTGAGCCTGTTTGAGTTGAACCTGGCTCACTGATATGAGCCAGGCCAACCAAAGTTAGGCAACCAAACGCCCCCTATATATATGTCTCCACTGTTAGCATCTTAATTATTCCTCTAATCTAAGGTTAGTAACATGGTATCAGAGCATGATTTAGGGTAGGGTTAGGTCTAATCTAATCCACCCGAAGATCCATTTTTTTCGTCCCTGTCACCCATCACGGCTTGTCCCGCTGCCGCTGCCTGTAGCGGCCTCTCCTCTGCCACCCGTCGCAGCTCCTCCTCTGTCGTGTTAAGGCCCATATACTATAGGCCCATGACCCACATGTTCTCTATATATATGTCTCCACTGTTAGTATCTTAATTATTCATCTCTAATCTAAGGTTAGTAATATGGTATCAGAGCATGGTTTAGGGTTAGGGTTAGGTATAATCTAATCCACCCGAAGATCCATTTTTTCGTCCCTGTCGCCCATCACAGTTTGTCCTGCTGCTGCCGCCTGTAGCGGCCTCTCCTCTGCTGTCCATCGTGGCTCCTCCTCTGCCGTGTTAAGGCCCATATACTATAGGCCCATGGCCCACATGTTCTCTCTCTATATATGTCTCCACTGTTAGCATCTTAATTATTCCTTTCTAATCTAAGGTTAGTAACACAAACGAAGGTGTACTTTTCTAGGGTGAAGGATGATGTTGGCACTACTTCGCCTGGTGGTTTAGATCTTTCTCCTTGACACAACTTCAATCCATGTAGACGATAAACACTCGAGGGAAGCGGTACCTAGATCAGTGTCTACTAGGGCCACTTCTATTCCCATCAAATGTAGAGGCATGAGAGGGGGAATGTTTGCGTGGCACGGCATGTGGGAGGGTGCCGTGTTCAGCAGCAGTTGGCGTGTCTCAAAATTGCAAAAATGGAGCTACATTTGGATGCAGCAGGACTGCAGGATTGACTAGTGGTGGCATGTTCTTCCCGTGAATCTAGTGGAGCGCACCGAGAAGGGGTTGATAGGGCCAAGGAACTATCTAGGATAACTTGGTTTGGAGCTGCCCTTTCTCTACAAGATGTGGTATGGGGTCCACCTTGAACTAAGATGGTTTGGTGATCCATAATAATCTTAGATTTATTTTTAGTTCATAATAATTAATAAGATGAGATGCAAAAGCCTTGAGTCATAGCTCTATTAGGCATCATGTTATGGTTAAGGCCACACTGCTGCTCGAGGATGAGCTACTCAAAAGGAGATGTGCAATGTTATGTGCATTGGGCCTAGGGACCAAAGCCCACAACCTAGCCTAATACATGACGTGAACAATATAACAATTTAGGATTTGTTAAGAGATCAGATTAGGCTTCTTATATTAGAGATAAGATTAGATTGAGTTGTAATCTCTTTCCTACATTCTTGACAGTCAAGTCATACTGTCTATACAGTGGCGGCTCCAGGAATTTTTTCTCGGGTGTTCCTATTCTACACTTTAAATTTTTTACAAGATCGTGAATTTAAAATACAATATGATTTTTTTAAAAAAACATGACATAAATATAATAATAGTATCTCGTAATTTTATAAATCCACTAAAACCAAATTCACGAGTAGTTTTCTCATTAAAACCAAGATATTTTGGTGATAGTTACTCCAATAGTTACCATAGCATAAATAAATAGACAAAAAATAGAATATAACGGCACACCATTCTTTTGGATAATCAAAGCATGCAACCCTAGTTATAAGTATAGCCAATTGAAGTGCAATCTATGTTACATCATATGTTAAAAATAATAGCACAATTAGTATTTTTCATCTATTTGATTATGTACTAGTATTTTCACATATTTAATAAAATAAACTAGCTTATAATATAAAAAATGATGCAATTTAAGTGAGATATTTTTAACTATTAGTAGTCTTATGGGCCAAAATACAGAGTGGTCCAGGGCCCACTTGGACCACCCTGTAGAACCGCCACTGTATCTATATAAGGATGGGTTGTATCTCTATTTCATTAAGCAATGAAGAATTAGTTTAATCTCTTCCCAATGCTTATCATCCTAGTCTAAGTCCACCTCTCATCACTAGCAGCAGCCGCTGCCTAGCTATCCTCCCGGTGGTGTTTATCCCGCCATGAATTTGGTTCACGACACAACATATAGCAATTATGAAGTTGTCTTTTTATGTTTTGTTGTCTTTTTGGAGATCCAAATTGTGTGGTGTCTTAAGTTACATAATGTAGAAGTATATGATAAGAAATGTTTGTATGCTCAGAATTTTATCTTATAGGTAGGCATTGTGAAGGATATAAAGGAATCTATGCTTGAAGAAGTTGACTTCAGGAAAGAGGCTACAAATATTGAGGCATTTCAGAGGTACATTGAAGCAATGGGATTCGACAGGCAGGCCAAAGCTCCATTTGTGTATCGGCATTGTAGCACAAAGCGTGTCCTCACTATGGAAAGATTGTATGGTGGTCCACTCACTGACCTTGATTCTATAAGGTCTCTTGTTCCTGATCCTGAGCTGACTTTAGTCACTGCACTTAATGTCTGGTATGTTCCATGCATCCTTGTGATTTCATACATTATGTATTTGAGTCTCCTCAGACTAGGCATATTGACATATGTACAAAATCTGCAGGTTTGGAAGTTTGATTTCATGTGAATCCTTCCATGCAGATGTGCATGCAGGAAATTTATGGTTGCTTCGTGATGGCCGCATCGGATTTCTCGATTTTGGTATGTAAGCACAGTTGCTTTTATATTCACTGGCTAATTGTCAGTTACTCCGTTTTATTGTATATATAACATAAGGTGCATCACATCAAGCAATTTAGGGTGCACCTTGCACTTGCTAAAAAGCAAAATATTTTGGTCTTTTCGTTCCTACACTATTTATTAGTCAAAGGGCACATCCAACAAAGTTTATTACTATTGTGTAATGTTTTGCAGGAATTGTCGGTCGAATATCCCCAAGGACCTGGGCTGCAATGGAGGTCTTTTTGGCTTCGTTTGCAACTGAGGATTATGATGCTATGGCATCAGCCCTTTCTGAAATGGGTGCTACGGGAAAGGATATAAATGTTAATGAATTTGCGAAGGACTTGGAAAAGATATTCTCATCAATACAGGTAATGTTTCCCATTAGGTTATTGAAATTATGAAGGCCTGATCAGCCTTGTAGAGTGACCCAAATTGACTGGATGAGTATGATCCTATTGGGGTGGGAGACATTTTGCAATACTGCAAAATTTGACGCCAGGATGGGCGTGAGCTGACCGTCGTAAAATGCTGAATGTGAATGTAGGTAGCTTATGTGCAGTTATTTTCTGTGACTACTTGTGAATTTGCAGATGCGCTCACATCTTTAGTTAGTGTTTTACCCCATCTCATGATTGGTTAACTTCCAATTGCATCCTCATTTGTGTGCAGGATTTGGATACTGAAGTCATAGTTGCAACAGCAAGAACCCCTGATGCTACCGCTGTATCTGCTAATGTTGTTGTTGACGAAAGACAGATGAATGCATTATTTCTTGATCTGGTATGCTACTTTCTTTCTTTTCCTTCTGTCACAGTAAAGGTCGAGAGCCTCTATGTTATAAAACTGTAGTATTAATGTACCGTTTTTTCATAAAAGAGATATTTGTTCCAAAAAAGATCAGAGATTTGTTAAAAAAAAGAGAGGAGAGATGAAGATAAATAAGCTAACATGTCTGTCGCTACGTCTTCCAGGTGAGGGTAAGCGAGTCATATGGGCTGAAATTTCCTCGAGAGTTTGCTCTTCTGATGAAGCAGCTTCTGTATTTCGATCGCTACACAAGATTGTTGGCCCCTAGCATGAACATGCTGCGAGACGAGAGGGTTAACATCAGCTCCCGTCAACAGACCAGAAGAGTGGATCGCTTTTGATGGATGTTTGTCATACTCATACAGCCGACATGTGACAAAGCTCCTGTAAAATCTACAACTGTATATATTTTCACCAGATCATAGCAATGACCCGGAATTTGCATCATCAAGGAAAAGTTGTACCACGAGACATTTCATAGTAGCAACTAATCCCTCTGTCCTAAATTACAGCTATTTTTAGACGTGGACGCTTTTATCAAGATAAGGGGTCAAAATGTGAATGAACGGTTTGTAACGAACTTGCCGTCGGAACGCTCGTCGCCGGCGAGATCGGCACAATTCGGATCAACTTCAACACTAGAGAGAAGGAAGAACGAGAGCAGATAGGAAGAGATTAGGAATTTTGTTATGCCAAATCGTGCCCCCCAAGTTCTGTTCGCCACTTGACAAATACCCCCTCAAAATACATTTCCACTTATACAGACTACGCTTTCTCCTCCCCAAGGCTCATTACAGCAACTCGCGTTCCCCTTACAACAATTACATCTTCCCGCGTCCATTCTCAACGGTCTGCTCCTTCCACGCGTTTGGCATGTCGGTGATTACATCGGACGACATGACATTGCCGCCCCCTTGAGTTGTGACTACATTCTAGATCGATGCAGCAGGAAACCGGGTCTTGAGTACCGAATAATCTTCCCATGTAGCACATTGCAGCGGAAGAGCACCCCATGCCACCAAAATTTGAACATGCGCAGTATTTCTCTTTTTAACCAAACGACGATCCAGAATCACAGTAGGCTCCAAATCCTGCACATCCAATTCAACAGTCGACGGAATCTAGGAGAAAATCGGAGCCGAAGAAGGAATATGGTGCTTCAATTGTGAAACATGGAACACAGGATGAACAAGGTTGTCTGATGGTAAATCAAGACGATAAGCCACAGTTCCTACTTGCTCAGTGATCTTAAATGGTCCAAAGTATTTGAATGATATCTTGGGATATGGGCGATTGACCACTGAAGATTGAGCATGGGGTTGAAGCTTCAAAAATACTGAATCTCCCACCTGAAAAGAACGAAAAGAACGATGTGTATCCTGATGGGGGATTGGTCCCGATCTTCCGCTAGGTAAAGGATAACTTGGGTTGGTAGAGAATCTCGACGTTGGCGATCCAAGGCTCCGGTCCAGCGGATCAAAACCTTGCAATCGTTACACCACTGTCTCCGTTGGTTATCAACCACGCAGAACGCGATTGACCTCGCCACGAAGGCTAATTCCTGCAAGCGAACCCAAGAACACAAGCAAGAACAGGAAGGATACAAGTCGAATGCCAAATCACAGACAAACGATGATAAGGTGAGGTTTCACAAACGCCAATGCAGCAGCCAATCGGTCCGGTGCAAGAGGCGGGATCTAAACACACAAGTGTAGATGCAAACAAAGCAAAACCTAACCCTAAAGGGCGGCTGGCGTGAATATATAGGTCGTGGGCAGCCTGTGGAAGGCGTACAGACACGGGCTGTGGGCTAGAAGACGTACAGACTCAGATTATGGGCCAACACGGCCCAGTTCTGTCACGCAGGACTGTTTTAAACACACAGATCGACTCGAGACTCCAAATGAGACGAAACCAACGGCAAAAGATCCGTCTTCTCCTTAGCTTTCCAAAAAGTCCAAGAACGCGCCAATCGGACTTCGTATGAGGAAGTTATGCCCATTTTGGTGCAGGGTGGTTGATGTAGACCGAACCAGCGAATTCTTGACTTCAAGTCATCCGTGCGACTCCGTCTTCAACTCCAACTCTTCTATTGCATCTCCCATGTTCCTAAGCAACAAAATATCACTAGTATTCAGTAGCATCCCATCCAAACAAACATTAACATAGTTGCTAAGGAAAGAATTAACCTCATGGTTCAAGCGACGGGCACGGGCGCATGTGATTGGTCCTTGTAGTTGAATTGTAGGTGGAGGCTCCATGTGTGTATCATGTGAAGTGATGTCCTCATCATCCTCCCCTTCTTGAATTGGAGTCGTCCTCGATTCAAGCTCATCGTCATCTCCCAAATAGGGCTTTAAATCTGAAATGTTAAATGTGGGACTAACCCCAAAAGCTGCAGGCAACTCAAGTTTATATGCATTATCATTTATCTTCTCAAGCACACGGAAAGGACCATCAGCACGTGGCATCAATTTAGACTTTCTCAAATCAGGAAAACAATCCTTGCGCAAGTGCAACCAAACAAGATCACCCGGTTCAAATGTTATCTCTTTTCTACCCTTACTACCATAAGCACGATATTTCTCATTCATTTTCTCTATGTTTGCTTTAGTAGTTTCATGCATCTTAAGCAATAATTCAGCACGTGTAGTAGCATCAAAATTCAAGTTTTCAAATGGTAGTAATGGTAGCAAATCAATAGGAGCACGCGGATTAAAGCCATAAACCACTTGAAACGGACTTACCTTAGTAGTGGAGTGTACTGACCTATTATATGCAAACTCAATATGAGGTAGACACTCTTCCCAAAGCTTCAGGTTGGTCTTCAAAACAGCCCTTAGCATCGTGAACAATGTACGGTTGACGACCTCCGTTTGCCCATCCGTTTGGGGGTGACAAGTAGTAGAAAACAACAGCTTCGTCCCCAACTTATGCCACAACGTCCTCCAAAAATGACTTAAGAATTTGGCATCACGATCTGAAACGATGGTATTGGGAACTCCATGCAAGCGTACGACATCTCTGAAAAACAAATCAGCAACATTTGTAGCATCGTCGCTCTTGTGACAAGGTATAAAATGCGCCATTTTAGAGAACCGATCTACCACCACAAAAATACTATCCCTCCCCCTCCTAGTTTTAGGTAATCCTAACACAAAATCCATAGAAATATCCTCCCAAGGTACATTAGGAACGGGCAGAGGCATATAAAGACCATGTGGGTTTAGATGGGACTTAACTTTATTGCAAGTAGTGCATCGTGCCACATAGCGCTCAACATCTCGTCTCATCCTAGGCCAATAGAAGTGTGTGGACAACACATCTTCGGTTTTCTTTGATCCAAAATGACCCATCAAACCACCACCGTGTGCTTCCTGCAATAACAACAAGCGAAGAGAGCTAGCCGACACGCATAACTTGTTAGCACGAAAAAGATATCCATTATTCAGCACATATTTGTTTCAAGCACGGTCATTTGTACAATTTGCAAAAGCATCTTTGAAGTCCAAATCAGTAGCATACATGTCCTTCAATGTTTCTAAACCAAAGATCTTATAATCAAGTTGAGAAAGCAATGTATAACGTCTAGATAAAGCATCAGCAATCACATTATCTTTCCCTTTCTTATGCTTAATGATATATGGAAAAGTCTCAATAAATTCTACCCATTTAGCATGTCTTTTATTCAAATTTGCTTGACTACGTATATGCTTCAATGCTTCATGATCCGAATGAATAATAAACTCCTTAGGCAAAAGGTAATGTTGCCAAGTTTCAAGCACACGCACTAAGGCATATAATTCCTTATCATAGGTAGAATAATTCAACTGTGGACCATGTAATTTCTCACTAAAATAGGCCACGGGTTTACCTCCTTGTAGCAACACACCTCCTAATCCAAAACCACTAGCATCACATTCTAACTCAAAAGGCTTACTGAAGTCGGGTAGCTGAAGTAGAGGTGCATGTGTAAGACGATCTTTGAGTGTGGCAAAAGCTTGCTCATGTGCTGGCTCCCAAGTAAAAGTAACTCCCTTCTTGGTCAACTCATGCAAAGGACCGGCTATGGTGCTGAAATCTTTCACAAAACGCCGGTAGAAACCTGCAAGACCAAGAAAACTACGTACCTGTGTGATAGTTTGGGGTTGCGGCCAGCTGTTGATTGCTTCTACCTTTGCCGCGTCAACCTCAATACCCTGTGAAGTGACAACATATCCAAGAAACACAACTCGATCCGTGCAAAACGTGCACTTCTCAAGGTTACCAAACATTCTAGCCTCACGGAGGACAGAAAAAACAGCACATAGGTGTTCAACATGTTCAGTGAGAGACTTGCTATAAACCAAGATATCATCAAAGTATACAACCACAAAGCGTCCTATAAAGTGCCGTAGGACTTCATTCATCAAGCGCATGAAAGTACTAGGTGCATTAGTAAGTCCAAAAGGCATGACTAGCCACTCATATAATCCAAACTTTGTTTTAAAAGCACTTTTCCATTCATCACCTAGTTTCATGCGAATTTGGTGGTAGCCACTACGGAGATCGATCTTAGTAAAGATAATGGCACCACTAAGCTCATCAAGCATGTCATCCAATCTAGGAATAGGGTGTCGATATCGAATGGTGATATTATTAATAGCACGACAATCAACACATATGCGCCAAGTACCATCTTTCTTAGGCACTAAAAGAACGGGTACTGCACAAGGACTAAGGCTTTCATGGACGTACCCACGATCAAGAAGGTCCTGTACTTGGCGCTCAATTTCTTTTGTCTCCTCTGGATTGGTACGGTACGCTGCACGATTAGGAAGAGACGCTCCCGGGACCAAATCAATTTGGTGCTCGATGCCGCGTATCGGTGGCAGCCCGGGTGGTATCTCAGCAGGAAAAACATCGTTAAACTCCTGCAAAAGGTCAGTGACTGCAACAGGAACATAGCTAGGAATGTTCGCAAGTGAAAACAACACGTTTGTGCAAATCAAGCCAAATAGCAAGGGGGTATCATCACAAATTTCAGCAAGGTCAGTTTTAGTTGCAAGCATGACACGTCCTTTCAGATTTATAACTTGTGATGAAGAAGGAGAAGCAATTTTATCTTTCTGTTGCCTCAAAAGCGTCTTAGCTACTTGCTGATTTTCAGAAGGTTGTTTGCTCTTTTGCGCGTCCCTAGCATGTTTTTCTTGTTCAAATTTCACAATTTCAGCAGGAGGCATAGGAAGCAATGTAACTTTCTTTCCTTTATACATAAATGTGTACTTATTGCTCCTACCATGGTGTGTAGCATCAGTATCATACTCCCAAGGTCTACCAAGTAACAGAGAACATGCTTGCATTGGTACTACATCAAAATCAGCAACTCCGAAGTATGTACCAATGGAAAATTCGATGTGAGCAGTTTGTGTTACCTTGACCTTTCCGCTATTGTTGAACCATTGCACATGGTAAGGGTGTGGATGCGCACGTGTGGGAAGTTGAAGCTTCGTTACCATGTCGTGGCTCACCAAATTGTTGCAACTACCGCTGTCGATGATGACACGTACACGATGGTCATTGACGACGAAGAAGGTCTTAAACAGATTATTCCGTTGTGCCCGATCGTCCTGCTCCATGTGAGTGCTCAAGACGCGTTGTACAATAAGTGCTTCAAGGTCGGCAGAGGCATCCGGCGCAAAAACAACGTCATCGTCGAATGTATCGTCATCTCCTGCAATGTTAGCAGCAAGCGCATATTCATCTTCAACATCACTAGCACTTACGTAGCCACCATCTTCCATAGCAATATAAGCCCGCTGACTAGGGCAGTCCTTCATAACGTGGCCAAATCCTTTGCATCTATGACACTGGATCGCTGCAGAACGTGTAGTAGAGGCCGCCGAGGAGGTGGGCTTGGCTGGCGCCTTGGATGCTGCAACCTTGGAGCTCTCAGCCTGGGCTGTAGATGTAGAAGGTGCTGATGTAGCCATCGGTCGAGAAGGTGGTGGTCGTTGCTGCTGCCCACTTGAGCGTGAAGTAGCACCACCAATGTTGGTCCTCATGTTGCGTTGTGGTTGCTGGCGACCCTGCAATTCTTTTTCTGCAAGCATAGCAAGGTGGAAAAGACGAGTGATAGTATTGTATTCTTTATAATCAATGATATCCTGAATTTCACGTCTTAAACCACCATAAAAACGGACCATTTTATCCTCATTGTCCTCCTCAATTTCAGCACGCATGCAACCTATTTGCAACTCCTGATAATACTCCTCTACCGATTTATTTCCTTGGTTTAGGCGCTGCATTTTTTTTTCTCAAATCACGTTTATATGAAGGAGGAACCCACCTATCACGCATTTGCCGCTTTAACATATCCCAATTTTGTGGTTCATTGCCAACCTGAACTATTTCAATCCACCATAGAAGAGCATATCCAGTGAAGTCACTAGTAGCTAAGCGCACGCGGTGGATAGCAGGAACCATGTGAGCATTAAATTTTTGTTCGACTGACATCTTCCAATCTAAATATGCATCTGGATCATAGGTGCCAGCAAAAGGAGGTACTGAAAATTTTACCTTAGAGTAGGGATCATTATTCCTTTGGTTGTCATTGTTACCTCGTGGATGGCGGTTGCGGTGGCCGCCCATACCTTGACGGTTGAACTGAAAGCGATGATGTGCAGCCTCATCAGGGTCAATGGCATTGTTTCCGGCATAGGATAGGTCGTCTTCCTCTTCAATATGGTCGTCTTCATCTTCAACATGGTCATCGTCGGCTTGTGCAGCAGGCAATCGTGTCTCCAGGGCAGTCATCCGGTCCACTAGGTCAGCCACAGTACGCGCGAGACGTTCGATGGAATGTTGGGTCTGCCACTGAGACTCTAGTAGAGCACGTCGTGAGACACAGTCATTAAAATCAGATGGAGGGGTACCGCTGTTATCTGCCATGTTAGTGAAAGACAAAACAACAAAGAATAATCCTTATGGAAAACAGCTAGGTGGGGTGGTGGGTGTGTGGTGGAAGCAATCCGTCAAGCGCCTTATCCACGCTTGCAAGTGTTCTTACCACGCCGCAGTGAGGTCACCGGCCTACAGGTGATGAACCAAGTGGAGGGTGGTGTGCAATTGCAAGAAATGAACCTGTCCTGACCAAGAGAAAGGTGTAGCTTGGAAGGCAAAGTGAGTAGCAAGGATTAGCGATAGTAATAACAGTTAAACCAAGTTCAATAAGTATTCTCTAGTACTCGTCAAAGTTGCTGGCCTTAGTGCTCCCAATGTGAAAATTCAAGCAATAGAGGGAAACTATGTGCCCAAAACTCAAATGGAAGCAATAATAGGACAAAATCAGCTCTCTGCAGATCGGACAAGGGATCGGACAAGGGATCGGACAAGCAGAAACTGTTACTACCGCTGAGAATCTGTTACTGCCGCTGATCGGACAAGAGTTCGGACAAGAGATCGGACAAGCAGAATCTGTTACTGCCGCTGATAATTCTGTTACTACCGCTGACCGGACAAGAGTTCGGACAAGAGATCGGATAAGCAGAATCTGTTACTGCCGCCGATAATTCTGTTACTACCGCTTCTTCTCCTTTTTTTGATTTTTTTCTCTCTTCTTTTTTTTTCACTCTATTTTTTTTTGAACAAGGATGACCAGAGATGCAACCACAAAAATTGGCACCTACAACTGAGGTGGGATGTGGCTCACAAAAATTCAACAAGTTCGCTGACCGGCGAGCAAAAATTTTGACCAATTTTTTCTTTATCTTCCTGATTTTTTTTGGCGATTTTGTTGAGGGCTAACAGGCAAAGGGTACCCACCCAAATTGGGTCAGGAACACGCTCAAAAAATTTCATATTTTTCTGCCAAACGAGCGAAAAGTTATGCCTGTTTTACCGAAGGGGGGTCACAAAGACTCGATGTGGAAAACGAATAGGGTTGCGGAAGGGGGGGTTTCGGTGGGGAAATTTTTGAGACACAAGAACAACTACTACTCAAACGACACAGAGGGATGACTAAACCAACAACAAGACTCGGCCAAGAACACGAACTCAACAAAGTTAAAACTGAAATTAAAATCGCAAGGCACAAAGGGGTTCTCGGTGGGGAATTTTTTTGGTGCGGTTTTCTGGACTCTAGGTAAAAACAAAAGCAGATCGAGATTACCTAACGGGAAATCTGAGCTCTGATACCAACTAATGGGGGATTGGTCCCGATCTTCTGCTAGGTAAAGGATAACTTGGGTTGGTGGAGAATCTCGACGTTGGCGATCCAAGGCTCCGGTCTGGCGGATCAAAACCTTGCAATCGTTACACCACTGTCTCCGTTGGTTATCAACCACGCAGAACACGATCACTACAACAAAACAGGCAACTTCCGTTGGCCAAAGCCGACGGAAGTTAGCCATTTCCCGACGGAAGAAGCCTACTTCCGTCGGCAAAACGCTATCTTCCGTCGGCCTTTGGCCGACGGAAGCGTGGCGACGGAAGTTAGCTAACTTCCGTCGGCCGCCGACGGAAGTTAGCTAACTTCCGTCGGCTTCACCTGGCCGACGGAAGTTAGCCCCGAACTCTGCCACGTCAGCAGAGGGGGCGCTAACTTCCGTCGGCCAGGCTGGCCGACGGAAGTTAGGGGCAGCTAACTTCCGTCGGCCATGGCCATAGCCGACGGAAGTTAGCCTTTCTGCCCACGTGGCCGAAACCAGCTAACTTCCGTCGGCTATGGTCAAAGCCGACGGAAGTTACCTGGTATTTTTTTTATTTTTTCCTGGTTCCCCTACTCACACTCACATCCAACCACAATTTCACATACATTCACAATACACATCCAAAATCACAATACACATCCAAAATCACATT
Organism: Zizania palustris; assembly: GCA_019279435.1. Lineage (NCBI taxonomy): Eukaryota > Viridiplantae > Streptophyta > Magnoliopsida > Poales > Poaceae > Zizania > Zizania palustris. The sequence continues at coordinate 26,530,114 of JAAALK010000282.1, forward strand.
CAAACTTCACATCTCACATCCAAAATCACATCTCACATCCAAAACTTCACACATCACATCCAAAATCTCATAACACAACTTAATTCACAATCAAAGTCACAATACACATCCGCATTCACATATACCATCCAAATTCACATACAAAGTCACATAACATATCGAGATTCAATCTAGGTTCATTATACACATACATACTCACTGATCGCCCACATTTGGGTCGTGGGCGCCGCCGCTGCCTCCCGCTTCGTCCACATTTGCCCCGGAGGCTCCATCTTGACCAGGCGTACGGAAACACTGAAGAAATAGACAAAATTAGAAACGAACTCAACTACCCTTCTAAACGCTAACTTAAGTGTTTAGGAGGTACCTCAGGTGATGTAGGAGATAGTGGTGGTGGCGGGGGAGGTAGTGGTTGGAAAATGGACATGTCAAATCCACTGTTTTGCTGGGCTAGTTGCTACACATGTTGTAATGTAATCAGTTAGTTCTAAACCTATTTCTGAATACTTTTGAACTGCAACACTCTAAAGTAAGCTTACTTGGATCATCGCCTGCTGTTGTGCTAAGCAGGCGGTATAGTACTCTTGTTGTTTCTTGTAGTGCTCATCGCGCCGCCTCATGTCCTCCCTCATCCGAACCATCTCCGGGGTTTCTTCTGAGCGACGACGGCTGGAGCCAACTCCGACGGAGCTCTGCGACGACTGAGCTGACTTCTGAGCTCTCACCGCTCTCGAGTCAATAACTCCATTGAACATGGAGTACTTGCAACATTAACAGGGGTTAGTTACCATCACAATACCATACACAAAACATTAATAAAAACATTGTCTCACCGTCCATGGCTTTTGCCACCTCCGCTGGAGTACACGGCCATTTGGTCCACAGGTTCTCTCCGCCAATCATAGTTCTCTCCATGGAGTCGAACCATGTGTTCACCATACTGCGCCTGCAAAAAACATGTCCGATTAGCTAGACGCAGAAAAATGAAATTACGTCAACTCTTAATAACATCTCACCAAATGGTCCGTGGCTGTCTGGCTACACAAGACATCTGGCTGTGCCGGATCGCTTCCTTTGTGACCAGAGGTATACACCTCTATGTCACTTGGCACGTTGCCAGATTTAGCTTCCTGTGCATTAGAAATGAGTTAGTCGCATTACAATGTATCTATAGCTAGAGAGTGATAGATCGGTCTTACCAAGCGTTTAGCGTGGCGAATATGTCCGTCGGCACCATATCTGTGCTTCGGATCCGTCCCGCGGCATTGTCTTTTCTGCTCGGAAGTCTTCTTAAATGCGGCTGAAGACCAAATCTTGCAGAATTCAAAATAGGCGTCCTCGCGGTTTTCCAACCACGGAATCCTCACCTGAACAGAGATGCTATTTGTATTATATGACAACAAATCTCAACAATCGAAGAGGTAAAAAGTTAGAATTGTTTACCGAACGGTATTCTTCTTCAGTCAAATAGACTGACGATGAGCCCGTCGCCTTGCTCATTCGTTGCCCTAGCTTCTCCTTGTAGTAAGCATTGTTCGCTTGAATGCGGGCATACGAAATGGCGTCCTTCACCACCTTATGCGCATTGTTGTTGAAGACTACAAGCGCATGGTTATGGTGATTGCCGACTTCTGGCAAGCAAAAGCGTAACTGCAAAAATAATGATTAGTACAGTGTTGTAACTCGAAAATTCTAAAAGAAAATTGAAAAAACACTTGCATACCCAGAAGTCATGAGACACCGCCCCCTGAGCAGTTCCGTGGCGCCCGTCAGGAGCGAACCGGTACTGGTCCCATGTCTGGCATAGAACCCGCTCACCGGTCGGCATTGTCAGCATCCCTGGGTAGTGCAGACGGCACAGGTTACCCAATATCTGGTTAACCTGTCTGACCCTCGAAGTGCCGTCGAACCGAGAGTCAATCCAAGATCTAGAAATACATAATAAATAAAGTTAATTAGTTTAGTGAAAGAAATTTTTTGAAAACAAAAGCAAAACAACAGAAGAGTATTACACTTACCCGTCACCAACAGGCGTAATCTCGATCTTGGCTCCACCGGAAGAGACTACTGGTGGAGCGACCAAGTGACTCGTCCTGAAAGTTACCGAGGACCCACCGGCAGCCTCAGCACCTTCCTCCTGAACCGCACCCTCCGGGAGATCCCCCTGCCCCGCACCCTCTGGGTCATCCCCCTGCCCCACACCCTCTGGGTCATCCCTCTGTGCCGCACACTCTGGGACATCCCCCTCTTGCCCGCCACCCACCGGCCGATCATCCTCATGACCCGCACTCTCCAAGTGTTCTTCCTCCTACAAAACAGTATTGAAACAATTAGTAATAGTTTATAACTGGCATAAAAAACAATCTGAAAGTTACCTCCTCATCTAGTTGAAATGCAATAGGCCGACCAATTAATGTCGGATCTATGCATCTCAGGAGCTGCTCTTGACGACGTCTGTTTGAAGAAGAGGAACTACCCTGGAATAGGGTGTCCTCCTGACTCGTCGGTGTACTCGCCGGAGTACTCGCCGATGAACTCCCCAAGCGGAAGAGCTTCCTCGTGACACTCTTCTTATTTTTCGACATCCTGTTCAAAATAAGCACAAACAAGCATTTATTAGTAAAGAAGGTTTGTACATATGAAAAAACATGTAATATGAAGTATATTGCATATCCATGTATCAAACTTCATAACCTGGCACGAAACCATATTTGCAAATATGCAATGACAACGTCCTCTTGTCTTGCCAACGAGAATTTCTGCACTTCATGCATGGGCACCTCGCGCCAGTGTTTGTTGTCAAAGCGAATGCACGATCAACAAATTTCTCAGCGTTGATTACCCACTCCCTCGTGTGAGCTCCACTTTTCATCCAACCACTATACATCCACCGTCGGTCGTCCTCAGCCATTCTATATGCAAAACATTCATTCAATCAAAGGGCTCGCAACAAACACACACCCTGGCCACCCCCCGCCTCCGCCTCCGGACAACGGAGGGGAAGTAGAGGCGGCCGGGCGGCCGACGACGCAAGGGGAAGCAGAGCCCACCAAAGACGCGATTCACCATGGCGTCCGGCGGTGACCGCCTGGACGCCTAGTCGACGCAGGCGATGCCGTGACAACCATGGTCTATAGGAAAAGATAGGTCCTAAACCCACCCAAGAGTGACCGACAAAACGTGGTATTTATGACGAGCCATGAGTCCGAACGAAATTTCAGCAGCATAACCCCGCTGTTCTCCAATTGCACGCTTGATAGTGGTGCAATGGAGAACAACAAGGTTATGTTACTGAAATCTCATTCGGACTCAGGACTCATCATAAAACCACGCTCTGTCGCCCACTCTGAGGCTGTCCAAAAAGGGACAATTTCGGACCTGCACATCTCACACGCATGACACGTGTGAGACATGTTGGTCCGAAACGGGTGACGCATAGGTTTCGTTACACTATCTACGTTGTTGTCAAATAAAAAATTGCATACGAAAAGAAATATATATATTAAAGTATATATAGATATAATACTAATCACCCAATGAAATCATGCATAAAATCTACCCTAATACATTAAATTTACTGTCATAATAGATTTTAATTTACTGTCACCGCTTGCTTTTACTAAAATCTACCCTAATACATTAAATAACACTATTATTACATTAAAATTCTCATCTATTCATCCTAATACATTAAATAGTACTACTATTGCATACATAAAATTAAACTATATGGTTAACGCCATAAACAAAGATAATTTAATACTTGAGTCTAGGTAAACTATAAATATGTAGATAATTTAATACTTTTTGCAAATTAACATCTTTAAATGAAAGTAAAATTAATTAAAGCGGCGCACCTTGGCGGCGTCGACGGCGGCGTCGACGGCGTTGGCGATGGGCGGGACGGCGGCGATGGCCGGGAGGAGGCGGTGGCCGGCGGTCGAGGCGGGCGGGAGGCGGCCGGCCGGGCGGGAGGCGGCTGGCCGGGCGGCGGGCGGGCGGGCGGCGGCCGAGGCGGGAGGGCGGCCGCGGGCGGGCGGCCGCGGGCGGGCGGGCGGGCAGCGGCGCGGCGCGGCGCGGCGGCGCCCGAGGCGGCGAGGGCGGGCGGCGGCGGGAGGCGGCGAGGGCGGGAGGCGGCGGCGGGCTGCTGGGAGCGGGAGGCGGCGGCGGCGTGGGCGCGTACAGGGAGTTAGGTCTCCCTGTACGCGCGCGCGGTTGGGAAAAGGGCGACCTAACTTCCGTCGGCCAGCATTAAAGCCGACGGAAGTTACTTAACTTCCGTCGGCTTTAGTGCTGGCCGACGGAAGTTAGGGGGATCCGGACGGCCGCGGAAAAACCCTCGCTAACTTCCGTCGGCTTGCCCAAAAGCCGACGGAAGTTAACTTGGCCGACGAAAATATTCTGTTTTGTTGTAGTGGATTGACCTCGCCACGAAGGCTAATTCCTGCAAGCGAACCCAAGAACACAAGCAAGAACAGGAAGGATACAAGTCGAATGCCAAATCACAGACAAACGATGATAAGGTGAGGTTTCACAAACGCCAATGCAGCAGCCAATCGGTCCGGTGCAAGAGGCGGGATCTAAACACACAAGTGTAGATGCAAACAAAGCAAAACCTAACCCTAAATGGCGGTTGGCGTGAATATATAGGTCGTGGGCAGCCTGTGGAAGGCGTACAGACACGGGCCGTGGGCTAGAAGACGTACAGACTCAGATTATGGGCCAACACGGCCCAGTTCTGTCACGCAGGACTGTTTTAAACACACAGATCGACTCGAGACTCCAAATGAGACGAAACCAACGGCAAAAGATCCGTCTTCTCCTTATCTTTCCAAAAAGTCCAAGAACGCGCCAATCGGACTTCGTATGAGGAAGTTAAGCCCATTTTGGTGCAGGGTGGTTGATGTAGACCGAACCAGCGAATTCTTGACTTCAAGTCATCCGTGCGACTCCGTCTTCAACTCCAACTCTTCTATTCCATCTCCCATGTTCCTAAGCAACAAAATATCACTAGTATTCAGTAGCATCCCATCCAAACAAACATTAACATAGTTGCTAAGGAAAGAATTAACCTCATGGTTCAAGCGACGGGCACGGGCGCGTGTGATTGGTCCTTGTAGTTGAATTGTAGGTGGAGGCTCCATGTGTGTATCATGTGAAGTGATGTCTTCATCACATCCGCATTTTGTTTCATTCTTTGTTGAGTTCTGTATAAGTGATACTGTAACATATCCGAAAAGAGCTGTCTATCACGCAACATGGTATCAACATCCACCTGAGGTACAGGATTGGATCCACTGGGCTGTAAGGCAGGTAAAAAGTGGTAATTTGGATCCACACCGAACAAGGCCTTAAAGGGTGAGCACTTGAGAGCAGAGTGAAAGGAAGTATTGTACCAAAATTGTGCTAGAGGTAACCAAGAAACCCATTTCTGCGGAGATGCTGAGGTGGCACAACGAAGGTACATTTAGAGACATTGATTGACCCTCTCTGTTTGTCCATCTGATTGCGGATGATAGGCCGTAGACAAGTGTAATGGAATGTCCAACTTTTCAAACAAATACCTCTAAAATGTGCTGGTGAATATCTTGTCTTGATCAAAAACAATAGATTTGGGAAGGACATAGAGTGATACAATACGTTTGAGAAAGAGTTTAGCTATAGAAACAGCAGTATACGGGTGTTTGAGTGCTAGAAAATGCGAAAACTTAGAAAATCTGTCCACCACCACCAAAATGGAGTTAAATCCTTCCGAAAGAGGTAAACCCTCAATGAAGTCCATAGAGATATCCTGCCAAGAACTAGCTGGAACAGGAAGAGGTTGTAAGAGACCAGGAGACTTACAATGTTCATGCTTCGCTTGTTGACAGACAACACATTGTTGAACAAATTCCTTCACAGCAAGTTTCAGCTTAGGCCATGTGAAAAACTTATGTAATCTCTGATAAGTGACCAGAATACTAGAGTGCCCCCCAACTACAGAAGTATGAAATGTAGAGATCAATTTAGTTTGTAAGGCTGAATTAGAACCCACCCAAATTCTGGAATGATGTCTAATCAATCCATCCTGCAGACTATAACCCTTATCATTAGTACCCACAATTGCTAATTCCTACAATAAAAGGTGAGCTTCAGCATCAGTGGCATAGGAATTTATAATTTCTTGTAACCACAAAGGCTGAACTGCAGATATGGCTTGCAACTGAAAAAATTGTCCCACTCTGGACAAGGAGTCTACCACTGTATTCTCCACTCCCTTTTTGTACTGAAACCTATATTGCAGGCCAATAAGTTTTGTCATTGCCTTCTTCTGCATTTCAGTATGTAAGGGTTGATTCTCCAACTGACAAAGAGCCTTGTGATCAGTAAGTATGGTAAAGGGCCTCTCAATAAGTAACATTTCCATTTTTCCACTGCCATTAGAATGGCCATAAATTCCTTTTCATATATGGACAATTTCTGATTGAGTAAACCCAAAGCCTTGCTGTAAAATGCTATTGGATGTCCTTCCTGAGACAAAACTGCCCCAATTCCTGTGTCACAAGCATCTATTTCTAACTGAAAGGGTTTATCAAAGTTGGGCAGAGCTAGTACTGGTGCTGTACACATGGCAGTTTTAACTTGTAAGAATGCCTGATGAGCTTGCTCAGTCCATTGGAAAGTTTTAGATTTCTACAGCAACAGAGTCAATGGTTTAGTCAATATGCCATAATTTCTGATAAATTTTCTGTAGTAACCTGTTAGCCCCAAAAATCCTCTTAACTCAGTTAATGAACTAGGCACTGGCCAATTCTTCATAGCCACAACTTTGTCCGGATCAGTTGCCACTCCTTGAGCCGAGATGATATGTCCCAAATACTCAATATGAGACAAAGCAAAGGAACATTTACTCCTTTTTGCATACAAATGATTTGCAGACAGGATTGCTAGTACTGTCTTAAGATGTTCCACATGGTCAGATAATGATTTACTATAGACCAAAATGTCATCCATGAACACAAGAACAAATTTTCTCATTTGTGAAGCAAAAATAGAATTCATGAGACATTGAAAGGTTGCTGGTGCATTAGTCAGTCCAAAGGGCATGACCCTAAACTGAAAGTGACCATGGTGGGTTTTGAAGGCTGTTTTTTCTTCATCCACTTCCCTCATCCTAATTTGGTGATAACCACTCCTTAGATCAAGTTTAGAAAAATGAGTGGAACCTCCCAACTCATCCAACAATTCATCAATGATAGGTAAAGGAAACTTGTTTTTGATGGTTGCAACATTTAATTTTCTATAGTCAACACATAATCTCCAAGTATTATCCTTCTTTTTCACTAACAAAACTAGAGAAGCAAAAGGACTAAACTTGGAGTGATTAATCCAGCAGATAACATATCAGTTACTTGCCTCTCAATCTCATCTTTTTGTGCAGGGGAATACCTGTATGGTCTACAATTGATGGGTACAGTTCCAGGCATTAATGGAATAGCATGGTCAAAAACTCTTTGTGGAGGCAGTTGTGAGTTAGACTAAAAAATGTCAGCAAATTGATCCAATACATGTTGCACTTCTGGAGGTATGGCATTAGTATGGACAACCTTTTCTGAATGCACCACTGCTACAACCCATACTTCATTACTCCTGTGGCACTTAGCCAACTGATCAATAGACATTATAGAAAGTGTATCCATCACTTGTGGTTTTAAACCCTGCAGTGTAATTTCTGTATCTTTGTAGAAAAATGATAGTTGTTTCTGAGCCCAATCACAATGCATGGGGCTGTACTTGGACAACCAATCCATACCCAAGACAGCATCATACCCTTTCAAATTTAGAACCTTCATTTTGTGACAGAAAGTATAGCCTTGTATCCACCACTCAAAATTAGAAACTTGGTACTGACAGTTCAATTTGGTACCATTAGCTATTTGAACCCAGCAAGGGGCAATACTTTCCAGTTGTAACGGAAGTTTATCCAACATATCAGAATTTAAGAAGCTACTTGAGCTACCAGAATCCATCGGAATCAACATATTATGTTTCTGAACCTTAGCCTGCAACTTGATTGTAGTAGTATCCTCCAGGCCTGATAGGGAATTCACAGATAGATAGACACTTTCCTCAGGAACGAGTGTCTGGTCCACTGTGACAGCAACCAACAATTCATCAGGAATAATTTCTGGTGACTCAGCCAATTCAGCCATGTGCACATGAGTGGTCTGTTGTATGATACACTGATGAGTAGGTGAATACTTCTCTCCACATTTGAAACACAAACCATTAGGTCTCCTATACTCCTTCAGTTGCTGTGCCTTCCATACCTCACTAGCAGTAAATTTGGTTCTGTCATTTGTCTTCTGAGGAATGACCGATTTAGTTCCCCAATTTTTCTTGACATCTGATCTTTTACTCTCCATGTCCGATATTCCCTCTTTAGCTAGTGCTAAATGGTAAGCATGACTCAAGGTATTGGGTACCTGGGACTACACATGCATTCTGATGTCATCCCTTAAACCCCAAACAAATTGTCCCACAACCCACAATTCACCCGCTTGAGCATTATCATATAATCTAATCCGGTACAACAGATTATCAAATTTTCTTTTGTAATCCTCAACAGAGCTAGTCTGCCTAAGCCCCTTCATCTCATTCATCTTCAGGGTGGAGGTATTACCTTCAAATTCTTGCAAGACCGCAGTACTGAAAACAGCCCAATTGTGTCGCCCCACTGTTTGCTTCCAAACTTTATACCAGTGTGCGGCCTTCCCCACCATGTTCAATGATGCAGCTGCCACCCTGAAATTTTCGTGTAACTGATACATCTCGAAATAAGTCACACACTGATCCACCCAAACTCTCGCCTCCGCACCATCAAACTTTGGGAAGTCCATTTTGGGCATCCAGTTCTTCCTATGTGAATTTTCTCCTGTACTCCTATCACCAACATTTGCACCCAATTGAACTGATCCAGTCTGATCTTCAGGAATCCCTTCCTGCCCTTCACCATTTCCTCTTGATCCATGAGACAACATCGTGTGACGAACAGCTTGTGACAACAACTCTTGATCCTGCTGCACTACACCAAGCGCCGCCATGGATAGATCCACCTTACTCTGCATTTGATCCAAGCGATCCTTCTGTGCATCCAGCTTCTGATCCAGTTGGAGTTCCATCCTCTCCAACCTCGCCGCTAGAGCAGTAACAGCCTCTAGTACTTTAGCCTCCATAATATCCAGAGCTTCCAGTACTTGCCGAACTTGAACACTTTGTCGCGCTAGGATGAAATCTCACCTCCAAGTGAGTCGAACCAAACAAGGATTTATAGCAGTCGCTCAAGAGCAACCACGAACCTTGCCACATGAATTTTACCGACTCACCGAGAGAACGCAAGAGCTCCAACCTGAACAGCGACGCACATCCGTGCTCTGATACCAATTTGTAACGAACTCGCCGTCGGAACGCTCGTCGCCGGCGAGATCGGCACAATTCGGATCAACTTCAACACAGAGAGAAGGAAGAATGAGAGCAGATAGGAAGAGATTAGGAATTCTGTTATGCCAAATCGTGCCCCCTAAGTTCTGTTCGCCACCTGACAAATACCCCCTCAGAATACGTTTCCACTTATACAGACTACGCTTTCTCCTCCCCAAGGCTCATTACAGCAACCCGCGTTCCCCTTACAACAATTACATCTTCCCGCGTCCATTCTCAATGGTTTGCTCCTTCTTCCACGTGTTTGGCATGTCGGCGATTACATCGGACGACATGACACGGTTGTCATTGCTACGTGCAACGGCTGAACTTAGTTGACGTGGCCACGTTTGGCCGATGAAATGCTGAACGTGGCGTGATGTGGTCACGTTCGTCTATATACCGATGGTAGGTTAGATTTGTAAATTCTAAAAATTGAGTACTAGATTTGTTTTTTTAAAAAATTTTATTTAAAATTTTTTTGCAAGGGAGTAGAAGGGAGGTCAGGAGAAGAGAGATGTCGTCCGGTGTGACTAGTCACGTAAGAGCAAAATAAATATCATAAAAGTTGTTATATTTGGGATAAAATTTGAACGGTAGAAATGATTGTATTTTAAGATGGAGAGAACAAGTTGCTTGTAAACTTTTACTCGTGTTTACGTTAAGATAAACAAAAATACTATGTAGATGTAAGCTATGCTGACTTCAAATTATTTTTTCCGACTTCTATTCCTGGGATTGTTTTGTTGATAATCCTGTTGAAGGCCCTGATTCGTATTTCTCTGCTCTATGCTTTTTAGCTCAGCATTTTTAGATCGAAAAAATAGAGAACAAGAGCTCTGTTCCAGTTCCCTATTAAGAGGTGCTCTTAAAAATTCTCTTAAGTGCTCTTCAAAATTGAATTTTAAAGAGGTGTAACAGAGTTCCACCATCGTACATGACGTCTTTTCCAAAACATCAGTCAAAACTGTAGTACTGTCGTACTGACGCTTCCTAATTTTCCTTTTGAAAAAAATGCCGAGTGCTATCGCATGTGTTTCATGCAGAAGTTACGTGATCACCATTCATGTTTGACTAACAGATGCATCAGCTCAATAAATTTCCTCCAGTTCAATTGGACCAACCCTAAATCTGCTGAATGTTGGGTAACTCAAAATATACACACCTCATAAAAGGCGTCACATACTACCTACAAGTACAACATCATCTAATCCAACCTGAACAGAAGAATCATTCGGTTCATCAGTTGCTTGGCTTCATTCAGTTTCAGAAGTTTCGGAGACTTGCATTTCCATTAGAAGCTTCTCCAAACGAGGTTGTTTTCTTCTGAATAGGACTTCCCTGGTGATGCAGAGGTTCCTGCACATCAATTACTGGACTGCTTTCAGTTTCAAAAGGTCACGTCACTTGCATTGCCGTAGTTTCTTCACCATCAGAAGCTTTTACTGACTTCAATTTCTTGCAAGAAGAGCTCTACTGTCGATCAAGAGGTTCCTGCTGGCCAGTTGCTTGACTGCTTTCAGTTTCAGAAGGTTATGTGATTTGCATATCCATAGCGCCACTTTCGGCGTCAGATGTTCCTCCAGACTTTCTTTTCTTGCAAACTGGAATGTCTTGATCACAATCCTGCTCTGCATAAACTTCATCACCAGACCCAGCCTGAGATTGGCTTGCACATACACCATTCTCAACGTTGGCCTCCTGAACATCAGATCCTCTGGGCTCAGTGACTGATTGTGGATCCTTGAAAGTTAACTTATTTGAAGAGCTACCCTTGGTTGCACCGAACAACGAATCTAACTGTGTTCTAACAGAAACTGCTATGGCAATTGCATGGTCACTAATCAGAGTGTCATTGGGTGGGCAATGAACAACATTTGCCAGTGCCTGGTAATAGCGAAATAGCGCCAGGGATGGTGGTGCCAATCCCCTTTCGCGGCAAACTTTAGTTGACTTAATTGTGTGTTTGCAAATGTTCCCCTTCCTGGACCAGCTACAATCACACAATGCAAGATCAGAACCTGGATTCACTATGGCATGGGACCTCTCCTTATCTTTCTGGCAGACCACTCTGACACAATTGCCTTCTACAATAACATCAGAATCTGGAATTTGCAATCCCTGTTGCCATGGATTGGGGCCACTTTTCCACTCACTCCTCCAGTAACGAGAGAAGTTGTCCTTACCAGAATATTCATCCAACCAGTAGTAAGAATGGACCTTTGTACCCAGCTTATGAACCAGCCAATCGGCACGTTGGTAGACTCTTTCATTTGCCTCATTCAGCAGCCTCAGTTTTAGTAGGTGATGGTAGCTCTCGATTGCTGAAGCAACCTCAGCAGTAGCCAATGGGGTGGTCTTCAACATAGCTATCCATGCCCCTGGAATACATTCCGCAGTCAGCCCTAGCAGATTAAATAGTGATCCTACATTCAGATATGGGTGATGAAGGAAAAAGACATGGACCAACCAAGTCTTGGAAACCATAGAGCTCTAAAGTAGTCCAGAAAACCAGCACAACCAATGAAATCTTCCAGAAACGCTACAAATAATTCCATGCCACCATTTCCTCTGCAGATATTGCATATTACCTCCCCAAGTCGTTTAGCCATCACTGGACGCTTCTCAATATCTGGGCACTTGTTCATTAAATTTTTATGCCAAGCATGTCGTATGCGCCATAAGCTAATCAGCACTGGGCACTGGAATACTTCCCTGCTCAGCATGCTATTACACTCAGGCATGGCAAACCCAGAAAGAGTACACTAAAGTACTAAACTAAAATAGAGAAGCATTAGTTACCTTATTGTGCGCACATCAGTTAAGGGATCATCAATAATAAAGCCACCCAACTGCCATGTTGGGTCTTTTGCACGAACTCTATCATAAAGGGCACCCATCCATCTATATGTTTCGCCATGTGCAAAATTTGGAGTTACAATCCAAGCAACAGGAATTGCATTTTTCTGCTTGTCGAAAACAAGGAGGCTATGCACAGGATACTGCAAAATGGTGAATAGCAATGCTACAATGAAATCAAGAAAACTTTCAAGCACTAACGGAAATAACAATGAAGAGAATATCATTGTCAAACCTTTAATTTGTTTGTTCCAAACTTTGAATCGGAAGCCAGTAAACTACGGTTGCCATACTGAATCATCTGCTGAAGTTGCCAATCTGTCTGGATGCCCACAACAAAGGTGTCTGTATCTGAAAAATCCTCATATAAAAATATATAGTCTTGGTGATTTTCAACCCATATGTTAATACTAACATCATCATCATCATGAAGTTCATAAACAGAACGCCGTATTTTCCTTTCCAACCTCCTAACATATCTGTGAGTAAGAAGATCATCTCGGTTTGATGGTCCTCCTTGCTTTTCGACCATTTCTGTATGTCGCTGCATTATGGTCTCCACTGGAATACCAACACAGAGCAAAGACATAACCTGAAGACGAAGTTCATCTGATATGTAAGGTGCAAACATTGCCTTCGTCCCTATAGCCATCTTGTCCATGGGACCATGGCATGGTTTTCCTTTCTTATCTACATGCTTGTTGTGGTTATATATCACAAGAGCCACAGATGGTTCAGCAATCAAACGCTTCACAATAAAATGGCAAATGCAACCCCTCTTTGTTTGAGGACGACCAGCAGGTGTTTTCCTCCTCTTATCTGAATAGTTCCTGCTAGGGCGGACAGAACCACCCTTTCTGTAATCATCTGGACCAAAAGAACACCAATACCTGTAATAATGGTTTCATTTCATGAGGTTTAAAACCTTAATGTGAGCTATAACCTCTTTAACAGGGTATACCTAATGTTACCAAATGAGAAGGAGCATGATAAGCCATTTAAAAGACATGTGCAGCACAGCAAATAGCAATAATCATTTCCTTAGCAAAGAAATAGCTCAACTGCAATGATAAATTCATTTTAGTATACAATAATACAATACGAATAAGAACAAGAATCCCAGTGTCATATCCTAGTTTAAAAATTAGTCAAGCATAAATGCATGCTTCCATTTACTTACAGAATATACTCGAGTATCCCATCAACTTTGGGTTTGCAGCTCATTGTTGGTGGACGCCTTCGCCGTGCTTCAACATGAAATCTCGTCGGGCATTCTTTGTTGTTTGATTCTCCTCTAACAAAGTCATTCACCCTAGAAAATGGAATAAGCGCAAGCCTGTCCATTGAGTCCCTCCACCCCTCCACCCTGGACCACATGATATCTGCGGCCGAAAACTCCAGTGTGGGTGGGTTCTGAACTGGAAGCGTCAAAATTTCATCCCACCTAGCCATCTGAATTTACACAGGGATCATCAGCTCATCGCTCATCACAAACAGGAATAAAACCAAATCCTATATGTGTGTTATGGCCGTTGCATCTAATCAAGTGTTTTGTTCTACCTTAGAGAAACACTTATCTTGTTCATATTACATGATTTAATAAAAAATACTTGCAGTTGATGCAGTTGAACCGAAAGGACTCTAATCACATTCTCCATAAGTGATTCAAGCCCCTTTAAACCCATCAGTAAACCCCCCCCCCCCCCCCCCAATTTTTTTTTTGTTGGAAAGAAAACTGCTATTAGTTCTGGACCATGCACTGCACGCAACAAAGAAAGCAAATTGGGGCGATAAGTGTTAATTCGAGGGAAAGAAATCAATCTAAACTCTCTATGGATCTCCCAGTCTTTATCTACCCATGCCGGCTCATGAAGTGGCGAAGATTGAAACTGACATGCTCTACCTCCGACTGGTCGACGCAGGCAGAGCGATGTGGCGATCTCGCCGGCGTGCCGTCAACCTTCCCAGGCTGCTCCGCCGACGGTCGCCAGGCCGGTGTCCAGCAAATCAGGACAAGAACCCCTCGAAGAGCAGTGGTAGTTAGGGCTGGAAACGAGCCGAGCCGAGCCACCTCTTTAGCGAGCCGAGTCAGGCTCGGCTCGGATGGTTTAGCGAGCCAAAATTCTGGCTCGGCTCGGGCTCGGCTCGGCTTGTTAGTGCCACCGTTCACTTGTCTTTTTTAATCTTTTTCAATGTGTTGTGCTCACTTAACTTAAAAAGTGGCATTGTTGGAGACTCATTCTTCTCAGAAAATCAGGTGGTGGCACCAGGTGTAGCCGTGTAGGTAGCGGTGGTCGGTGGGGGTTGTGGGCCAGCCAAGGACCGCTGGCCGTCGAGGGCATCGATGGTGCCAATTGTCAAGAGGAGAGAGGAGATGTGTCTATTGTTCGGTGTTTAGAGCTTAGTGCTCACGCAATTATGAAAATACACAATTTGATGTTATTTACTTCACATGAATCCATGATTTTATGCACTAGATAGAGGAATAGATTCGCTCCATATGCCGTGACCGAGCCAACGAGCCAGCTCGCGAGCCGGCTCGGCTCGGCTCGAATGTTGGCCGAGCCAGGAGGCTTGGCTCGAGTTCGGCTCGGTGGCACAGCGAGCCGAGCCAGGCTCGGCTCGGCTCGGCCGAGCCCGAGCTGGCTCGCGAGCCCTGAGCCAAACTGCCACCCCTAGTGGTAGTCGGGGGATAGGTCAAGGAAGAGCGGTGGTCGGCGGATTTCGGGGAGGACGAAGGACGACGGCGACGTGGAGGCGGCGGCGCGGAGCGGCGCGTGCGGGTGGCGCCTGTCGGGTGGGGAACCGTGCAAAATTGGTTTTACGGATGAGAAAATTGGATATTTGCCGCTCACACGAATGTTTCACAAAATTATAACTTTCATGAAAAAATTGATAATTTGTCCGCCCTTAAAATGTGTGCTTTGATTAAATATGTGCTTTGATTATGATATTACTTGTGAAACTGATATGATATGTAAAATCATTTGAGTCTTTGACAATGGGTCTGGATGACAAAAATACAATCTTATTGAAAGTGACAAATTCTCAAATCTCTCCACTTTCATTGTGTGTTTTGTAACTTTTCTAGTAGTGGAATAGACAACTTTGCTCTTGGCTCATGGTCTTTGGCGTGACTCATGAGACTCTTGATCTTCCTCTTCTTAGCTGGTGTCACGTCGGTCTCTCCGCTCAACCTCGCGGCCCCACTCACGCTCCTTATCACACCCGTGCTTAGAGGGCGCACTACGGAGGGGACTTGAGCGTGCGCCTAACGGCGGTGGCGACGGCGGGCGGCGACGACGGCCATTGATGGTGGTGGGCGACGGAGGGGGCATGCTACGAAGGGGGAACGCGGTGGAGGGGGACACGCTCCTGACGACGACCGGCGATGATTGATAGTGAGAAACTTTGATTCCAGTGTAAAAATATTAGGGTAAAGTTGTATATTTCCCAATCAGAAAAAAGAGAAAATGAATTTCTGAAAATAAAAAATAGGAGAAATGGCACAGAAATTAAAGATGCAACATTGAGAATTGAATTTCGCGAAGCACATTACCGGGAGTTGCAAGTAACCAACCAACGGACGGGCCTTGTGCTAATGGAATTGTAAATTTTGTGCTTAAAACTTAAAAGTTATAAAAATGTATTCGAGCATTAAGAAGAGTGATACTCTAAAAATTATCTCCCTGCATATTATTTTACTTCGAGTCCTAAAACTTAAGTTCCTAAATATATATTCATCCAATCGCCTACCAATATATGAATATAGAGTCATGTTAGTTTTGTTCTAAAACAAAGAGTACCTAAAACTTATTTAAATAAATATAACAACACATGCATGTAGGTTTTAGTCTATAAAGTAAATAATAAATAAATTAAAAATCACATCATATTTGTATTAAACATATATATTTTTAGATTATACTGGTTTGGTTGAGACCGTTTCTTGTGCAACTTTAAGATGGCTGATAAATAAATAAAAACATCAGGCGTCTTATCGACGTCTATCGTCAAAACTGCAACTCTAACATGTTAGCAATAGCTCTGTATGATAATTTAGAATTATTTATGGTTAAAGTTTAAACATCGCCAGATAAATTTTGTAAGCATTTTGAAACGGAGGAAGCATAAATTTTGCAAACATGGTGTGCTGATCAGATCTCTTTTAATTTGAATAAGTGTGTGATCACAGCACGAAACTCTGAACACACAAGCACCATATTGTCATCCCTTTATTAAAAAAAAGTAAAGGGTGTTTGATTATTTTAGTCCAAAGTTTAATCCCGCCATATCAAATGTTTGAGTCCTAATTAGAAGTATTAAGTGTAGGTCAATTATAAAATCAAGTATATAAATGAGGGCTAATTCGTGAGAATATATTAATCCTAATTAATCCATCATTAGCACGTGTTTACTGTAGCATCACATTGTTAAATCATGAACTAATTATATTTAATAGTTCGTCTCGTGAATTAGCCCTCATTTATGTACTTAGTTTTATAATTAACCTACATTTAATTCTTCTAATTAACATGTAAACATCCAATACGATAGGATTACACTTTGGACTAAAGAACCAAACGCAATAGAATGCAATAAACACACAATTTTTTTATCCCCACCAGGGATGTCCTCTCCTTGCTTCAAATAACATGCAAATAGATATGACAAAAATCTTAAAATATTTGACAACATTTGTCACTTCTGAGGCAAATTTCAAACTCTCTAAAACCAGAAGTGCTTTATTGTAGAGATATGTTTTAGATATTTTTTTCAAAAATGCCTAAGATCTTTTGAAACATGGGAATTTTATCACAGTAATTAGTTCAAATCTCACAAAATTCCTCTATTTTTTCTCCATTACAAATAGGTCCTCATCGTAGAGGCATTTTACATGCAGTTTTGATGTGTTTTAGAGAAATGTTTGCAAAATTGTCTTGTACAGATACTTCTTAGCATAGTGGAAAAAACCGGATTGAACCGACGGTTAAACCGAAAAAAATAAGAACTGAGCAGTTAACTCGTTTGGTTTTTGCTAAAACCCGCTTAAGCAATCGAACCAGTAAAATCTAGGTGAACCGACTATTTTTTTTAATCGGTGAACCAATGCTGGTTTTAAAGAACCGAGCGGTTCAATGTTAGCACAAAAAATATTAGTTTGAGAGGGATTAAATGTACACAATTTTTATTTATCTTTGATAATCACTATAGCTCATTATTTAGCATGTAATAATTAACAAAATAAGTATTTTTATCACAAGAAAATGGTACTAGTATTGACAAAAAATCAAAATCATGGGGATTTGCAAAGTGAGAATGCACCACCTAGAAGCATCTTAAATAAACTTTGTTTAAAATGTTTTAATATTAAAATTGTTATGTTGTTTGTGGATTATGACATTATAGTTATAACACCCCCAAAACCATAATATTATAATATAATTATAATCTTATATGTAAGTGGTATTTTTAATATGTAATCATTCATATTTCTCGTTAACTTATATTATGTTTATATTAAAATAAAATAATATTAATAAATAAAAAATGACTGATCCAATCGATGAACCGACGATCAGAGCAATGAACCGGTGAACCGACAACTTGACTGGTTCGATCACTGGTGTAGTTTTTTCCACTATGCTTCTTAGACACTTTATATTTTGCCTCAAGCAGGGAGGCATTTTCTCAAGAAACTCTTACTTCTTCATAGACACTTTTGGGACAATAATTTGTATTAGCTTATCACATATAAGTTATTATATCAACATTACTTATAAAATCTACTTATGCCCTAAAATGATTTAAATGATTTTCTTGCGCTTTTGTACGACCTGTGGTACTTGTGCATGTGTGCTCTTGTGTATGTGGTGGCTAGGTGGGGCCCAGATCGAGCGCACTGCTCGACTCTCCTCAGACTCCTAGACGACACGACCTTGAATGGTAGTTTGACTTAAGGCTAGCAAGTCAGCTTGAAGTCGGTTGAGCCAAGCTGAGTCTAGCTCAGCTCGTAGCCTCCGTGAGATGAACTCAAGCCGAGTAGTTGAGTTCGGGCATCTCGTACTCCTGCCCCTGTAGTTCATAAACCACAGCGGCAATCGGCTGACGATGCTCCCTAAGTTTGTCAATGTACTTCTCCTGTCGGCTCTGATCCTCAACAACTTGCATTCGCTTATTGGCATTATTAGTAAATAACTTGCTGACATCCTCTGCTTTGATGTGTCGCAAAGCTACGTTCACGTCGTCGCGGTCAAACAAGTCGTCGTGCTTGTCCTTCGTCGAACATGCGCACAGGTGGACGTGCATGTGAAGCAGGCGAGCCAAGCCGAGCCCGATTTCTGGCTCGCCTGACCGGACGAGCTTTGAGTCTGGCTCAGCTCGATGAGGCAGCGGCTCGGCTAAGCTCGATGGCACCCCTATTTGGAAAGAACACAAACTAGCACAAGACCTACCATACATTCAAATACAAGCATGCTCTCTTGGATCCTAAACCTTACATATCATTCTAGGCGAGCCACTCATACGGACCTTTATCTTATGTGTTTGACATGTTATCACAAGATGACGGACATTCAAGTAAATGGTAATTTTTGGCGCCTTATCTACTAGAACATTATTTTATAGTATTTATAAGTAATAAATCATATGCCTAGGTTGACAAGGAAGCATGCCACCACAATTTACAAGCAGGCTTTAGTAACTAAGGGTGCGTTTGGTTCTGCTGTGAGCTGTAAAAAAGCTGTTGTGAGCTACCTGATGTGAAAAGGCTGCTGTGAACTGTCTGCTCTGAAAAAACTGTTGTGAATTGTCTGCTGTGAAAAAGCTAAAAGTCGTTTGGTTGAAGCTGCTGTGAAAAAACTGCTGTGAGCTGACAGTTTTTTATAACTTACATAATTTTCATCATTATAATATTCTATACATATATATAAATAGGAAACATTTAACATTGATGCAACTAAATAACTTAAAAATATATTAGATAAATAAAAAATTCATAGTTCATATTATAAAATAACCGACAACCACATATTATCTCATGAAATTGTGCAATGCAATACAAACCATAATAATGTTAGATCAATTAAGACACCTTGAATTCATACTATTTAATCTGTACTAAAAATAAAAAAGCAGAAAAGCAGGGTCCAGGGTACTTCCAAATTTGTATTAGAAAAAACTGCTTTTTCACAGCAGAAGTAGTTTTGATAAACCCGTTTGGTTCAGCTTCTGCTTTTTCACAGCAGAAGCAGATTTTAAAAGCAGAACCAAACACACCCTAAATAGACATGCAAAAATCTCATGTAACAAGATTATTCAAAATTAAATAGTATGACAATAGCTTTAGAAATGATTAATACACAAAATAGCTATGGGTCTAGTAAGTGTTCAATACGGTGAAAGGAAGTAGTTGCCACTTATTTGTCGGTCGACGTGTTCACTTGCTTCATTGTAGTTTGATGTGTAAACTTACACATGCACACACACAAAGATGCAAATATGTCTATACAACAAAGGCTACAAAATAAATTCATATGATAAAATGACAAATGATGGAACTAAAAAAATAGTTTTTTAAAAAATAAATTTATATCCGATCATCTATCTTGTCTTTTCTAATCTCTTTCTTTCCTTCCTTAGATATTGTGTAGAGCTGGTTTGTTCTAGGAGACATTGTTTCTCTCTCACCTCAGTAAACCCTCCGTCACATCAGATTTTAGATGACATGATAATATAATTAATGCTAAGAAACAATAAACCCTCCGTCACATCGGATTTTAGGTGACATGATAATATAATTAATGCTAAGAAACAATCCAGTGAGTTGAGTTGAGACTATCCTAATAGTACATGAATGTCGAGTGATTATTCTATAGACATTGTAACCCTAATAGCGCAATATCGTCATAAAACGACTCTTCATCTCGGATTATGGTTGTTTTAGTTATAGAGATTGTCTCATTTTAACATTTATATTTATCAATTAATTGTTTTGTATAATTCTTTGAGCATTAAAATAATAATTACAACCAATAGACTAAAGTGAGGACCATTTGGATATGTTTTCTAAGAGCAAATTTACCTCAACAATCCTATACCAACTATATGTTCAAAGCGAGGGAGTAATATTATTGGTTACAAAGATTCAATTAATACCACTACTACACACGTAACAATTCGGAGCTTACTTGGAACACATGAATTTTACAGGATTTTTACGAGAATTGAACTAAACCCTTTAAAATTCCTTTGAAAACACTCCGTTTCAAAATCAAAGCCACTCAATTGCTTAATTACCGTAGAAGAAAAGTTGGCGTAAACAAAGAAACTAGACACCAAAAGGGACAAAACTTAACACCCTTGCCTGACACCAAACCACCTGGCTAGCGGCTATATTTGTTTCTCCTGTAGATTAAAATATGTAGAAAATTAAATTTGATAGCCTAATTTTAGAGTATTATTTACAAATCTCTATCAATTTATTAACAACTTTCTAATTTAAGGCCATTATAAATGCAAATATAAAGTCTTACCCGAAATTACTTTTAGCGGCAAACTTTCCGAATAAGAAACTTTCCGAATTTTATCAACCACAGCCGTTTGAATTTCTGAGGTCGCACACCGGAATATTCCCGATGCCCTCCAAGGGCATCCCGGTCATTTCCCATTTCTCTCCCGTGTGAACACGCCCCCGCAAGGCGTTCGACGCGCCACGTGGCCGCGGCCGCACCGGAGGATGAGATTCATTTCGAGGTAGAACAATATGTAATTACCATTTTACCCTTTTACTGTGCGGCTTATATTATTAGGGGTGGTCACCCGTGTTCTTCCCCAATTTCCCCCCATTCTCTTCCCTTCCCGCTTGCTTTCCAATTCCAACACGCCGCTGGGCAATCGATTCGAGAGGGCGACGAGGGGGATCGAAACCCTAACCCTAGCTTAGGTGGGGAAGGTGCGTATGGGCTGATCGAGTGGGGGTGCGGGGCGTGGGTATGGGTGGTAGGCGGGGAGGGGCAGCGTCGGCGATGGAGAGGGAGGCGGGGGGCGGGGCGGCGGTGAGTCGCGTGGTGCGGATCATGTACTTCGATGAGGACGCGACTGATTCGTCGAGTGACGAGGAAGAGGAAGGGCGCGCGGCGGTGGTGGGGGCGAAGCGGGTTATGGTGAAGCGGCGGTGCGTGAGGTACTTCCCTGTGGAGAGGAAGTTCACGGGAGTGAGGCAGCGGCCGTGGGGGAAGTGGGCGGCGGAGATCCGTGACCCGCACAGCCGCAGCCGCCTTTGGCTCGGCACCTTCGACACCGCCGCGGAGGCCGCCGTCGCCTACGACGACGCCTGCGTCCGCCTCCGCGGCCCCGGCGCTGCCATCAACTTCCCCTCCCGCCGCTGCGTGGCTCCAGCTCCCTTTCCTCCCGACCCGACAACAACGCCGACAGAGGAGAAGGCGCTGGTTCCACCGCCCCTGCCTCCGAAGAAGAAGGCGCTGGTTCCACCGCCCCTGCCTCCGACGGAGGAGAAGGCGCTGGTTCCACCGCCCCTGCCTCCGACGGAGAAGGCGCTGTTTCCTCCGCCGCTACCTCCAAAGAAGAAGCCATTCCCACCGCCGCCGAAGGAGACGCCGTCGCTACTGCCACCAAAGAAGAAGCCTCTTCCGCCGCCGTCTTCGACAGCGGCAGCGAAGGAGGGCGTCGAGATCGAGGTCTCCGCACCCCCGGCGTCTTTGGCCTCTCAGCCGGTGTGGCCCCTTCTGCCCCGGAAGCGCAAGAAGCAGTCTGGCTGCGGCGGCCGCGTCCCCGCCCTCAACACCACCACCGTCGTCGAGGAGGCCGGCCGCGCCTGACCCGACCTACCGGCCACCAACTTCTGCTCCGCCACATCAACCTCTCCGACCATCCATCCACCCAACCAAACAGAAACTAATGTGAAAAGCTAGTTCTTCATTGCTGTGATGTGATTTGATGCTGCAGTCGAACTGATGCGTTCTTGCTTGTACATATGCTGCTGCTCCTGCAGCTTTCTTTCTAGGATTTTGGGAGTAAACCGAAACTGATGTAATACCTGATGAATCATCTTATATTATCATGTAACAACATATGTTGGCATTGCTCGATTTCGAGAAAATTGCTGCAGAAATCGGATGAAATAAAGTTTTTTTTAGTCTTCAAGATTGATCAAAGTTTGGTTTGGTCAGAGCTGGGTCATCTGCTTCTTCCAGTTCAAGTCTTTAAAAAAGTCTTGGGTTATGTCAATGTGATCCAGTGGCTGTGATCCTGCCGTCGGATCTGGCGTCTGTGGCTGAGATCGCCGGAGCAAAATATCCATCCCTTTATTTTGTTCAGGGTGCGCTTTCTGCGGCCGCAGCTGTTGCCTGACAGCAGTATCTTGATGTCGAATTTGCAGTCTGATTGTTTTTAAATTAATTTTAGAGTATTTAGTTTGATCTCTATAAAAATGTTATAAAATATCTCTGTCCTAAAGAATATTTGAAGGCATGTGATCTACAGGAGTAAAGAAATAGTAAAGAATTGCTTCGTAGCTTCTTTTGTGTCGCTTATATGCAGTAGCATTGTTTAGTTTGTGATCTGATTTTGTATGTCTTTTGAGATTACCAACAGCAAAAATGCACATATAACAGCAGAGATCGAGCCACTATTGTGAAAATCGTTCATATATTATTACAATTTTGAAAAAAATGAATAATGTTACCGTCCAAATACTAATATATGAACAATATATTTTCAAGCTGTAACGTGAAGCATTGCAAGATATCTCTCTCTTTTTCTTCTGGTGGGCAGCAGCTGGCATTGCATACCATCTTATAATCTGCAACGCTGAAGCTGCCAAAATATCAGGAATTCTTTGGGCAGTAACATGGATAGCAGTAGCAGAGGCCAAAGGAAATGGAAACAAGGGGCTTCCCGTGTCGCTTCTGCTCTCGAAACTGATCTAATCTGAGCAGCCAGCAGCAGCAGCAGCCAGTGGCAGAGCACGCAACGAAGACTGACACGCTAACGGCCGCAGCCTTTGCTAGCTAGGTCCAGGTCCCGTGTATGTCACACTACGCACGCATTCCCAAGGAACGCTTCTTCCTTCTCGTTTGCCTGCCGCTGCACGCTGTCCGTAATTTGGTTTCCCTTTCACCGCAAATAACTTTCTTGGGGAGTTTGGTTTCCCTTTCACGTCGTTTGTTTATACATTAATCTAAAGAACTAAAGGTGAATTAATTATAAAAATAATTGTAGAATCTGAGAATAATTCGTAAATTCAACAATTCGTGAGACGAATTTATTAAGCCTAGTTAATCTATGATTAGCAAATGTTTACTGTAGCATCACATTATCAAATCATGGCATAATTAAGCTAATTAGATTCGTTTAGCGAATAACCCACCGATTATGAATTGATTTTCTAAATAGTCTACATTTAATATTTCAAAATAGTATTTAAACATTGGATGTGACAAGGGCTAAAATTTCAGCCCCTGGTCCAAACACCCCCTAAGTGCTCCTTTGGATTCTAAGAAAAATGTAAGATTCAAATTCCTATATGAATTGATAGGATTCACTCGTTTGGAACGGAAGATCGATGGATGGAAAAAATATAGGGATTTAAACATCCGCTCTAACCTTTCTCTTTTTTCTTTTCTTTGCTAAGTCCGAAGCAAATCAATGCATAAAACTTTGAATGGAAAAAATGTTTAGAAAAAACATGTATTTAGTTAATTCCTATATTCCAAACAATACATATCTATTTTTCTTATGTTTTTAAATCCCCTATTTTCTACGTGCATTCCTATCATATTACTGTTTTTTCCAATTCGTATAATTTTCGATTCAATCATTCCAAAGAAGCCCTAAATGTTCGGTGAACGAAAGTTGTTTAGTCGCATGTTTGTAGGAGATTTTTGAAAATGTAATATACTTTGATAATATGATACATTTTTCAAGTATTTGTAAAAAAAAATTGCTCGGGAAGAAGTTTAGGTTTGAAGATGAATGGTTCTCAATGACAAGTATTAGAGGATTGGATACATGTTTTCCTCCTGCCTATGATAACACAATTTCGATTGCGGTATATTTGTATATCACAATAAAACTATAATATTATGAAAATATTTTTTCGGATGAATGTTTTTGTGTATGGTTTTGATACATTCTATTAGAGAGATATCAATACTCAAAATTACAAACAATGAATATAGTTAATGACAAGTATTTGAGATATTTTGTTTACTATTCTTGTTGATTCTCTAATATTTATCCCTCAATAGTTTTGTTGACGTTTTATGTCCACACTCGTTTGTTTCGAATAATCTAGTGTTCCTTAGTAGGGTTAATGCTTATAATGGAAAACAAGGATTTACCTAGATCTAAACCTCCCGAAAGATAATAGACTTATATCTTTGTGTTATGCTACTCAGACCAGAATTGATATATCATGGGTTGTGTGGCTAGGTTTCTTATTACTCATATTTGGACTTGTGCTCTCTTATTGTTTATACTTTACCTCTTTGATTTGCTTTACTTTTATTATTGACATTTATATCAATGAAGTGGGATACTTATATATTACTTGGGCTACTATAAGAGTGATACACTACACTCACTTGCTACATACATTATTATTGAACCTAGCATGCATATGCTTTAGGGTGCATATGATCAATATAAATGTTCGCAAAGCTGAAACTTTACATCATATGTGTTCAATACATGTGTTCTAGCCCAACTGTAGGCAGCATGCAGGGGCGGAGCCACATGGTTGGGACAGTGGTTCCCAAGAACCCTCTTCCAAAAAAATCTAGGAACCTTCTTCCAATTTTTTTCAGTTATTATTAGCAATTTTTTATCTTTTGTGCATCTCCTTAATCCAATCCGGTGTACCTCACGAAGTGATGCACCATTTCGGTTTTTCTCTAGCTCCACTGTTGGGTAGCATTAGTGGAGGTGAGCTGTTGATACTATGAAATAACAGTATCTGCATTCTCTGAATGGTAAGGCTTCACCTCGACCATTTGTAGACTAAATCTGACGCAATTATGACTAGATTGTATCTTGGATTATATTGCCACACCTGTTACTGAATATTGCAGCTGTATGATTTGATTAAATGGTTCGCTATTAACAGGTTTATGATACCAATTAATACAATGTACGAAATATAATACAATTAACACTTAATACTCATCAACACCAGAAGAAAATACAGTATACTAAATTGATACCAGAAGTGTACTGAGACTTGGAAAAACTGTGACTTTTTAAGAAACAATTCGTTTCAATGAGATTTTAGTTTTACCACTAGACTCCATCTTTTTGAGCATGTGATAGAACAGATGCATTAAGCATATATAGTGGTTTAGCACACATGCATGAATTCTATGTAATCGGAAAAATAAACAAACTTTCCAACCATCAACAACACTAATACAGGAGCTCTCTGAAACCACATGGTCAATTCAAAGTTTTTCCATCAAACTATCATATAGAGGAGTGTATCATTACCAGCATCTTGCAACTCCATGATGTTAAAACAGGTATAATACAATCTAATTGAACATCTAGGTTGAACCTTACATTACTAAACTTTGCTAATCTCCCTGAAAAGGGATAGAACCCATCTTAGCATCACAAGCTGCTAGGGTTAACAGTCGATAACGAACAAAATGAGTGTGAACCTTAGCATCAAAACACAGCTGGACCTGCCAAAAGATTGAGACAGTTTTAACCATTCATCACCTTATCCAGAGGAGAAACCCACTTGGTACCAGACTAATCATCCAGTAAAAGGCAATACTGTCTTGCACAATTGCCCACAGACTGAACCACTCAGCTCGAAGGCGTGACAAGGGGCATAGGGCTCCTTGACCTCGACCTTGGACCTTGACCTTGACAAGAAGGGTGAGATCAGAACATATTCACTACTGGCTCGGTTTTGCTCGTTTCATGCCACCATTACTGAAAGGAGAGACGCTTCCAGGATGAGGACTGTCCTCTCTCAGAGTAGAATTCAGCATTGCCAGTTCCCTCAACTGTTGCCTTTTATAAATATCTTGCGACTCATCCTGCAAAGAACAAGAAAGATATAGTTGAGTTATGAACGCCATTCTTAAGAGTAGGCAACTTCTTAATAATGTACACATAAATATATTAATTATGGACAAACCAAGCAATCAAAATATTAATTATGGACAAGATTGAAGAATGGAATGAAATAACGATTTGAGATGGATGGAAGAATCCGGCCTGTACTAAATTTCAAATTTATGTTTTCACACAACACAATTTTATTTATGTGCTTTCTGGGCAAGCACCAAAAGCCACTTTTCAAATGGCAAGTGTGTCCATGAGCTAAATTTCCATATAGACCATTTACCATTACTCATCTTCCCAGGAAAATAACCTGAGGCAGGCTAGGCCTGCCTAGTACTCCAGACGTCTCGTCTCTCTTCAGTCTTCACCCTTTCATCTATTTTATTACTACAATGAATGTTGTGTTGCAGAGGGGCTGTAAATTTGCACTATAACACTCCAAAGATTTTATACTGGTAATAGGGTAAGTTTACAACTTCTGTCTTGACATTGAGGACTGTCTCCGGCTAAGATCTGCACTCCATACTACACTAGCCAGTTGCAACAACGAATATATCCTAATGAGAAGTGGTACTACTGGGCTGCAAAGAAGAGACAGAAGGGTGGCGTGAAGCATGAGGGGAGAGGCAACATTACCACAACTTGTACATGGGACGGAGGTAACCCATAAATTTTACATCAACACACCGCAGATGTCACCGGCAGGGGTTTCCACAGGATTGGCAGTAACAAATCTTCGTAGATTATATTGAAATAGGTAGCTAGGTCGAGGGCCTGGACATCTCCATCGTGGCGGCACCGTTGCGGCGACAGCGGCGAAGAGGCAGGGATACAAGAAGGCAATAACCCAACTGAATACTCAACGACCTAAACCCTCGGTCAGTCTCTGTTTATATAGTACAGAGTCCCCGGATCTAACAACTAACAAACCAATCCAACTCTAATCTAGGTTACAATACTTCTAACAACTAACAAACCAATCCTAATCTGATTACAATACTTAGCCATTAAGACTCCTAACCAAAATATGATATTTAACTATTTTATCTGCTACAGTACCACGGCTGTTGTTCACGTAAACAGTACCCGTGGTACTGTTCATGGGCTGGAGGGCTTGGGCCTAGCCCACTTCCTACCTGTGACAGCAGAGGTGTAAATAGCAATAACTACACAAATAGGCATGGTAATGTAAAATTTCTTATTCACAGTCATGGGTAAAAGTGTTAAAAATAACTAATGATAAGTTAGTGCCATTATCCTGTAATAGCATTTAATCTAATATCAACTTCATGGTGGAACTTTTGTACATTATATATTGTGATACGGTATTATCCAAATTTCAGAATAAATTAATAGATGTTGTCATATAATATGGAAACAATATAATGTACACTTACCACTGGCTTTAGCAGTTCTTCCATGATTTCTTGTGCCTGTCTCAATCTTGTATCAATGATATTGGCTGGCAACTCAGCTTCAATCAAGACATGCAGTGGATCATTCAGATGTTCATAGCCAGGCTTTCCTTTCAGCTTTTCCTCCTGAAAAAAATATGTAACTGCATATTTTGGAGGGAAAAGCAGACAAATACATAGATGGGGAGCAATAGCTGGGATATTTCAGCAATCAAGATTAAGATATTTGATGGAGTAAGGTTTATTAATTATCACAGAAGAGAAGCCATATGAGCTGATACTAACTAAAGACTAACACTGTTGTATGGATATGATAAAACTCACAACTGTATATCATGAACCCCAAATTGAAATACTAGAACAATATATTTGTCCAAAACATGAATAGCAAATACACTACTCAATGTACTATTGTTATAAGATACTAGGTTTCTGTGTAAAACAAACTGATGAGCAGGCAATATAGAACCTGTCTTCAGAGGTACACATTAGTCCATAAAAACCATTAAAAATGTTTTTTTCTATTTTTATTCAAATTTCAGGGTCAATTTAGGACAACAATTGAAGATCAGAATTCAGAAATAATGTAGACTGTGGCAGAAACAATGACACCAACAACGGATAATTAAGATTAACTAATAAGGAAAGAAAAATAGAGGGGAGTTGTTTCAAGAAGTCTACATACCATATTAAATTACGCATAGCAAATAAGTTTATTGTCCTAGGTATCTTTAATACTTTGTTTAATTTTATATAACACAAGTTACATCAGTATATAAGTGTAGAGTAATTAAAATCAGTAAATTACAAACTTTTGTTACCTTATCTGCATCTTTGATAGAACCCTTCCCTCTGATGAAAACACGGCAACCAGTTGATGCTTCAACCCGCTTTAGAGAATTACCCCTTGGTCCTAGGATACGACCCACAAAATTGAACTGGAGCATAGTGAAAATAGAACACATTAAAAACTGAAAAAAGATATCTTCTGAATAATAAATTGCACCAAATCTGTGAAAGGCATACATTAGGGTAAGCATCAACTGGAACCTCCATGCGTATAATCTTCTTGACGATATAAGAACCAGGACTTGGCGGTGCACCTTGCCAGTCCATACTTGTCCCGGGAGGAGGAAAGCCTAACCTCTGTCATATAAACAAATCTTATTAGTATTTCTGATACAGACACAACTTAATATATCATATGTATGTCAGAAAAAGAACATGGCAATCAATGGCACAGAGCTTTCATCATTCATGATTCCATTATTTCCATATGTACTATTCAAGAAAAATGTCCCAGAACCAGAAGCTGGAAATAATGCGGCACTGAATAACACAAGGTTCTTGTTGTAGTAATTAAAAGGTGAAAAATGGAAGTTTTCATTTTTCATTTTCCATTTTCAGTTGTTAATTTGTTATACAATATACATACCTCTTGGGGTAGTCCATTCCAAGGCCCGAATCCATTGCCATGTAGGATAGGTCGCATAATTGGTGAAGACATGGGACTCGGACTTCTATAGCGACGCCTGTCAAAATCATTGAATCCATGGTCGTTGACCATGCTAGACACACGCATGATTTCTAAATAACACAAAATTTTGAAGAGGATTAGAAACATTATTGTTTAGAATTGGGCATTTATATTCTCTATGAAATGTAAGCATTAGATGTTAGTCATAATCAAGTCGTAACTGCCCTATCAGAACTATTTACATGATAAAAGTAAAATCAAGAAGTGTGTGAAGATATGTATTGTATGTTGCAAATATATGCTAAAATAAGCAGATTTGGATCCCTAAGAATAAATATATTATTAAATATTTTTCAGTTGCAATCCTGGAGAAAGTAGAAAACTTAAACTGGTTAAAAGTGTTGAATACACAGTTAACCAGGTAATCCACAGCTATCTAGATCATTTACTTGGGTTGAACCGTAGACTGAGCTTTAGGAAAGCAGAGAGACAGACTCCCAATATATTATGAAATAGTGTATTGATGTTTGTGGATACTTGCTCACCAACCTATGTACATGAAAAGAAAGATGAATCAGATGTCCGCCTATAAAAACATTTCCAAATCTAAGTTACATGTTGTAAAACTATATAACAGACCATATACAGGGTCACTTAATCTATAAAAGCTAAAATGTGAGGTGATAAATTGAGCGGTAGTTACCATTTGCTAGAGGCTAGAGCATTATTTATTTATTTCCAAATTAGTAAGTGAATGCAATATGTATATCAACCACGAGAAAAATATTTATTTGATCTTTTCACGTTGGTCTTGCCTAACTTTCGATATCTGGTTGTCGGAGAACAAACAATATAAGCCCAACTGCAACTTATGCTAGTTCAATTCCAAGAATTTGTTCCTTAAAAATGAAACAGTTTTCTAAAAAATATAGTGTGGCAATAAATAAAATGCCATGAAAATTGAAAACATATGTTTTAGATAAATAAACATTGTTCACAAAAAAAGCTGCTATGGCTAATTATTCATACAATGATTACACATTCAAAGCATCTTCACAATATAAATTCAACAGATTTTTGTATCCAGCAAGACAATTGGCCGTACATCGTTGTGTGCAAAATTTACTGATATATTCATGCTGTGTTCTAAAAGAAGGCAGCCACGTAGCCCACCTAGGTGGAGCCTTGGCACTAGGCGTAAGCCGCATAACCCTCACAGCTTGTCTGCCTCACCGTTTCAGCCTGCCTGGGTGGAAACCTAGCACCAAGAGTGACTAGTTGTCTAGTTGGCTAATTGGTGCTAGGTGCACCTAACAGAACACAGGTCATCCTGTCCACAATGTGCATGCCATTATCTGATGGTGATGCAATGAACAAATGATTGCTACTCTAAATATAAACCTTCAGTGGTAATGGTGCAATCTCTGCTGCTTCTAGTCAGTGGTGTTAAGGTCAGTTCTCAACTGTGCACGTCATTCTCACAAGTAACAAGTCAAAAGATATCAAGACATCTACATTCGTTAAAGGCAAATCCAATGTCAATCACCAAAACAGGGCAGCAAGGCTTGACACAATTGATGTATGCCATTTTTCGGTCATCTCAGTTTGCTTGGCAACGAAAAGTCCCAATACAAAACAAGAAGGCAACTTGCCTACTCTATCCAAACCATCACACAGAGCATCACCCAAACACACAAGCTGCAGACAAATCAGCATCTATCCAAGCATTGGCGTCGCCCAATTCCCTAATCCCGATTGCAAAACTATAGCTAAAAATCCCCCCTTGGCCACATGGAAAAAATTATCCTATCAATCTGTGACAAACAGTAAGAGAGATAAAAAAGATCTCACCTTGGTTCAACAGCCGGCTGCATATCGGCAGCACCTGCATGAAAGGCCCCAGCTTTTGATGCTCCGCAACAAGCTCGGCCAAGTACTGACTGCAAAAGAAACCAAGAATCGCACACCACGGCGGTATCACTATTCAATCGAAAAGCGCAGGCACCACCCCCCAAAAAAAAAACAATCTTTGGATCAAGAATTCGCAAGAAACAATCCGAGAAGCACAGAGAAATCATCAGCGACGCTTTACCTATCGAACTCAGGGTTGCTCCTAATCTGGGGCGATAGGGTTCTTGCAGGGGAGAAACCCTGGTTGTAGAGCCCTGACATGGTGGCGGCCGAGCGAGAGAGGGAGAGCGGAGGACAGGGTATTTTTCCTTCCCAAGGAAGGAGGCTGTGATCATAATAGAGGGGAGGGGGAGGGGCCCAAGATCAGAGGAAAGGTTTTGCTGCTTCAAGTTGCACCATCTGCTAGGGGTGGCTGCTTAGACAGTCAGGACCATTACGATAGCTAAACTTAGAAATTAGTGTTCTTACAAATTTTAGGTCTAAGCAAATATGATATTTATTTTGGGTGAGAGGCTAAGTGGAACCTAAAATAGGGAGTTCTTACTTCTCTTCATATTCTGCCTTCTCTGTTGGAGACAGACATTTTTGGGTGCGAGACCCATTTCCTTTATTGCGACCCATATCACATATAGATATCTTATTTTAGGTCCTATTGTTGGAGATAGACTTAGGGCATGTAGCTGGGAGCTGTATTTCGCACAGTCGTTTTTTGATAAAGAAACAGTAATAGCTCATGCTCATAGTTAAAGGTTGTACATTTAGAGTGTATTTGATATAACTCTAGCTTTAGTTTTTTTACCTACAGAGCTAGAGTCAAGCCAAACACTTTTCCTGGAGAGTAATTTCTAACGAGAGCAGTTCAAAAAAATAAATGGATGTGGTGGAGAATCTAGCCAGCTTAAAGTGTTCCACAAGCAAAACGTATTATCTAGAATTGCACGATCTTATCTCCAATTCCCCTCTAGTATGTGCATGCTTATATGATGTACGTCTTTCTTAATTTTAGAACTTGATTTTGGAATTTATTTCAAGTTTTTTGTCTTTTGTATTTGCATCTAGACCGCTAAAAATATAAGGGTGTGTGTTTGGTTCTGCTGTGAGCTGTGAAAAACTGCTGTGAGTTGTCTGTTGTGACTTGCATCTAGACCGCTAAGAACGAATATAAGTATAAAATTCTCATGTTAATATTTTTCATTGCTCTAGTCACTTGTTTCAACTCATAAGTACGTCGTAGTCTTGTTTGGATCAAACTACTTTCTTGCTCCAAATTGTAAATACTAATTAAATACTTTCGTATATCTAAATTTAGAAGAGCATGCATGGCTATGAACTTGCAAGAGGGATACACCATGTTCCTTTTTAGCGATTCAAAGGCATTGGTATCTCAAATTTAATTGATTTATCACCGATAAGCACTTATTTTTTTCATAATGATTGATAAGCACTTTGTTTTTTTAGTTTGTTCAAATTATAAGCATGCAAATTGCCTTTCATCTATCTTTTGTTCAAATGTAACTATGCAAGGTAATCAATCGAGTATTTGGATATACTACTTCAAACATTCTTGGATGATCAAAATTAATCCCTAAGGTTGCCATTGTAATCAATGACATTTATGAACACGATGGGGCATTTTGGATGATGTTATTTGTACGTATGAACTTACCGATTTTTATGTTCTTGATGTAGTATTTTGCTAGAAACCTAGAATGTTTGTTTGTTTTATATTTAATTTTTTTGCATGAACATATCAACTTTTTGGGACAAGTATTTGTTTGACTTCTTAAGGGAGTGTAAGGGTGTATTTGGTTGAGTGTGGTTGTGGAAAAAAGCTGTTGGGTTGTAGGCTGTGGAAAAGCTAATGTGGGATGTCAGCTGTGAGAAAACTGAAAGTCGTTTGGCTGAAACAACTGTGAAGCTGCTTTGAGCTGTGAGTTGTGTAAAAAATTCAATTTATGAAATTTTGTATGGTTGAATGAAATTTGAAATGTCAATTTATGAAATTTTGTATGGTTGTATGAAATTTGAAATTTTAATTTATGAAATTTTATATGGTTGTATGAAATTTGAAATGCCAATTTATGAAATTTTGTATGGTATGAAATTTAAAATTTCAATTTATGAAATTTTGTATGGTTGTATGAAATTTGAAATGTCAATTTATAAAATTTTGTATGGTTGTATGAAATTTGAAATGTCAATTTGTAGAATTTTGTATGGTTGTATGAAATTTGAAATGTCAATTTATGAAATTTTGTATTGTTGCAAAGCCAAAGCCAATAGCTACAGAAAGCAGGGTTGGAAGAGCTTTCACATTTTCACTGTGCTAAAAGTTGCTTTTACTAAAAATTGCTGGCTTAAAATATGTCCTTTAGTTTGGCTTTTCGCTTCCAGGAAGCAAAAGCTGCTCCCGAAAGCCAAACCAAAGGCAATTATGTGATGAAGAGGGAGGCATTGATGCCTTTCATCGTATTATTGCTGATGATTTAATTGCTACTGTAGAAGAGAGTAGTTTAGTTTGTAACGGGTAGTAAAGGATGTACGAATGATTTTATCATTTATGATCGGAATAAGTCTACTTAACTTCTTAAACTATTGAGGTATGTATATTTAACTCCCTAATTTTAAAAATCGGGTATTATAAACATTGTTCTGTCTAAAACCAGCTATTTAACCCCTTTAGTTATTTTTATGCGCGGTTTTGCTAGGCTACCTATCCACATTGTATAGTTTCTTCGCGGATCACTATTCTCTCTTTATCTCCACGAGATGTAGCTGAGTTTCTATTTAAATAAATGTAGGCCCTCTATTAGGTTACGAGAATCAATTCAAGTCCAATTCCAGGATTAGGTTAGATTTTAAATCATTGTATAAAAACTCATTCCCATTATGCAATTTTGGTGCCCTCAATGTGAGAAATCACACCCCTGGTTCTTTGTCATCGAGCTTTTCATTCACATGTCTTTAATGTGGTGAGCTGAATCACGTCATGTACTAATAAAATCACACCGTGTAGACATCCAATGTGGCAAAATCACACACTAAAACCACCAAGGGATTAAGTAGCAGGTTTTAGATAGAACAAGATCTATAATATCTAGTTTATTAGGTTAGGGAGTTAAGTACACACACCTCAATAATTTGGGTTTGGGGGGCTAAGTAGACTTATTTCTTTATGATATATTTTTCAATTTGGTATTTTACAGATTTTCTGCTAGTCCCGATTGCAGTAATGGTCAAACTCTACTATTTGAAAGTGATTATCTAGGAGTCAATACTTGAGAGTTTAGATGAAAGTCAATGCTCCTCTTTAATTAATGAAATCCACCTGATTTTTCGGTGTACTTATACTGCTAGGTTGTTTCCGTGGTTGGATTATGTATCAGAGATTTTTTATCAGAGATTTTTTGAAGGAAGTGGGATTATGTATCGTTAAGTGCTTGTGCATTGCAATGAAAAATAAAATAATTATAACATTAAAAAATACTATACAAATAAAGTAAGTGAAGCCGAAAGTGTGAGAAAGAGTAATGGTGGTGATAAATCTATCATCATTAGCTTTTTTAAAAAATAATATAGATATAGATAAGGAATAGTTAAGAGTGAAAGGATGCTTAGAACTCGTATTATAAGAAGATTGAATAATTGATGGTCAGTAGAAAAGTAATACTTTAAAAACGTTTATATTCCGATACAAATTTCAAAATAGTAAGAGTGTTTGTATTTTGAAAGTAACAAGTTCGAATGAAAATACAGTTGACACCTTACGGTTGTGCAATTTGACACTACAGAAATTGGTGGTGAGAGATATTTGCCCACAATTAATTTTAAAATCCGAAATGATTCTTTCGAATTTCACCCACAAGTACACAACATTAAAAAAAACAACTAAACCAGAAGGGACTTCTGCCGGAAGAAGTCGTTTGATCCGTGAATGCGATAAAGGGAAAGAAGTCAAGAACTTACTGATAAGATTAAGCAATGTCAACATTGAGTCATTGACATGCCCACAAAGACATAAACCAACATTTCATTGCATGACTTGGTGACAGTACATGGTTCATGGTTCAATACATGTATTGGTACATGTAAGACACACGGACACACACAAAGACTCAAATAGAAGAGAAACTACTACTACTATTACATCTACTCCCAGATCATAAGAGTAGTTGACTTCATCACTGGGTTTGCATCTTTGCATTTTCCAGTTGATGACTATATCAGTGGTCCATGGGTGTTGGCAAGCTCCCAACACTGCCAGCTCCGATCATACATCAGTCTCATTTTCCCAAAAGTCATGAGAACTCAATCGTAAGCACAGCGCAATGATGACCTGATCCTGCTCCCTTCAGACAATCCTCGGCAGCTTCATCTAAGCAGTGCTCGGCTGCAACAAAACAGAGCAAGAGCAAGACACTACAAACACTGGAACATATGCTGCACATATGACTTTGTTGTTTATTAGAAAGCGAAAACCTCCGTTTCTTATTTACTTGTCATCTTAGACATCACTACATCAGAAAATCAATACTTTGATTATTACAATATTACTATCTTCATTTTTTTTCACTTTTGTAAGGATATTACAAGCATTGTTATATTGAAGTACTTCTGGTGACATATCTAGCAAAATTACTTCCACATGAAAAATCAAAACAACAGTTTCAGCAAGGTTCACTGCATCCATTATAAGATGCCCAAAGAAACTTGGAGGTGATTTCTGAACAGGATGTGTGGTTCAGTCTCATTAACTGCTCTCTTCATTAATGAATACACAATTTTAAAACACATGGCATCAAAGACAACTAAATTGGGTCATCAACGTCAACAAGTTTTTTGAGATAGGAACAAGAGAAATGGTCATAAAAAGTATTCATAGCATAACATTTTTATCACTAGTTATGTATTTAGTTTCAAAGGGAGCAACAACTTGAACATAGTTCTATGTTTTCAGTATAAATCCAGGCACACCAAGCAAACAAAAGTAAACATAAAAAAGAGAAATGATCACAAAAAACATTCATAGTATAACATTTTTATTACTAGCTTTGTTGGCTTGGTGTGCCTAGATTTCTACAGAAAACAGAGAACTATGTTCAAGTTGTTGCTCCCTTTGGAACTACATACACAAGGGCAGGAAAACAGAGCAAAATAATGAGACCTGAATTGGCAGTCATGAGAGCAATGTAAATTTAATGTTAGCTATCATAAACCAGGACCCTTCTACCTTCTTACCCACAGCATCAACTGAGAAACCAAGTCATTGGTTGTACGGTCGTACCCCTTAACTGCACAATTATATATTTATATTTAGTATTTTAGTGCGTTTTCCCAGAAGGAAATTATCAGGGATGTTTTCCACAGTGATAAATAAAGTTCAAGTCTTGCCCTATAGATAACAGTAGAATATAAAAATGATCCATATTTGTGGAGGAAGGAGTATATGAATTATGAATGCGATATTCAAATACATGTGGTGGAAGTATGTCAATGAGTAGCAGAACCATGTTTGTCAATGGCTTATCAGGCTCGAAAGAGGCATGAATCTGATCATCCATTGACATATCTACCAAAAACATGGATCTGCTACCCATTGACATATTTCGACCACATATATTTTTTTCTACCATACTAAGGTAAAGATCAAAGTTATAGACTTAATGTTAGAAACTGAGAACTAAAAATAGATCTACATTTATGGACAAAATGACATGCTGGAGCAAACAGCAGAACAGTACAGAAATATATTCATGTTTGGATTTGTTATATTAAATACTCACTTCTGAGTTCTTTGTTAATTGTTATTTTTGCTAAGTTAATGAATCTTCCTAAGTAATATTTTCGCTAACTGCTAAGTAAATGCAAGTTACTAATAGATGAACAGATCATAAAGACTAGGGGTAAAGTCGTAAAGAAATACTGAGAAGTAGCAGCTCGAGTAAGCGGAGAAGAACCCAAACCCTAACCCTAGCACATGTCCATTTGGGGGGGAGGCGGCGGGAGTAGCGCCGCCGGCGCCGTGGCCTTCTTGGAGCGGCGGTAGGAAAGCATGGAAGAGACAAGGTAGGCGTCGGCGACGAGGCACACCGACACCGCGGCCCAGTCGGCGACCTGCCAGAAGAGCGTCTCATACGCCGGCGCACTACGCGGGTGGACAAAGATGCCGCGGAACCCGGTGGCCAGGAGCAAGTACAGAGCGAGGGCGGCGGTATAGAGCACCAGGAAGACGGCGGAGACGACAGGGGTCTCCTTCGCCATGGCCGGCCGAGAGGAGCAAAAGCTTCAGGACGCAAGATCTGACGCGCAGGGAGAAGTAGATTAGGAGAGGAGAACCTTCAAGATCCAAGACTCGATGCGCTGGGAGGAGGAAGGCGACGCGACGGATTCAAGATCTGATGTGATGCGCGGGGAGGAGGAAGACGACTCGCTATTTATCGGCGACCCTCCGAAACCGACTTAAGGTCGAACTCCGAGTCGGAGCTTGCCTTCGCCGGTAAGGATATACCCTAATTCTTATTTCTTCCATACCTGGAGACGGGGCTCCTACTCCGAGTCGGATTCAGAAATGGAGGGGGACTCCACCATCCGCGGATTGTCCGGCGACGAGTCGGAGAGCACTTCTCCACTCCGGGGCTCGGAGGTCGGAGCCTGGGCGGGGTGGTCGCCGGCGAGGGGGATTCCATTTGCTCCGTTTTGGGTTTGGATGGAGCCACGGAGCGCAAGCCCATTTTGGCGGTGTTTGGATTAGACGCAAATTTAGCCCGTGTCACATCGGATGTTTCAACATTAATTTGAAAGACTAAACATGAACTAATTATAAAAATAATTATAGAATCGGAGACTAAATTGCGAGACAAATTTTTTAAGCCTAATTAATCCATAATTAGGAAATATTTACTGTAGCATCACATTGTCAAATCATAGTGTAATTAGACTCATTAGATTCGTCTCATGAATAATCCTCCGATTATGAATGGGTTTTGTAAATAGTCTACATTTAATACTCCAAAATAGTATTTAAACATTGGATGTGACAGAGGCTAAAATTTTAGCCCCTCATCCAAACACCCCCTTTATGTTATTTTCTTTAGTTAATCATCTTTGTTTGAAATTTTTTTATATCACTTACAAATACTACTTTCAGTTAATAATTATTTTGATATAATACATTCAGCACTAATTTAGTAACTTTATTTAAAATAAAGTATGTTTATAATAAAGAAAAAGTATATTTTACCCACAAAATATCACTGTATAAACAGTGTTCTAAAACGCGGCTCTAGGCGCCCGCCTAGGTGGCAAAAGGCACTGGGCGCCAGCCCACCGCCGCGCGGAGGCTGGCTGGGCGGGTGGGGGCGCCTAGGCAGGTCAACCGCGGCCTAGGCGGTTGACCGCGGCGCCTAGGTGGCCCGGAACCGGCGGCGGGAGGGGAGCAGGTAGCCAGATTTGGCGAGAGGAAGGAGGCAAGCGGCCAGATCCGGCGGCGGCGG
Organism: Zizania palustris; assembly: GCA_019279435.1. NCBI lineage: Eukaryota > Viridiplantae > Streptophyta > Magnoliopsida > Poales > Poaceae > Zizania > Zizania palustris. The sequence goes on from JAAALK010000282.1 coordinate 26,568,819, forward strand.
GAGGTCGGCGGGAGGGGAGCTGGCTCGGCGGTGCGGGATCAAGCTGCTGGAAGCCCGCTCGGTCCGGATTCAACGGCCAGAGGACGCTGCAGCTGCATGCGGAGGCAGGAGGGGAAGACACCTGAACACCTCGCGAGCAAGGAGAAAAACAAACACATGTGTCTGGGTGCCTGCTAGGAGGAGAGGAAAAGGTTGTAGACTTTGGGTGAGAGGAGAGGAAAAGGCTGCCTACTAGTACTAGGAGGAGAAGAAAAGGCCCTAGACAGGAGAGGAGAGGAAAAGGCTGCCTGAACCAGAAACACCTTGGGAATTAGGAACAGTTGTGTGGGAAAAAGAAAAATAAAGTAATGAAGCCTGGGGACCAGCAAAATAAAGTAATAAATTCCTAGGAACTAATGACTAAACTCTTGAGAACCATTAAAATTAATGGCTAAACTCCTGGGAACTAGTAAAATTTATGACTGAATTGCTGGCAACTAGAAAAATTAATAGCTGGAATTAGTAAAATGAACAGAAACAGCTAGATCTGGGTGCCGCCTGGGCGCCGCCTAAGCGCCGCCTAGGCGCCCCTTGGCGCTAGCCGCCGGGTCGCCACCCGACTAGCGCCTAGCGCCTTTTAGAACATTGTGTATAAATGATATATACCAGAGAAATAACCTCAATTGTGGTGGTTATGTTATTTATATTAATAATATCTAAAATTTAAAATAGGGAGCAGTAAAGAGAATCTCTTTTCTTATTTTTTACTCTATACTATTTAAAAATAAAATAAAATAGGAGGCTTCGTATCTAAATTATATTTTTATGTTTTAAAATGCTTTAGTAGTCTCACCATATTTTATCTATATATAATTTATTATGAAAACTTTATAGTGCCTCCAAAATTATATAAACCATCCAATTTATAGATCGAACGTCTCATATTTAAAATTGATGACTTATTATCTCCTTATAACCATCCTTTCCTCCGTGAAGGCTCACATGCATGCATGTAGGTTATTTTCTTTTCATGCATACTATTTGTTAACTGTTGTTTGTGCTAAGTTAATGGATCTTAGAAATGGCTGACCAACAGCATGAAATCACATGAAATTTTCCTAAGTAATATTTGTGCTAAGTAAATGCAAGTTATTAATAAATGACCAGATTATTAAAAACTCGAAAGACTAGGAATAAAGAAATAATGAGAAATAGTCTGTGATGCTGAAACATCAGGAAGAAACGCGAAGAATCTTTTGGATAGACGTAGGTCGAGTTCGTGTCGAAAAGGCCCTAAACCTAAACTCTAGCACAAATCCATCACAACGGGAGCATCAATACTAGCAATACGAAAAGACGTAGTAGACAAGGTCATGAAATGCTCGATCATATAAATTTTCCACATACCTCCCAAACCTACTATATATTATGTAAGTCTAACATAAAAATCTTGGCATACCAAGAACACATATATATGTTCAATGGACTAGACACATGGTCATGTAAATCGAAGAGCTCGTTACTAGGAGTAGTATCAGTCAGACTTTATACATGTCGTAAGAGAATAGGTGATCTGAGATGAGTTTGGTCACAGCCATAAACACATAACACTGCATGTGCGTTGAGACCTGAGACCATGGTTAACAAAAACGGCTCCATATCCTGTGCACAAAACCTCTAACGTACACAAATGTACAAGCCTCATCGTAGCTCCACATCTAAAATCTAATGATTCCGAAGAGATTTTTTTGCAAACTAGCATAAAGAAGTGGGGGTGCACTACGGAGGGACCTTTTTGCAAAAATAAAGGGTCATTGGATTTTAGATGTGGCCTGTGGCGCTACGATGAGGCTTGTGCATTTGTGCATGGAGAGAATTTTGTGCACTGGATACGGAGCCAACAAAAACTATGGTTACGATGTAGTCCAATAGCCACAATTTTTTTGGTTATTTCACCGCTGTTGATTAGTAATAATTAATCCGGTTACTACTAAATCAGGCTAGTAACAGTGGTAACCAAACAAAATACTATTGTCCGGTTGTTACTAGTAACTAGTCGGTTAACAATTTGGTTAATCAGGTGTAGACCAAATTAATATTAAGTGTGCAATAGACGCTGAAATAAATGGTTAAGTTGACAAACTAAAGCAAATGTGTTTGTTGATGAATATGGAATTATTGACATTATGTTGTCTCTGGAATACAATTTTCATTCAAGTAAAAGACTGATCTTTTTCTCGCTTATATATGAATGGGAGATTATCAACACCCACATTATATTCAAGCATAGAATGATCGACCTCCCTATATACAAAGGATTTCTACGGAGAAGAGAAGTGGTTTATAAGACATTATAATTATTGAGCTAATACATTTGAGAACAAACATAATGAAACACGGTTGAACACACCAATGCAAGCTAGCTTAATGATAACCAAATACCAAAAAGAACACTGCTAAACTTGTCAGATCATTTGTCACTGTCTCTAATGTATGGTAAGTATATTACAATTTGATAGTTGATGTCATGTTGGATCTGAATTGTAAGCTCCTATTGCCTCCCTCTAAGCCTGGTAAATTATGTTCATGAACAAATCTGACAGGAGTAAGTGGCATGCTCAAAAGCCAAAGATGGAATCAGGAAATGTGAGGTCATGACCGATATGCATTTTTTTCACAACACCTACTCGATACTGGCTGCATTCTTGATACTTCCCATGCTCAATATTGCCTTTTTTTCTAGGAAATATATCAGGTAGATGAAGAGATACAATAGTCATCCTCAATGGCCTGTTCATCTACCTGAAATCAGGAAATGATTTAGTCAGGTTAACACACTAATGAGAATTTCACAATAGCTATGAATAAGCCTACCCTTAAATTGAAAGTTGAAAAATGTTAATGCCCAGTTTCCTTCACTCCTTTTGTGGATGAACAAACTGAAATGATAGCTTTCAACTGGACGTTTACATGTGCCATTCAACTTATTCAGTTGAATTTCATCTATACACCCATGGGTTTTGTCAAAAGTTTTGTGCATTGTCATGATTTCTTCAAGCTCATTCACCATCCAGTTGGCATAGCTAGCTTTGGGTTTGACCTAGCAAAACCAGTCTTGGCTATGTGGTAGTTGGACAACATGATATTGCATTGGTCTAATATTTATTGGTATCGATATTGGCCTCGTTTTGTATTAATTATAGCGGTAAATAATCCGGTTTCTACTTTTATTGATTCGGTGTCATAGTAACCAGGTCGGTTACCATTAGACCTAAAACCATATTATTACCATAATATATTCATATAGAGATTTAGGCTCACACATATTCAACACATTTTAAGCATTGCACACGTACACATACACAATAATATCGACTTGGATGGGATGACATCGTTGACATTATATTCCTGATACCTCATATGCCTATCATATTTGTGCATGTATGTCGATGAAAATAAATTGGGGCGGACATCGAACAAGACATACCCTCGTAGGCATGTACATATATATTCGAAATGTAACGTGCATGTGGAGAAGGGTCAATAATAAGACTGAACATTGGCAGTTGAGTTATAAAGCTTTAATTTGTACTTGCTAAATGAATTTATGGATGTGTAATGGCTATGAACATGATTGCACATGAATACTGACGTTAGAGATATCATGTTCTTTAGTTTTGTGGATGATAATTAAATGAACTGAAGAGTTTTTAAGCAAACACATTCAGGCATTCAGTTGGATCCAAACTCCAAACTAAATGACAGGAAATACAATTATTAGTGACCTCATATGTGATTTGAAAGGAGAGTAACATCACTACCGGAGAACACATCATTAGTACTATTTGTTAATTGTTGTTTTTGCTAAGTTAATGAATATTACAAATGGTTGACCAACATCATGAGATCACATGAAATTTTCATAAGTAATATTTGTGCTAAGTAAATGCAAGTTATTAATAAATGACTAGATCATTAAAAACTCAAAAAACTAGGGATAAAGAAATAATGAGAAATAGTCGTGATGCCGAAACATCATGAAGAAACATGAAGAATCTTTTGGATAGCCGCAGGTCGAGTTCGTGTCGAAGGCCCTAAACATAAACCCTAGCACAAATCCATCACAACGCGGGAGCAGCGATACTAGCGATACAAAAAGACGTAGTAGACAAGGTCATGAAATGCTCGATCATATAAATTTTCCACATACCTCCTGTTGACACGAAAACGTGCCCCCACACTTGGATCAGTTCGACGATCAAAAAATGTGCGGATACTTAGGGACAAGCCTAAGCGTAACACAACACTAATGTCGCGTTCCGACTACCCTTAACAGTGGTAAGAGGGGTGGAGTCGCCAGGTAATTAGATCACACAGAAATAATCCAATTAGCCGAAAAGAAATATATTAAACAGATTAAATCAGCAAGCTGAGCGGAGCCTGACTAATTCGAAGTATATAGTGCGAAGAGTATCACCGAAGGGTACCTTAGGCGTGTGCTGTGAAGAATCCCGCCGAAGAGTACCTTCGGTGTTCAGACTAATCTGTCCGAAGGCAGGCTCCGAACAGATCTCGACGCGACAATCACCTCCGAACAACGGGGTTCAGCGCAAAGTCTCTGACACGATAAAATAACTCAAACGCAGCGCGCCAGCGTGACTTCATCTGACGCGGGGTGTGAACGTGGCGAAGCTTGTCGTGATGAAGCCTGCTGCAGAGCGTGCTGGCGCGCAGGACTCAGTCAAACCGACAACAGCGTGACGATCTGACACGGGTAGTCGAAGCGTTATTTCCGTCGAAGGGTGCTTTGATAGCCTCCGAAACCAGTCTCCTGGCTTCGGATACCTCCGGCGAAGTAGCACCGAGCGTGAAAACCTGCAACAGAACAGAGATCAAGTGCCAATTCGGCCTGGGGACCGAATTTTGCTAAGTGTTGCACTAGAGAAACGAAGGTAGCAATTTGTTACGTAGATTAACGGGTACTTCACAGGCGAAGTAACAAGGCGATAACAATCTGTTACGTAAATTAACGGGTACTTCACAAGAAAAGTATCAAGGTTTACCACTGTTCCAAAGTGGCCGGCGGAGGGCTTCCAGGCAAACCCACGAAGGTTGTAGAAAAGTAAAGATAAAAGTAAAGGTACGGTTCAAAGCTAGGGCTTTGTGTTTGATTTGTGTTGGGGGGTTTAATGAACCAACCTCACCCCTATATTTATAGGGGCCAGTCTTCTAATATCTAAGATTAATCTATTAAGATTCAGCCTAATCATGCGTAGGGATAAAATTAGCCAAAATCAGACTCAAACTCTATCTTTGGAATTCAACCCGAAGTGGGCCTTCGGCTAGGCGCGCCGAAGCCTGCTCCTCGGGCCGAAGCTTCGACGAGGCAGGCCTCCGAGGCCTTCGGGCCGAAGCTAGCAGGCCTACTGGAAGCTTCTGAAGCCCATATCTTCAATGGGCCTTCGGCCCTGTAGGGATTCGGTCCGATCCAGGACATGTGTATTTTTGGCCCAAATTACCAAAATTGATATTTTGACAATCTTAACCATTTAATGCCATTGTTTGCTATCAACACATGCCCCCTGCCTTTTAGTGAACTAAGTGAACTAAAATCATAACAAGCTAAGGACGATACCTCTCATATCGACCTTTTGACACTCTCAAGCTGTTTGCCACACACTCGGGAAATACCTTTTCAAGTACCTGCCATTCAAAGCTCTTCGAAACCGCTCTCCTTGTAGAGATTCTAACACATACGCATTACTTGGAGCGATTTCGACTATTTTGAAAGGGCCTTCCCAACTAGGTGACCATTTACCAAATTTAGGGCTCTTAGTGCCTAAGGGCAAAATCGTCTTCCAAACCAAGTCACCCACTTGAAACAATTTTGGTTTAACCTTCTTATGGTAGGCTTTAGCTACTCTCCTCTTATCTATCTCTATAGCTTCTAGAGCCCTTAGCCTCTTATCGATCACTTCTTCTAGATTATCCTTCAAAAGAGTCTCATACTCATCGACCGATAAGCCATCTTGCTTTAGAACTCTTAAAGAGCCAAGATCTACTTCTAGAAGTAGAACAACTTCTTGTCCATATACTAACTCATATGGACTAACTTTGGTAGCACCGTGCTTTACAATTCTACAAGCCCATAGTGCCTCAGAAAGCACTTCATGCTACCTCTTAGGGAATTCTTTGATTTTCCTCTTAATGAGCTTAATCACAGTTTTATTACTAGACTCGGCCTGACCATTGGCCTGAGCATAGTATGGTGGAGAGTTTACCAACTTAATACTGAGAAACCAAGGGTTGGTTTCCGTATTTGTGATGAGTGATTGACAGGCTTGTAACCTCTGGTTCGAAGGGGTACCTCCGAAGGGGGTTCGGAGGTTGGACCTCTGAAGGTGTTCGGAGGTGGTTTCACCGAAGGGTTCGGTGGTTTGGTTGCTGCAGCTGTTTCAGCGGAGTGTGCCTGTCGGAGGGATCCGACAGTACACAATGACTAGGTGTGTACCGAAGGTCTCGGTACTTTGGGCGGTACACCGGAGTGTGTACCGAAGGTTGCTAACCCGGAGAGGTCTCCGAAGTACTGGATACACTTGTCTGTTTGTCTGTGGTGCGCAGGGACTACGGAGGCGACGGACGGACGTAGCAGGTGAACCTGGGTCAAGCGGGAGGCTTGATGCCAGGGGAGCAGGGAGCTCCGTCACGGTGGCTGCGAAGGGGTCTGGGTCGGTCCTCGGGTCGAGGTGCGCCAGGTGAAGGCAGTAAGTGCGGAGCGTGGCTCCGGGTGAAGGTACTCCGAGACAAAGTCCTCGGAGGCGAGGCACTTCGAAGGGTACTCCAGATGGAGTAACTTCGGAGTATGGTGGATCAAGTCCTCTGTGGAGGCAAAGCGTTCGAAGTGTGCTCCAGAGGGAGACATTCGAAGGTACCCGACGAAGGTCTCAGAAGTCGAGGCGCATCGAAGGCATGGTCCGGGTGAGGCTCGTCGAGGAGTGTGCTCGGGGAGAGACACTGCGATAAAGTGCTCATGGAATGCTTCGTGCGGAGGCCTTGGACGAAGGAGGGACTTCGAAGGGTAGTACTCCTAAGGTGGGGCTTCAGAGTGAGGAAGGCTTCGGAGCGAGGCTAGCTCCGGAGCGAGGTTGACTTGTGGTACTTCGGCCATGCATGGCTTCGGTACACGGACTGACGGAGTTCGAGCTGGGAGTAGCTGCGAAGCCGAGGTGGTCCACTCCGGAGGTGGTGGTACGAAGGCCCAAGGCTTTGATGGCTTCGGCTCAAAACCGTCACTGTATCAGAGGCTATCTTCGGTGAAGCGAAGGCCGTCAGGCTCAAGGCTTCTCACCGAAGCTACCACACCCTTCGCGTGCGAAGGGGGGCTTCAAGAAGGTCAAAGACTGCAAAGGCTGACACTATCTGCTCTGCAAAAAGCTGACGCTGTCCCCTCTGCAAAGCTGACAGAGAAGCCTCCAGAATAAAGTTGACTACCTTTTGTACCCCGCCATTCTGTAGAGACAAAACTGGTGTAAACCCTAGGGGTAAAGTAGTCAATTTACTTGGGTGAACTGCGAGCTATAAATATGGGGGCTGGGTAGGTAACATTTAACACTTTGAGCATTTACTGTTGAGCTCCTGTACTAGCCTCCTCATACTTTGAATACATCCAGTGAGTTCATTTTTGTGTTCCTTGTTCAAGCGGCGAAGCCCTGCTTCTGTGTGCTTTTTGCTTGAGCTTGTTTTACATACCTCGCTGCATACTTCGTCCATTTGTGTGTCACCTTGAGTGACTTGTGACAGTGCATCTAAGCCTGTGTTGACGAAGTGTGTTGTGTGCGAAGTGTGTTTTTCAGTGCGCATTCGCTCTGTGTAACAGGAGGCCAGACCTCGCTGCTTACTAGCGAAGCCCTGATCGAAGCCCGTTTTGCTTCTCGTGTCTGAACCCTTAGCGAAGTCTGTTTAGTGTGCATTTAGACCTTCGCAGAACGAAGCCCAGCACCAGTTGTTGTCGCTAAGTTTTAGGTCGAAGTCCTCGGAGGGTAGTCCACTCTTGCGAAGGGTGAAGTGCGAAGCCTGCTCGAAGCACCCTGTGTGCGGAGCCTGCACTGACTTAGCAGAGTTGTTTTCGGGGTCGTGGGTGGAGCGAAGTCTGCTTGGCTTCGGACTTTTACTCCTTGCGAAGCCTGAGTTCAGAGCTATCAAGTACCTCCGAACCAGACCTTCGAAGGTTGGTGTTCGAAGCCTGTTCCGTAGTAGACAGAATTAAATCCGAAGGCTGTTTTTAGCCCAAGTTTTTAAAAGATCCCATTCACCCCCCCTCTGGTCGCCGTTTCCGGTCCAACAATTGGTATCAGAGCAGGTTAAGATCACCAGGTGACCTTAACCGGTTTTGTGATCTGTTGGCGGCATGGACAGAGCTAGTAAAATTCCTCTGTTCGATGGGACTGATTTTGCATACTGGAAGGTGCGCATGGAGGCTTACTTGTTAAGCCAAGGAAATGCAATTTGGGAGATTGTGGACTCACAATACTCCATCCCTGAGACTCGCACCTCTCAAACAGAGAAAGATCAGTATAATGCCAACTCCGAGGCTAGGAATATACTGTTCATTGGTTTGAGCCGGAGTGAGTTCGATAGGGTGCAGCACCTTAGGACTGCTAGGGAAATTTGGACCACTCTCACTATTTTCCATGAGGGCTCTACTCAGATCAAGGCCAAGCGCCAGAGCACATACAATCAATAGTATCAGCTGTTTGTGCAGGCACCTGGTGAATCTATAGATGCCATGTTTTCGCGCTTTGATGCTATAGTGAGTAACTTGCGGTCCAACGAGACGCTTGCTTACAATAATCATGACAGGGCTATTAAGCTTCTCTATGCTCTTGACCGTAGCATATGGGAAGTAAAGATATCCAGCATTGAGGAGTCCACAGGTTATGACACATTGACCTGTGATGAGCTCTTTAGCAAGCTGAAGTCCACAGAGATTGCCAAGGCATCTCTTGCTGTGCACTGAAGCTCTTTGCCACAGCCATTGGCATTGGTTTCTAGCACTAGCCGTGGCACCGCTGCAGAACCAAGCACATCTGGTACTTGTGTTCTTGCAGATGGTTTTGCTTTGTCCTCCCTGGTCTCCGTCACAAAGGAGCAGGTGGACACTCTGGATGATGATGAGCTTGCTCTCATTGCCAGAAGGTTCACCTGTTTTCATCATGAAAGACGGGATCAGAGGAGAAGTGGTTTTAGTGGTTGCTTTGAATGTGGCGACACTTCTCACTATTAAGGCCAATTGCCCTAAGCTCAAGAAGAGAGATGAGAGTGAGCGCCCCAAATACCACAAGAAGGAGAGGAAACCCTTTGTGAAGGGCAAGCGCGGCAAGATGGCTAAGAGAGTAGCCAAAGCCGCTTCCAGAGCATTTGTTGCTGCTCTCAGCGACATCGACACTTCCTCAACTGAGGAGTCGAGCTCTGAGGAGGAAGAGTCCCCAAGGAAGGAGGACAAGAAGGACAAAAAGGGACGAGACTTCACCGGCCTTTGCTTCATGGCCGACAGCGATCACAGCGGCGATGAGCTTGACTCATCTGAGGTACCTCTATCATCTGACCAGCTTTTAATAAAATTAGATGAGCTGAATGAAGTAGTTCTCGGTCAGGATAGATTACTTGTGCAAGCCGCTAGAGAAAGAAAAGACCTTAGACTTAGGCTAGAATCTGTTTCTACTGAATATGCCATGCTTAAGTCTAAAGTAAATGATGCTGAATGTGAATCTTGTTCTGTTGTCATGGGTGAGCTTGCTCAGTTGCGTTCTGTACATGCTCAAACTCTTTCTGAGCTTGAGACTGCACAGAAGCAGCTTTTGGTGGTGGATTCTAGACCTCATGATAATGCTGAATGCATGAACTGTTCCTTATTGCGCGAGAGCATTGATTTACATGATAAACATGTTCATGATTTAGAGGCTAGATTGGAGAGGGCCGGTAGTTCTAAGGATGTGCAGCCTGTTTGTGACACGTGCATTACCCTTAAGGACCAGCTAGGCACTGTTAGAGAGCGAGCTGAGAACCTCATGTCAGAAAATGAATACCTTCTTTCCGTGGTTAACAAATGCACTGAGGGAAAGGGTAGGATGGACTTGCTCTTGGCTAAGACCAAGATGTGTGCTGACAGAGCAGGGGTAACTCTAGGTTTGGGTTTTGAGAGAATTTCTTCAGACATTAAGAACAAAACTGTTTTCACCTCACCCACTACCTTAGAGAAAGAGAGAGCTCTGTTAGACACCCCATCAACCAAAAAGCCTACCCGACCACCAAAGAAAACCACTCCTCCTGCCAAGAAAAATCCTCCCAAGAAAACCACTCAGAAGAAGCCCAAGGAGCCTGTGAGAGTTGCTCCTGTGACCCATGAGAGTGCCCCCAGGAGAATTTTTCATTGTTCCTACTGTCAGAGGGCGGGTCATTTGGTTGGGTTCTGTTTTCGTCGCATCAAGGATGAGCGACGCTCTCAGGCGATGAGTTACCAGGACATGCATTATCCATCTTTAGGTATGTATGAGTCTGAGTTTTACTATCGTCCTGCTTTTGAGGCTCCTCGTGCTTCTCAGAGAGGTTTTGCTCCTCGAGGTGTTCACCATGTTCCATATGGTGGTAGACCCCGGGCGAGTAGTTTTGTACCTCATCAGAGTAGGAGACCTCGACATGTTGTTCGATCACAGCATGTAGGTAGACCTCGCACTTTGCATCATTTAGATTATCATGTGCGTAGACCGTCTACTTTTACTGTGCCTACTACTCGTGTCACTCAGTGCTGGATGCCTAGTCATTTTTTCACTCACCCCAGCACTGAGCGATCGAGATTTTCTTATCATGTGTAGGCGACAGATCGAGGCTTGGAGGGCACGTGGATCATGGACTCCGGTTGTTCGCGCCACATGACCGGAGATGCAGCATGGTTCTCCAGCCTCACAACAACCAAGCAAAGGGAACATATCACCTTCGGAAACAATCGAAGGAGTAGAGTGAAAGGTAAAGGTGTGGTAAGAATTAACTCGAATTTCACTCTCAAAGATGTTGCTTTGGTTGAAAACCTGGGATACAATTTGCTGTCTGTATCTCAGTTGCTTGATGAGGGCTTCGAAGTGCGATTTCATCGCGATACTTCGCAAGTGCTCAATTCTGATGGCGTTGTGGTGTGTAAGATCTTTAGAGTTGGGAGAGTTTTTGGAGCTGATTTTTCAGAGTCATCTGGTTCTTCTCATTGTCTTGTTGCACATTCGACTTCTGAGCTTTGGAAATGGCATAGGAGACTAGGGCATATGAGCTTTGAGTTGCTCGCTCGTCTGAGCGCCCTAGGTCTAATCCGAGGATTGCCAAAGCTCAAGTTTGAGAAGAATTTAGTTTGCGCTCCTTGTCGCCATGGAAAAATGATTGCCGCTTCGCATTCGCCAGTCACCACAGTGATGACTGAACAACCCGGAGAACTTCTCCATAAGGACACTGTAGGTCCTGCTCGGGTTAGTTCTTTAGGCGGCAAGTGGTATGTTTTAGTGATTGTCGACGATTTCTCTCGCTACTCTTGGGTCTTCTTTCTTGCCAGCAAGGATGAAGTGTTTTCACACTTTCGGAGCTTGGCTTTGAGACTTTTTACTAAACTCCCTGGTGCATTAAAATTCATTCGAAGTGATAATGGCACTGAGTTCAAGAACAGTCTCTTTGTTGACTTTTGCATGGAGCATGGCATAGAACATCAATTCTCTGCTCCGCGGGTCCCTCAACAGAACGGTGTCGTTGAGAGGAAAAACCGCATTTTGGTTGAGATGGCTAGGACGATGCTCGATGAGCACAGGACTCCTAGGAAATTCTGGGCTGAGGCCATGAACACTGCATGTTACATCTCAAACCGAATCTTCTTGCGCTCAATTTTGAATTTGACATCTTATGAGCTGCGTTTTGGGAGACAACCCAAGGTTACTCATCTTCGAGTTTTTGGCTGTCGTTGCTTTATCCTAAAATGTGGTAATTTGGATAAATTCGAGTCGCGTTCTTCTGACGGGATCTTTTTGGGTTACACTACTCATGGTCATTCTTATCGTGTTTATAATTTGGAAACTAACACTGTCATCGAGTCATGTGATGTGACTTTTGATGAATCAACCCCCTCTGTTAGTTCTGCTCTTGAACAGGCAAATGAACACGACATGGAACAGACCATCTTCGAAGACGAAGATCCCGGAGAATTCGAGGATGAACCCCTATTACCCTCGACATCAACCCCCGAAGCTGACCCCGCTTCAACTACTTCGGCATGAGGTCCCGAAGCAACTACCTCGACATCGGTCATCTTGGACCACTCCAACGCACAAGTTGAGGGGGGGACTGCATCCCGCCGCGAGGCTCCACACCATGTTCAACGGATACATCCTCCCGAGCAGATCATTGGTGAGCTTGATCAAAGGGTAACACGTTCTCATGCTCATTTCATTGATTCCACTTTTGTTGCTTCTTTCGAGCCCTTAGATGTTAGTCATGCACTTTCTGATTCTAGTTGGATCAATGCCATGCATGAGGAACTTGAAAACTTTGAGAGAAACCAAGTTTGGTCTTTAGTTGATCCTCCACCAAATGTTCATTTCATTGGAACAAAATGGATTTTCAAAAATAAACAAGGGGAGGATGGGACTATAGTTAGAAACAAGGCTAGACTTGTAGCTCAGGGTTATTCTCAACTAGAAGGGATTGATTTTACTGAAACGTTTGCACCTGTTGCTCGCCTTGAGGCCATTAGGATTTTGCTTGCCTTTGCGACATCCCGGGGATTCAAACTCTATCAAATGGATCTCAAAAGTGCTTTTCTTAATGGCTTCATAGGTGAAGATGTTTATGTAAAACAACCCCCTGGTTTTGAAAACCCCAAGTACCCACATAAAGTCCTTAAACTACATGGCTCTTTATGGACTCAAGCAGGCCCCTCGGGCTTGGTATGACAGACTTAAGTCTTTTCTGCTTGAGCGGGGGTATTTGATGGGCTCTGTTGATAAAACACTGTTTACTCTCAAGCATGGCAAAGATTTCCTTCTGGTGCAGATTTATGTGGATGATATCATCTTTGGTGGTTCTTCTCATGCTTTGGTTGCCGAGTTTGCAGATACCATGAGCAGGGAATTTGAAATGTCCATGATGGGTGAACTCACCTTTTTCCTTGGTTTGCAAATCAAGCAAAGCAAACAAGGTACTTTCGTCCACCAGACGAAGTACACCAAGGACCTGCTAAAGAAATTCGACATGGCAGATGCGAAGCCCCTCGCTACATCAATGGCTACATCTGTAGCATTGGATCCTGACGAAGATGGAGAAGTCGTAGATCAGAAGGAGTTCCGAAGCATGATCGACTCCCTCCTCTACTTGACTGCTACGAGGCTGGACATACACTTCGCGGTGTGTCTGTGCGCCCGTTTTCAGGCTTCACCACGAGCTTCGCACCGCCAAGCGGTAAAGCGCATCCTAAGGTATCTCAAACATACCCTCGAATTTGGCATATGGTATTCAACGTCTTCATCTTTATGTCTTCAAGGTTATTCCGATGCGGATTTTGCTGGGTGTAGAATTGATAGGAAGAGTACCTCTGGTACTTGTCATTTTCTGGGTACTTCATTGGTTTGCTGGTCTTCCCGCAAACAGTCTAGTGTTGCACAATCGACGGCTGAGGCCGAATATGTTGCTGCAGCTAGCTGTTGCTCTCAGATTTTGTGGATGGTTTCCACTTTGCGGGATTTCGGGTTAGATTATAAGAGTGTTCCACTTTTCTGTGATAACACTAGTGCCATTTGTATTGCAAACAACCCGGTTCAGCACTCCAGAACCAAACACATTGATGTGCGGTATCATTTTCTCAGAGATCATAATGAGAAGGGTGATATTGAACTTCAATATGTTGATACCCAACACCAGCTAGCTGATATTTTCACGAAACCTCTCGATGCTTCTCGATTTGCCTACTTGCGTGGGGAACTTGGTATTTGTCACCCGTACGACATTTTGTGAGGGGGAGCAGATTTAGATGGATGTGCATTTGCTAATTGTGTGTTGAAATTGCATTTACATCTTTTGCACTTATATGCCTAATTATAATTCATGAAATCATATCAGCTCAGCTCTTTTTAATTCATCTGAAACATTAATGTGCATGATGTTTTCTTTCCAAAGTCAAATCATGCTCACTGCTTAGTCTTGAATCTAGCATGTTTAGGCAGGACTGCTTTAGCTATCTTTTATCTGCTTGATAGCAAGACACCTTTCTTTGGATGCTAAAAATTGCAACTTGAAAAACTTGTTCTACATACTCATGGATGTTCATCAAGTGCTAAAAAATTGGTTCACTTAGTTAAAATCGAAACTCCATGATTTACATGCTTCAAGTAAAAAGATCCAGGTGGGTTTGTTTGTCGCACTACTCTATTCTAGACTGCTTACCATTGCACATTGGTCTGAACTGGAATAGTGTAGTGTATGCCAAAATCATTGCCTTAAGCTTCTGATGGCTTTCATGCCTAGGCTTGGCCTGATTGGAAAGTATAAGGTGGACAAACAAATAACCCCTGGCATTAAGAAAAGAACAACAACATTCATTGCTTATCAAGTTTGCTTTCATAGCTCCATTTGAACTAGACTTGTCTGTCTAGAGTAGAAATTGACTAGCTTTGCGCAGTCCTTGCTTTCACTTGTCTAGTTTCCTTGACTAAGTGGTGATGCTTTTATTTCAAAAATTGATAAAATCACATGCTGTCATCATGTTTTTAGAGAATGTTAAATTGAGCTGAGCCCATGATCATTGGTATTACTGTTGGCATATTTTTGCTTTATATGTCTTTGCAATTCTGCTCATCTCCAAGCAATGCATCTTTTTCATGCTCCTTGATGCTTGCATTGCCAAAGGGGGAGATATTGCTACGTTCTCTGCCGCAAAGGGGGAAAATTATCTCAGGGGGAGTTTTTATCTTGAGAAAGGGGAGATTTGCCGAAGGGGCTTTTACTCTTTTAAAAAGGGGGAGGAAAATTCTTGTCAAGTGACATGATTTGGCTCTTTTCTGAGTTTTTATGGTCACATGTGTGCTGAAAGTTTTTTAAATTTTCTTGAACTTGAATTTGGTTGTCAATGCACTCATCAAGGGGGAGATTGAGAAACCAAGGGTTGGTTTCGGTATTTGTGATGAGTGATTGACAGGCTTGTAACCTCTGGTTCGAAGGGGTACCTCCGAAGGGGGTTCAGAGGTTGGACCTACGAAGGTGTTAGGAGGTGGTTTCACCGAAGGGTTCGGTGGTTTGGTTGCTGCAGCTGTTGCAGCGGAGTGTGCCTGTCGGAGGGGTCCGATAGTACACGATGACTGGGTGTGTACCGAAGGTCTCGGTACTTTGGGCGGTACACCATAGTGTGTACCGAAGGTTGCTAACCCGGAGAGGTCTCCGGAGTACTGGATATACTTGTCTGTTTGTCTGTGGTGCGCAGGGACTGCGGAGGCGACGGACGGACGTAGCAGGTGAACCTGGGTCAAGCGAGAGGCTTGATGCCAGGGGAGCAGGGAGCTCCGTCACGGTGGCTGCGAAGGGGTCTAGGTCGGTCCTCGGGTCGAGGTGCGCCAGGTGAAGGCAGTAAGTGCGGAGCGTCGCTCCGGGTGAAGGTACTTCGAGACAAAGTCCTCGGAGGCGAGGCACTTCGAAGGGTACTCCGGATGGAGTAACTTAGGAGTATGGTGGATCAAGTCCTCTGCGGAGGCAAGGCGTTCGAAGTGTGCTCCGGAGGGAGACATTCGAAGGTACCCGACGAAGGTCTCAGAAGTCGAGGCGCATCGAAGGCATGGTCCGGGTGAGGCTCGTCGAGGAGTGTGCTCGGGGAGAGACACTGCGACAAAGTGCTCATGGAATGCTTCGTGCGGAGGCCTTGGACGAAGGAGGAACTTCGAAGGGTAGTACTCCGAAGGTGGGGCTTCGGAGTAAGGAAGGCTTCAGAGCGAGGCTAGCTCCGGAGCGAGGTTGACTTGTGGTACTTCGGCCATGCATGGCTTCGGTACACGGACTGATGGAGTTCGAGCTGGGAGTAGCTGCGAAGCCGAGGTGGTCCACTACGGAGGTGGTGGTGCGAAGGCCCAAGGGCTTTGACGGCTTCGGCTCAAAACCGTCACTGTATCGGAGGCTATCTTCGGTGAAGCGAAGGCCGTCAGGCTCAAGGCTTCTCACCGAAGCTACCACACCCTTCGCGTGCGAAGGGGGGCTTCAGGAAGGTCAAAGACTGCAAAGGCTGACACTATCTGCTCTGCAAAAAGCTGACGCTGTCCCCTCTGCAAAGCTGACAGAGAAGCCTCCAAAATAAAGTTGACTACCTTTTGTACCCCTCCATTCTGTAGAGACAAAACTGGTGTAAACCCTAGCGGTAAAGTAGTCAATTTACTTGGGTGAACTGCGGGCTATAAATATGGGGGCTGGGTAGGTAACATTTAACACTTTGAGCATTTACTGTTGAGCTCCTGTACTAGCCTCCTCATACTTTGAATACATCCAGTGAGTTCATTTTTGTGTTCCTTGTTCAAGCGGCGAAGCCCTGCTTCTGTGTGCTTTTTGCTTGAGCTTGTTTTACATACCTCGCTGCATACTTCGTCCATTTGTGTGTCACCTTGAGTGACTTGTGACAATGCATCTAAGCCTGTGTTGACGAAGTGTGTTGTGTGCGAAGTGTGTTTTTTCAGTGCGCATTCGCTCTGTGTAACAGGAGGCCAGACCTCGCTGCTTACTAGCGAAGCCCTGATCGAAGCCCGTTTTGCTTCTCGTGTCTGAACCCTTAGCGAAGTCTGTTTAGTGTGCATTTAGACCTTCGCAGAATGAAGCCCAGCACCAGTTCCTGTTGCTAAGTTTTAGGTCGAAGTCCTCGGAGGGTAGTCCACTCTTGCGAAGGGTGAAGTGCGAAGCCTGCTCGAAGCACCCTGTGTGCGGAGCCTGCACTGACTTAGCAGAGTTGTTTTCGGGGTCATGGGTGGAGCGAAGTCTGTTTGGCTTCGGACTTTTACTCCTTGCGAAGCCTGAGTTCAGAGCTGTCAAGTACCTCCGAATCAGACCTTCGAAGGTTGGTGTTCGAAGCCTGTTCCGCAGTAGACAGAATTAAATCCGAAGGCTGTTTTTAGCCCAAGTTTTTAAAAACTCCCATTCACCCCCCTCTGGTCGCCGTTTCCGGTCCAACAAATACCATAAAGTTCGGTAAAGTCCCTCACTTCTTTGGAAATAAATGAACTACCTTGATTTGTAGTGAGAGTTTGGGGAATACCGAATATATGTATAATGTGCTTCAAGATAAAATCAAGTACCTCATTGTGAGTCATATTCTTGAGAGGCACGACTTCGGTCCATTTGGTGAAGTAGTCCATCACCATCAACACGAACTAATGCCCTTTTGAAGAAGGAGGATAAATTTGACCGATGAAGTCTAAACTCCAACCTCGGAACGACCATGGATTGATAATAGGGTTAAGCAATGAAGTAGGAGCTAGCTGAATATTTCCAAACTTTTGACATGCTTCACACCCTCTATAATATCTAAAACAATCCTCGGTCATAGTCGGCTAGTAGAAACCTGCTCTTTTGAGCATCCAACTAATTTTCTAGGTCGACTGATGAGTGCCACAAAGCCCTTTATGGACTTCTCCCGTAGCTACCTGGGACTGTTCGTCATCTAAACACTTTAAAAGTACTCCATCAACAGTTCGATGATATAATACATCATTTAGCAACACAAATTTAAACGCTTGTCGCCGAACTTTCTGATCAACCCTTTAACTAGGGTTTCTCAAATACTGGATGATTAGAATTCTCCAATCGCGTTTATGGATCTCCGGAGGGTTTGTTGACTCCTTTCCTAGAGTGATGTCCAAACTATTGATTTTGGAGTGCCCCCGAGCCTTTCCCACTTCTACCGAAGCCTGACCGGGTCAGCCGTGCGGAGTCGACTAGGTCGAAGCCTTTCACTAGAGGGTTCTGGTTCCCGAATACCTTCGCTGTCTAGCGGGCTTTGGCACAAGGGCTCCGGCGTGTCAGTCCCTTCGGCGGATGTAGTGTTCCGGAACGAGGGCTCCGACACATGACACCCTCCAGTGGCCGGAGGGGTCCGACCCGTAGGGTTTGATAGACCTCGCGCCTACCTAAAGCTTCTGGCTTTGGCAGTAAGACCAAACATTGGCTTCTCTTGTACCGAAAATTTTCCTCCCCTGACCTAATAGCCAGATGCTTGCTAAGCCAAATCATTTGCAATTGAATTGGCTTCTCTTGACACGTGAAAGATTTTGAAGTCATCAAAAGTAGCAATTATGCCTAAACATTTATCCAAGTAACTATTTAGCAAGCCATTAAAACATTGAGCGCTCTTAGCTACCTGTTGCACTGCTAACAAAGAATCACCATATGCATGGACATGTTTAGCACCTACAGATTCTAGCAATTCAAGTCCTAGTAATAAGGCTTCATATTTAGCTTGGTTATAAGTAGAAGGAAATTCTAAATGGGCCGAAGTTTCGAAGTGTGAACCATTAGGAGATGTGAGGACGACCCCGATACCTTGGCCTTTCTTACAAGCTGAACCATCAAAATAAAGTTTCCATGGCACTACCTCAATTAGAGCAACATTGTCACTCCAACGGACATCTATGTGGTGATCAACTATAAAATTAGCGACAATTTGGCCTTTCATAGCTCTTAGAGGTTCATAGGCCAAATCATACTCAATCAAAGCATAAGACCACGTTCCGATTCTTTCACTTAGAATCGTCTTTTGCAACATGTATTTTATGACATCGGTTTGGCAAGCGACAATACATGTAGTAGGGAGAAGATAGTGACATAATTTGGTACATGTGTAATAAAGTGATAAACATAAACGCTCCACAAACACGTACCTGGTTTCGGCGTCCAGCAGGCGACGACTCAAGAATGTGATGATGTACTCTCTTCCCTCTACCTCCTGGGTTAGTACGGCCCCTATCACGCTATCTTCGGTGGCGACGTATAGCCGAAACGGAATTCCGGCTTTTGGCGCTCTTACCACGGGTTGTGATGATAAGCACTCTTTAATCTTTTTAAAGGCGCTTTGCTGACTTGCCTCCCAAGTGAACTTGACTTCATTTTTAGCCGGAGTATAGGGACAAAGGCATCAATCTTGCCAGATAAGTTAGATATAAAGCGACATAAATAATTCATCTTGCCTATCAACTTCTACACGTCTTTCTTGCATGTTGGTGCCGCAAAGTTTCTAATCTTCTCAAGCCTCTTAGGATCAATTTCTATACCTCTTTCACGAATCATGAATCCTAAGAACTTGCCCACCGACACACCAAAAGCACATTTGAGCGGGTTCATTTTCAAACCATACTATCGCATCCTATCAAAAGCAACTCTCAAATCGGCTAAGTGGTTTCCCATAGCATTCGATTTGACTACAACATCATCTATGTATACTTCTAACATAACTCCTAACAAGTCATGAAATATCAAGTTCATAGCACGTTGATATGTAGCGCCAGCATTCTTTAAACTGAAAGTCATAACGACCCACTCGAACAAGCCGACAAAACTAGGGCATCGAAAGGTTGTCTTGTAGACGTCCTCTTCGGCCATAAAAATTTGATTATAACCAGCATTGTCATCAAGAAAACTTAGTACCTTGTGTCCTGAAGCATCGTTGATTAGCATGTCGGCTATTGGCATTGGATACTCGTCCTTCGGAGTGGCCTTGTTCAGATCCTTGAAATCAATACAAACTCGTATCTTGTTGCTCCCCTTCTTTTCTACAGGTACAATGTTAGCGACCCATTCAGCATACCTGCATGACCTAATAAACTCAGCTTTGAGTAATCGCTCCACTTTTTATTTAACTCGATCATAGACGGCCGAATTAAAGCAACGAGGAGGCTGTTTATAAGGCATAAATCCAGATTTGATAGGTAGTCGATGCTCCATGAGCTTGCGGCTTAATCCGGGCATCTCGCTATACTCCCATGTGAAACAATCGACGTACGACTAAAGCAACTTTATTACTTCGGCCTTCTCATCAGCCTGTAAATGTTGGTTTACAAAAGTCGGCCTTGGGATGCTACCATCTCATATGTCAATTTCCTCTAAAGCATCGGCCGACGCAAAACCTTGTCCTAATTTCTCTACTTTGCTAAAGTCTTCGATGGCCTCGACAATACCATCTTTAGCAGACCAATATTGCTCTACACGAGACTTTAGCCAATCTAGATTACTTTTGCTAGACATGAATACAAATTTAGAAATAGTCGTGCTACACCAGCCGACTTTACAGACACTGGTATGAAATGTCCTCCGGACACGCTAACAAAATCATAATCCGAAAGATCCCTACCTGATAGACATTCCACTTTATTGTGGATGGCATCAATGGACACATCAACCAATGCTACCTGAGCCGAAGTATCTGTGGGTATGACCTCTACCTCATCGTCATCCCACTGAATCAGGCATTGGTGCAAAGTAGAAGGAAAACAACGAAGAATGCTGTTGGCAACGTCTTGTTGCCTACTGTCAACTCCATGGAGAGCATGCCTTTGGCCTCGGAACTCTCGCTGTTGAATCCGTTGAGCATTAAGTTAGTTTTCTTCAAGTCCTCCTTGTCCCTACCAAGTTTCTTCAATAGCAAGTAAGGCATCAGGTTAACAGTGGCGCCACTTTCAACAAGCATCTGGGAGATTGGCTTCCTGTCAATGTGACCCCTGACGTAGAGAGGCTTTAGATGGAGATCCGTATCTTCGGGTTTCTAAAAAATAGCGTTGCGCAAGCCGAGGTTCAACTGAGCGACCTCGGCATCATCCTGTGGTAGGGTGAATTCGGCAAGCAGCATGACGATGTTGATGTCCATCGCTTGAGGTGCGGGTCCCTCAGAGACGGATGAGTAGTCATCGTCGAGCATGTCATCGTCACCGTCGCTCAGACTAGGAGCCGGGTTGGTCGTATCAACCGGCTTGATCCTCCATACATGTCTCGTCGTTGGCTGAGGGTGGATTTCCTCAAAGATGGCGTCTCGCTCATCCTCGGCTTTCTTCTCGCGCATCTCCTGTGCCCATAGGCATTACATGCGCCTTTTCTGTGATTTAGACATACCTAGAGGTGCCCAAGATGGTTGTGGCTTGGTGCCAAGCGTCACTGTCCTGTCTCTGTGATTTTTGGTTGAAGGGGTACCACCTAGATTGGCTTCGCGTGTTTCATAATCGGAGGGGCCTTCGCTGCGGACCCTGTCGATCGGACCGACCTTGTTTGGCCGGTCGGACCAGGCTCTGGTGCTGGCTTCGGCTGGAGTAGGAGACTTACCTCTATCAGGCTTCGGTGACGGGCCCTCGGGATTGGGACTTCCTAAGACCCTATTCTGACTTTGATAGCTTCGGACTCCCTGTACTTTGCCTCTTCGCGTTCATCTCCCTTGGCTCCGTCTTGTGTGAGTTGATTTGGAGGCACTACGGACAGCATGTGGACGATGTCTCCCTCCACCGCATCTATTTGTCCCTGCTAGTTATAATACTCTGAAGGAAAACAAGGGACAATGTTATGTTGTAGAGGGTGCTCTAGTTGTGATACGTACGGAGCCCACGGGGTCCCCGCCCAATTGTATGGCGGAGGCATCAGTGGCTCCAGCGGCTTCGCCCACTATGCGCCGAACCCATTACGTGGAGGGGGGCTCGGCCAGGTCGATGGTATCTTGGACCATATCAGCAAAGGGTCCTGCCAGGCTAGAGGTACGTTCGACCACTGTGGGCCGAAGCCTCCCGCCGGAGGGTTCATCTAGAGCGGAGCTGGGTTCGTCCATTGTGGTCCAAACTCGTTCTGCGTGGAGATCGACCACTGGGGTCTGAGACCACTGTACGTAGGGTTCGGTCACTAGGGTCCGAAGCCACCGTAGGGGGTGTTAGGCCACTATGGCTCGAAGTCATCATGTAGAGGGTTTGGCCATTGTGGTCCGAAGCCACCAGGCAGAGGGTTCGGTGTAACACCCCAAATTTTTCAAAACAATAAAAATATAATTAAATTCAATTTATTGGAATTATTATTTCAGAAAATACTTTTAAATCCCTTTTATACCCTTTTGAACTACAACATAGAGTAGATGACCAAATCAGGAGGTGAAACTTTTTGTATATGATCCTAAGACCAAGATATAATTTTGAGAATTTTTATAAATTTTTACCAGCCTTGGAAGTAGCCCTAATCTTTTAATCTATTTTCTGGAATTATTTTTTATTCAGAAAAGTATTAGAACAGTAATGGGCTCCTCTCCCTCCCCTTTCTCTCTCCCGGCCGGCCCAGCCCGTTACCGCGCCCGCCTTAGACTGACGCATGGACCCCACCTGTCGGCGCCGAAATCTTTCCCCTCGCGCGCGCACCCGACACTACGGCCCCACTTGTCAGCCTTCCCGTTCGCTCGCTCGCGCTCACTGGCCCGTGGACCCCGCCTGTCAGAGTCGTCGTCTCCGCGAGATCTGCCCCTAAATTCCCCCCCTCGCCGGCCGAAACCCTAGCCCTCCTCGGATTCGCCCTCGCCGGCCCCCTCACCCTAATTACTCGATGGCATTGAATTCCCCGCGTTCCCCCGCCCGTTTCCCCCCGTTAATCCCCGCCATTAAACCACGAGATCAGCGCTCGCGTGCATGGCCGAGGCTCACCGGCGCCATTGAAGACCTCCCCTCCCCTTTCCTTGTATTTGTCGCCCGTTATCCCTCGCCGACGACCCTATATAAACCCCTCACCCCCGCCGCGCTCGGTCCACGCGTCCAATTGAGCCCAGACCGATCAGAGCTCCTACATTCCACATTTTAGCGCGCCACCACCACCCGTCCTCCAGCCGCCGCTCGCCATCGCCGGAGCCCCTCTCCGTCCACGCCGACCGCACCATCGTGACCGCCGGGACCTCACCAACCTCGGCCACCACTCCATCGACGACGAACCTCGCCGGATCGCCGTCGCCGCCAAGGACCCGAACGCCTCCGCCGCCTTCACTCGTCGCCGGCCACGCTCCGTCGACCTTTCTTCGCCGCAAGGGTACCCTCGTGATCCCCGTAGCACCCTCGTTCCATTTTAGGCCTTAGACTAGGTCGCCGTTGCTCGCCGTGGCCGCTGGCCCGCTCGCCGTCGTCGGAGAAGACGACCGGCACGGGTCGAGTACCCGTGCCGTGTCGGATTCACGCACGACCGTGCGATCTGGATCCGACGGTGATAGTTAATCCCCGCGTGCGGATTAATCAGATCCGTTAGATCTCGGCGAAGGGGTACGTTTTAATCCCGTGCGTCCATTTGTTTTAAAATCCCGCGTTCCATCTCGTGCGTCCACGTGGTACCGGTTCGCACGTTTTAATCCTGGCCGTCCGTAGCGACTTACGCGTCCCGCCTCGCTCTCGCGCGTCGGATCTGGATCCGACGGTCCAGATCGACCCGGCGCACGCGCACAGTGCGCGGGTTCACCGTGGGCCTGGCTCACCGTGGACCCGAGAGGTTTAAAATTTGAAAATAAATTCCAGAAATGCTTTTAAACTTGTAAAATTCATATCTAATGCATTTGAACTCTAAAAATTTCCATTCCAATTTCAGAAAATTCATAAAATTATTCTCTACATGTTTATGCAATAAAAACAGTAGGTTTACTTGGACATTTTCATGTTTATTTAAATAAGTATTCAAATGCCCTTAGGATTTAAATGTAAATTTAAATATTTAAATTCCAGAAAACTTATATAATTGTCCCTTTCTGTTTAAACACTAATACCACTGAGTTTTCCCTGAATCATTTATATTAAATTGATTAGAAAACTTAATGTAGTATTATACACACTTAAAAACCCTTTTTATGAAAAACAATAATTCATTTAGATTCACTTTAAATTAAAGGAGAAATAAATTTCAGAACTTTAATCTTTGAATTTATTTATTTATAATCGAACCAACTTAAACTTACGTGTTTATAATGTAATGTTATACTGTTTGATTGGATGTTGTGTTCTTTTTATTTTACTTTATATTAAAAAGACTACGACGTCGCCGAGGAGCCGGAGTACTTCCCCGAAGTCCCTCCCTCTCCCTTTGCTGAACAAGGCAAGTCACCAAACCATTCTTTGAGCATATTGAACCCATGTCTGAACTGACTATCGCTAAAACACATAGGTTATGTATATGCATTAGTCAAATGAACCCTTACATTATATTTATTTAGGATCCCCCGACCTTGATGTGCAACCCAAGCCATGCTATCTCGCCTAACCTCCTTGTCACCATATGATCAATGATATTAGCTAGTGTCCAATGTATTGGCACGGCCGCTATAGGATAAAAAAATGAGTCGTAGTGAAATGGTTCTATTATATGATCCCGTTACTTCTTATCTTTGGAAATTCTGTTGGTGATGAGTCATGGTTGTGAGTGTATGCATGGTGGGTTCCGGGTGCAAGCTAGGGCATTGGTCAGTCGCACCCGGGGCACTATAAGGACCGGTCTGAGGATCCGTTGCAATACACTTACGTACTAACCACAAGTCTAGTGGGTAAGTCCTAACTAAGGTATGGGTTGTTCCAAACCGAGGCCACCACTTGGAGATGGGTCAAGTTGCACCTGCGGGTGACTTGTACCAATGTGGCGCAAAAGGGGGTGCGACGTTAGCCGGGATGCGGCCCGACGCGCCGGCGAAACCTAGAGCGGGTGGTTATCGCTTGGAACATCTCATATTGAGGTTTTGGCACGAGTTCCCGTGAAATGGGTCATCTCGTTGAGATGAGTGCGTGCCTTGTGGGTACAGTAGTACATCTCTGATCAGAGTCTTAAATCTTTTCGAAAAGCCGAGCCCACGGTCAAGGGCGGGTTGCGTGACATCCCCCAGTTAGTTTACTTGGAATATGAATGTGCATGATGGATTGACATGTAAGGACTGTTGTGCGAGGAGGTAAAACGTACTCCTCGAGTTAGTTGATGTTGATGATGTTCATGTTTACTTCCCGCATGATTAAAATATGATTACACTAAATGCCATAACTGCAATTGCTTTATCCCGCATTGTTAGCCTTTATCCTTCCTTGTTTATTATCCTGCATTATTATTTGCATTTGCGGTGGCTTGTTGAGTACTTTTTGTACTCATACCCGTTGGACCCCACAGAGGATGCTTATCTTGAAGACGGTCTGGAGTAGCAACCCAGTCAAGAAGAAGAATCCTGAAGAAGAAGTTCGTCATGCCGTTTTCTAATTATTATACTCTACTGTTTTATTAAAACAATGATGTAATAAATATGGTCTGCGTACCATGAACAATGTCGTATGTACGGTTGTCGCATGATGAACCTCTTGTATTATTGTTTTTCTTATGAAATTCAATAATGTCTCGATTTGTTAAATCGGGGCGCTACAAGATGGTATCAGAGCCGACTTGACTGTAGGAAGCCAAACAGACCCGCCTAGCCATTAAGTCATAGGAAATTATTTCTTGAAATTCTACTTCATAAACTTGTTCCTCTCCTCACTTTTATTCAACTTGCTGTTTTGTAGATGCCAGTCTACCAAGTTCACAGTTACTGCCGTCACTATGAGGGCTTCGTCCGGGAGCTCCGCATGATGCGCCCTTCCTCGGTTCCTCTTTTCGAACCCGAATTTCAGGAGTCTACCCCGACGAGTTCGCCGGGCCTTGTGACTCTCCCTCACCGTCCAGGCTCTGGAGAACACCTGCCGCCCTACAGCCACCGCACTTGAGGCCCGACTTTCGCGTCGCGTGCCAACGAGTCGCCCTTCAGGCCCTCATGGACTGAGGATGATCTACGACGATCGTCTTCAGAACTCATCCTTCCGGCGTGTACCGAAGCGTACTCCGGAGCCCACCGTAGCATCTACCTCGGATTCACTCCGTGCGTGATCTGGTCATGGCCCGGCAGTCGCGTCTTCTGCA
>JAAALK010000282.1:26595753-26649941 GCA_019279435.1 Zizania palustris
ATATGTGGCATAAAGTGTTTGTTACAATCAAGTTTTTATTCTACCCCATGACACATTCGTCGTGGCAGCACCACATACAAAATTTTGATTCTTATTTAGATAGCGTCTCCTAACGCCTACTCGCCACCGGAGGCGGTCTCCGTGCTCTCGGAACACGAGTGCGCGGCTCCAGAGAGATGGTGGGCTCGAGAAAATTCTCGATGATGGAGTCGGAGACGAGGCCGGGGCGTGGTGTAGGGGCGCTGGTGGAAGGCCCTGGCGGGAGAGGGGTCGTGGCGGGATCCTCTTGGGGCGAGGGAGGGGCTCACGGATAGGCTTCTTCTTCCTAGGAAGAAGAGGAACCATCTCCGCTATATCCTTCTGCAGCTGAATGATCTTGCGCTGCAGCTCGCCGTTCTGTTGGATTAGGTTCTTCGTTTCTTCACGAAGAAATGCAACCGCCTCATGGTGCTCGTCGGCGTCGAGCACCGCCTCGGTGTGGAGATCATCCATGGCCTGCAGAAGACGCGACTGCCGGGCCATGACCGGATCACGCACGGAGTGAACTCCGAGGTAGATGCTACGGTGGGCTCCGGGAGTACGCTTCGGCACAAGCCGGAAGGATGAGTTCTGAAGACGATCGTCGTAGATCATCCTCAGCTCCATGAGGGCCTGGAGGGCGACTCGTTGGCACGCGACGTCGAAAGTCGGGCCTCCAAGTGCGGTGGTGTAGGGCGGCAGGTGTTCTCCGGAGCCGTGGACGGTGAGGGAGACGTCGCAAGGCCCGGCGAACTCGTCGGGGTATACTCCTTGAAATTCGGGCTCGAAGAGGAACCCGAGGAAGGTGAGCATCATACGAGCTCCCGGACGAAGCCCTCGTAGTGGCGGCAGTAACTGTGGACTTGGTAGACAGGCATCTACAAAACAGCAAGTTGAATAAAAGTGAGGAGAGGAACAAAGTTTATGAAGTAGATTTTCGAGAAATAATTTCCTGTGGCTAATGGCTAGGCGGGTCTGTTTGGCTTCCTACAGTCAAGTCGGCTCTGATACCATCTTGTAGCGCCCCGATTTATCAAAATCGAGACATTATTGAATTTCCATAGAAAAACAATAATACAAGAGGTTCATCATGCGACAACGTACATACGATAAAATCCATGGTACGCAGACCATATTTATTACAACATTGTTTTAGTAAAAACAGTAATAAAGTAATTAAATAACGGCATGACGAACGTCTTCTTCAGGATCTTTCTTCTTGACTGGGTCGCTACTCCAGACCGTCTTCAAGATAAACATCCTCTGTGGGGTCCAACGGGTATGAGTACAAAAAGTACTCAACAAGCCACCGCAAATGCAAATAATAATGCAGGATAATAAACAAGGAAGGATAAAGGCTAACAATGCGGAATAAAGCAGTTGCAGTTATGACATTTAGTGTAATCATATTTTAATCATGCGGAAAGTAAATATGAACATCATCAACATCAACTAACTCGAGGAGTACGTTTTACCTCCTCGCACAACGGTCCTTACATGTCAATCCATCATGCACATTCATATTCCAAGTAAACTAACTGGGGGATGTCACGCAACCCGCCCTTGACCGTGGGCTCGGCTTTTCGAAAAGATTTAAGACTCTGATCAGAGATGTACTACTGTACCCACAAGGCACGCACTCATCTCAACGAGATGACCCATTTCACGGGAACTCGTGCCAAAACCTCAATATGAGATGTTCCAAGCGATAACCACCCGCTCTAGGTTTTGCCGGCGCGCCGGGCCGCATCCCGGCTAACGTCGCACCCCCTTTTGCGCCACATTGGTACAAGTCACCCGCAGGTGCAACTTGACCCATCTCCAAGTGGTGGCCTCGGTTTGGAACAACCCATACCTTAGTTAGGACTTACCCACTAGACTTGTGGTTAGTACGTAAGTGTATTGCAACGGATCCCTCAGACCGGTCCTTATAGTGCCCCGGGTGCGACTGACCAATGCCCTAGCTTGCACCCGGAACCCACCATGCATACACTCACAACCATGACTCATCACCAACAGAATTTCCAAAGATAAGAAGTAACGGGATCATATAATAGAACCATTTCACTACGACTCATTTTTTTATCCTATAGCGGCCGTGCCAATACATTGGACACTAGCTAATATCATTGATCATATGGTGACAAGGAGGTTAGGCGAGATAGCATGGCTTGGGTTGCACATCAAGGTCGGGGGATCCTAAATAAATATAATGTAAGGGTTCATTTGACTAATGCATATACATAACCTATGTGTTTTAGCGATAGTCAGTTCAGACATGGGTTCAATATGCTCAAAAGAATGGTTTGGTGACTTGCCTTGTTCAGCAAAGGGAGAGGGAGGGACTTCGGGGAAGTACTCCGGCTCCTCGGCGACGTCGTAGTCTTTTTAATATAAAGTAAAATAAAAAGAACACAACATCCAATCAAACAGTATAACATTACATTATAAACACGTAAGTTTAAGTTGGTTCGATTATAAATAAAATAAATTCAAAGATTAAAGTTCTGAAATTTATTTCTCCTTTAATTTAAAGTGAATCTAAATGAATTATTGTTTTTTCATAAAAAGGGTTTTTAAGTGTGTATAATACTACATTAAGTTTTCTAATCAATTTAATATAAATGATTCAGGGAAAACTCAGTGGTATTAGTGTTTAAACAGAAAGGGACAATTATATAAGTTTTCTGGAATTTAAATATTTAAATTTACATTTAAATCCTAAGGGCATTTGAATACTTATTTAAATAAACATGAAAATGTCCAAGTAAACCTACTGTTTTTATTACATAAACATGTAGAGAATAATTTTATGAATTTTCTGAAATTGGAATGGAAATTTTAGAGTTCAAATGCATTAGATATGAATTTTACAAGTTTAAAAGCATTTCTGGAATTTATTTTCAAATTTTAAACCTCTCGGGTCCACGGTGAGCCAGGCCCACGGTGAACCCGCGCACTGTGCGCGTGCGCCGGGTCGATCTGGACCGTCGGATCCAGATCTGACGCGCGAGAGCGAGGCGGGACGCGTAAGTCGCTACGGACGGCCAGGATTAAAACGTGCGAACCGGTACCACGTGGACGCACGAGATGGAACGCGGGATTTTAAAACAAATGGACGCACGGGATTAAAACGTACCCCTTCGCCGAGATCTAACGGATCTGATTAATCCGCACGCGGGGATTAACTATCACCGTCGGATCCAGATCGCACGGTCGTGCGTGAATCCGACACGGCACGGGTACTCGACCCGTGCCGGTCGTCTTCTCCGACGACGGCGAGCGGGCCAGCGGCCACGGCGAGCAACGGCGACCTAGTCTAAGGCCTAAAATGGAACGAGGGTGCTACGGGGATCACGAGGGTACCCTTGCGGCGAAGAAAGGTCGACGGAGCGTGGCCGGCGACGAGTGAAGGCGGCGGAGGCGTTCGGGTCCTTGGCGGCGACGGCGATCCGGCGAGGTTCGTCGTCGATGGAGTGGTGGCCGAGGTTGGTGAGGTCCCGGCGGTCACGATGGTGCGGTCGGCGTGGACGGAGAGGGGCTCCGGCGATGGCGAGCGGCGGCTGGAGGACGGGTGGTGGTGGCGCGCTAAAATGTGGAATGTAGGAGCTCTGATCGGTCTGGGCTCAATTGGACGCGTGGACCGAGCGCGGCGGGGGTGAGGGGTTTATATAGGGTCGTCGGCGAGGGATAACGGGCGACAAATACAAGGAAAGGGGAGGGGAGGTCTTCAATGGCGCCGGTGAGCCTCGGCCATGCACGCGAGCGCTGATCTCGTGGTTTAATGGCGGGGATTAACGGGGGGAAACGGGCGGGGAACGCGGGGAATTCAATGCCGTCGAGTAATTAGGGTGAGGGGGCCGGCGAGGGCGAATCCGAGGAGGGCTAGGGTTTCGGCCGGCGAGGGGGGGGAATTTGGGGGCGGATCTCGCGGAGACGACGACTCTGACAGGCGGGGTCCACGGGCCAGTGAGCGCGAGCGAGCGAACGGGAAGGCTGACAAGTGGGGCCGTAGTGTCGGGTGCGCGCGCGAGGGGAAAGATTTCGGCGCCGACAGGTGGGGTCCATGCGTCAGTCTAAGGCGGGCGCGGTAACGGGCTGGGCCGGCCGGGAGAGAGAAAGGGGAGGGAGAGGAGCCCATTACTGTTCTAATACTTTTCTGAATAAAAATAATTCCAGAAAATAGATTAGAATATTAGGGCTACTTCCAAGGCTGGTAAAAATTTATAAATATTCTCAAAATTATATCTTGGTCTTAGGATCATATACAAAAAGTTTCACCTCCTGATTTGGTCATCTACTCTATGTTGTAGTTCAAAAGGGTATAAAAGGGATTTAAAAGTATTTTCTGAAATAATAATTCCAATAAATTGAATTTAATTATATTTTTATTGTTTTGAAAAATTTGGGGTGTTACAAACCTATCCCCCTTACAAGAATCTCGTCCTCGAGATTGGAACGCTACTCGAATAGCTCGGGGTATTGGGTTCTCAGCTCGTCTTCTTTTTCCCAAGTGGCTTCTTCGGCGGGATGGTTGTTCCATTGGACTTTGCAGAAGCGGACGACGCGACTTCTGGTTACTCTCTCTTTGGTTTCTAAGATCTTGACGGGTCTCTCTATGTAGGTCAAGTCTTCTTGGACATTAAGTTGCTGAAGGTCGGCTTGCTCGGTGGGCACACGGAGACACTTCTTCAGCTGCGAGACATGGAACACATCATGAACGTCTGCCAAGGATGGAGGCAGTTCAAGTTGATATGCCACTTCTGAACTACAACATAGAGTAGATGACCAAGTTTGTAACACCCCAAATTTTTCAAAACAATAAAAATATAATTAAATTCAATTTATTGGAATTATTATTTCAGAAAATACTTTTAAATCCCTTTTATACCCTTTTGAACTACAACATAGAGTAGATGACCAAATCAGGAGGTGAAACTTTTTGTATATGATCCTAAGACCAAGATATAATTTTGAGAATATTTATAAATTTTTACCAGCCTTGGAAGTAGCCCTAATATTCTAATCTATTTTCTGGAATTATTTTTATTCAGAAAAGTATTAGAACAGTAATGGGCTCCTCTCCCTCCCCTTTCTCTCTCCCGGCCGGCCCAGCCCGTTACCGCGCCCGCCTTAGACTGACGCATGGACCCCACCTGTCGGCGCCAAAATCTTTCCCCTCGCGCGCGCACCCGACACTACGGCCCCACTTGTCAGCCTTCCCGTTCGCTCGCTCGCGCTCACTGGCCCGTGGACCCCGCCTGTCAGAGTCGTCGTCTCCGCGAGATCCGCCCCCAAATTCCCCCCCCTCGCCGGCCGAAACCCTAGCCCTCCTCGGATTCGCCCTCGCCGGCCCCCTCACCCTAATTACTCGACGGCATTGAATTCCCCGCGTTCCCCCGCCCGTTTCCCCCCGTTAATCCCCGCCATTAAACCACGAGATCAGCGCTCGCGTGCATGGCCGAGGCTCACCGGCGCCATTGAAGACCTCCCCTCCCCTTTCCTTGTATTTGTCGCCCGTTATCCCTCGCCGACGACCCTATATAAACCCCTCACCCCCGCCGCGCTCGGTCCACGCGTCCAATTGAGCCCAGACCGATCAGAGCTCCTACATTCCACATTTTAGCGCGCCACCACCACCCGTCCTCCAGCCGCCGCTCGCCATCGCCGGAGCCCCTCTCCGTCCACGCCGACCGCACCATCGTGACCGCCGGGACCTCACCAACCTCGGCCACCACTCCATCGACGACGAACCTCGCCGGATCGCCGTCGCCGCCAAGGACCCGAACGCCTCCGCCGCCTTCACTCGTCGCCGGCCACGCTCCGTCGACCTTTCTTCGCCGCAAGGGTACCCTCGTGATCCCCGTAGCACCCTCGTTCCATTTTAGGCCTTAGACTAGGTCGCCGTTGCTCGCCGTGGCCGCTGGCCCGCTCGCCGTCGTCGGAGAAGACGACCGGCACGGGTCGAGTACCCGTGCCGTGTCGGATTCACGCACGACCGTGCGATCTGGATCCGACGGTGATAGTTAATCCCCGCGTGCGGATTAATCAGATCCGTTAGATCTCGGCGAAGGGGTACGTTTTAATCCCGTGCGTCCATTTGTTTTAAAATCCCGCGTTCCATCTCGTGCGTCCACGTGGTACCGGTTCGCACGTTTTAATCCTGGCCGTCCGTAGCGACTTACGCGTCCCGCCTCGCTCTCGCGCGTCGGATCTGGATCCGACGGTCCAGATCGACCCGGCGCACGCGCACAGTGCGCGGGTTCACCGTGGGCCTGGCTCACCGTGGACCCGAGAGGTTTAAAATTTGAAAATAAATTCCAGAAATGCTTTTAAACTTGTAAAATTCATATCTAATGCATTTGAACTCTAAAAATTTCCATTCCAATTTCAGAAAATTCATAAAATTATTCTCTACATGTTTATGTAATAAAAACAGTAGGTTTACTTGGACATTTTCATGTTTATTTAAATAAGTATTCAAATGCCCTTAGGATTTAAATGTAAATTTAAATATTTAAATTCCAGAAAACTTATATAATTGTCCCTTTCTGTTTAAACACTAATACCACTGAGTTTTCCCTGAATCATTTATATTAAATTGATTAGAAAACTTAATGTAGTATTATACACACTTAAAAACCCTTTTTATGAAAAAACAATAATTCATTTAGATTCACTTTAAATTAAAGGAGAAATAAATTTCAGAACTTTAATCTTTGAATTTATTTTATTTATAATCGAACCAACTTAAACTTACGTGTTTATAATGTAATGTTATACTGTTTGATTGGATGTTGTGTTCTTTTTATTTTACTTTATATTAAAAAGACTACGACGTCGCCGAGGAGCCGGAGTACTTCCCCGAAGTCCCTCCCTCTCCCTTTGCTGAACAAGGCAAGTCACCAAACCATTCTTTTGAGCATATTGAACCCATGTCTGAACTGACTATCGCTAAAACACATAGGTTATGTATATGCATTAGTCAAATGAACCCTTACATTATATTTATTTAGGATCCCCCGACCTTGATGTGCAACCCAAGCCATGCTATCTCGCCTAACCTCCTTGTCACCATATGATCAATGATATTAGCTAGTGTCCAATGTATTGGCACGGCCGCTATAGGATAAAAAATGAGTCGTAGTGAAATGGTTCTATTATATGATCCCGTTACTTCTTATCTTTGGAAATTCTGTTGGTGATGAGTCATGGTTGTGAGTGTATGCATGGTGGGTTCCGGGTGCAAGCTAGGGCATTGGTCAGTCGCACCCGGGGCACTATAAGGACCGGTCTGAGGGATCCGTTGCAATACACTTACGTACTAACCACAAGTCTAGTGGGTAAGTCCTAACTAAGGTATGGGTTGTTCCAAACCGAGGCCACCACTTGGAGATGGGTCAAGTTGCACCTGCGGGTGACTTGTACCAATGTGGCGCAAAAGGGGGTGCGACGTTAGCCGGGATGCGGCCCGGCGCGCCGGCGAAACCTAGAGCGGGTGGTTATCGCTTGGAACATCTCATATTGAGGTTTTGGCACGAGTTCCCGTGAAATGGGTCATCTCGTTGAGATGAGTGCGTGCCTTGTGGGTACAGTAGTACATCTCTGATCAGAGTCTTAAATCTTTTCGAAAAGCCGAGCCCACGGTCAAGGGCGGGTTGCGTGACATCCCCCAGTTAGTTTACTTGGAATATGAATGTGCATGATGGATTGACATGTAAGGACTGTTGTGCGAGGAGGTAAAACGTACTCCTCGAGTTAGTTGATGTTGATGATGTTCATGTTTACTTCCCGCATGATTAAAATATGATTACACTAAATGCCATAACTGCAATTGCTTTATCCCGCATTGTTAGCCTTTATCCTTCCTTGTTATTATCCTGCATTATTATTTGCATTTGCGGTGGCTTGTTGAGTACTTTTTGTACTCATACCCGTTGGACCCCACAGAGGATGCTTATCTTGAAGACGGTCTGGAGTAGCAACCCAGTCAAGAAGAAGAATCCTGAAGAAGAAGTTCGTCATGCCGTTTTCTAATTATTATACTCTACTGTTTTATTAAAACAATGATGTAATAAATATGGTCTGCGTACCATGAACAATGTCGTATGTACGGTTGTCGCATGATGAACCTCTTGTATTATTGTTTTTCTTATGAAATTCAATAATGTCTCGATTTGTTAAATCGGGGCGCTACATTCGGCCACTATGGTCTGAAGCCACCATGCGGAGGGTTCGGCCACTGTGGTCCGAAGCCACCCTCTGGCTGCTTTGGCCCCTTCGGTTGACTTAGCCTCTTGGCATAGGGGCCTGTTTCCTTAGGTTTCCTTTGGTGTTTGTTTAACATCATCTGATATGTCACCTTCGGCTTCTTGTGATCCCTAGCCGAAGGAGGTGTGCTAACATTCCGTTTCCACACTCCTACTTCAGGGTTCTTAGGTACGAGTGTGCGCGTACTTGATTCTCTAATAACGACCGCTTTCCCTTTAGTTGACTCGGCCTCCTCCGGCCGAATCAGCACTTTCTTTTCTTCGAGGTCGACGGTGTTCACGGGAAAGGGGTCTTTATCCAGCTTCATATTTGGACCGGGGTCTATTTTCAATCGCCCTTCCTCTATGGCCGATTGAACCTGTTGACGAAAAACATTGCAGTCGTTAGTATAGTGTGAATGCAAATCATGCCACTTACAGTAGGGGTGTTTATTTAGCTCGTCGATAGATGGAACGACTTGGCCTTTAGGCAACCTGAGAAGCTTGTTCTTCAAGAGGAAATCAAATATTTTATCACACTTAGTTATACCAAACGAGTATTTTACCTCGCTAAGCCGATTCTTGGTGGGATACGGCCGTAACTCGGATCAAGTAACATGCTTGCTCTTAGCATTCCAAACCCATTTGCCCATGTACATGTCGGCTGAATCTTCTTCTTCCTCCGATTCTTCCTCGTTGGAGCGCTCCATCACGTGGACTTCAAACCTAGGCTTGTTAAACGTCTTAATAAACTTTTTATCCTTGGCTCGGCCTTCCTGGACCAGAGCCTATTGTAAGACTTGGCTAACTTCTAAGAAGTGTTGGTTGTCTAATCTCTCCTTAATTTTAGACCGCAATCCACTGAAAGCTAGATCCGTCAAATCCCTCTCTGAAATATTAAGACTAAAACACTGGTTTCTGGTATCTCGAAAGCACTTGATATACTCAGAGACGCTCTCGCTAGATTTCTATTTAACCGATGTCAAGTGTGAAAGCCTAAGTTCTGTCTCACCCGTATAAAAGTAGTCGTGGAATTTTTTCTCTTATTCAACCCACGTTTGGATAGAGATTTAGGTTCACACACACTCAACACATTTGAGGCATTGCACACGTACACATACACAATAATATCGACTTGGATGGGATGACATCGTTGACATTATATTCCTGATACCTCATATGCCTATCATATTTGTGCATGTATGTCGATGAAAATAAATTGGGGCGGAAATCGAACAAGTCGTAGGCATGTACATATATTCATCATGTAATGTGCATGTGGAGAAGGGCCAATAATAAGACTGAACATTGGCAGTTGAGTTATAAAGTTTTGTACTTGATAAATGAATTTATGGATGTGTAATGGCTATTAACATGATTGCACATGAATACTGGCGTTAGAGATATCATGTTCTTTAGTTTTGTCGATGATAATTGAATGAACTGAAGAGTCTTTAAGCAAACACATTCAGGCATTCGTCTGGATCCAAACTCCAAACTAAATGACAGGAAATACAATTATTAGTGACCTCATATGTGATTTGAAAGGAGAGTAACATTACTACCGGAGAACACGTCATTAGTACTATTTGTTCATTGTTGTTTTTGCTAAGTTAATGAATCTTACAAATGGCTGACTAACATCATGAGATCACATGAAATTTTCATAAGTAATATTTGTGCTAAGTAAATGCAAGTTATTAATAAATGACTAGATCATTAAAAACTCAAAAAACTAGGGATAAAGAAATAATGAGAAATAGTCGTGATGCCGAAACATGAAGAATCTTTTGTATAGCCGCAAGTCGAGTTCGTGTCGAAGGCCCTAAACATAAACCCTAGCACAAATCCATCACAACACAGGAGCAGCGATACTAGCGATATGAAAAGACGCAGTTGACAAAGTCATGAAATGCTCGATCATATAAATTGTCTAAAATAAAAATCTTGGAATACCAAGAACACATATATATGTTCAATGGACTAAACACATGGTCATGTAAATTGCAGAGCTTGTTACTAGGAGTAGTATCAGTCAGACTTTATACATGTCGTAAGAGAATAGGTGATCTGAGGTGAGTTTGGTCACAACCATAAACACATAACACTGCATGTGTGTTGAGACCTGAGACCATGGTTAACAAAAACGTCTCCTTATCATGTGCATAAAACCTCTAACGTACACAAATGTACAAGCATCATCGTAGCCCTACATCTAAAATCTAATGATCTCAGAGGGATTTTTTTGCAAACTGACATAGAGAAGCGGAGATGCACTACGGAGGGACTTTTTTTGAAAAACGAAGGGTCATTGGATTTTAGATGTGGGGCTACGATGAGGCTTGTGCATTTGTGCACGGAGGGAGTTTTGTGCATGGGATACGGAGCCAACAAAAACTACGGTTACTGATGCAGTCCAATAGACACAATTTTTTTGGTTATTTTGCTGCTGTTGATTAGTAATAATTAATCCAGTTACTACTAAATCAGGCTAGTAACAGTGGTAACCAAACAGAATACTATTGTTCGGTTGTTACCAGTAACTAGTCAGTTAACAATTCAGTTAATCAGGTGTAGACCAAATTAATATTAAGTGTGCAATATACGCTGAAATAAATGGTTAAGCTGACAAATTAAAGCAAATGTGTTTGTTGATGAATATGGAATTATTGACATTATGTTGTCGCTGGAATACAATTTTATTCAAGTAAAAGACTGATATTTTTCTCACTTTGTGTCGGATGAATAGGAGATTATCAACAGCCACATTATATTCAAGCATAGAATGATCGACCTCCCTATATTCAAAGAATTTATACGGTTAGATCGAGAAGAGAAACAATTTATAAGACATTATAATTGAGCTAAAACATTTGAGAAAAAACATAATAAAACATGGTTAGTTGAACACACGAACAATGCAAGTTAGCTTAATGATAATCAAATACCAAAAAGAACACTGCTAAACTTGTCCCTATCCATGCCTTCTGTAGAGATCATTTGTCACTGTCTCTAATGTATGGTAAGTATATTACAATTTGATAGTTGATGTCATGTTGGATCTGAATTGTAAGCTCCTATTGCCTCCCTCTAAGCCTGGTAAATTATGTTCATGAACAAATCTGACAGGAGTAAGTGGCATGCTCAAAAGCCAAAGATGGAATCAGGAAATGTGAGGTCATGACCGATATGCATTTTTTTCACAACACCTACTCGATACTGGCTGCATTCTTGATACTTCCCATGCTCAATATTGCCTTTTTTTCTAGGAAATATATCAAGTAGATGAAGAGATACAATAGTCATCCTCAATGGCCTGTTCATCTACCTGAAATCAGGAAATGATTTAGTCAGGTTAACACACTAATGAGAATTTCACAATAGCTATGAATAAGCCTACCCTTAAATTGAAAGTTGAAAAATGTTAATGCCCAGTTTCCTTCACTCCTTTTGTGGATGAACAAACTGAAATGATAGCTTTCAACTGGACGTTTACATGTGCCATTCAACTTATTCAGTTGAATTTCATCTATACACCCATGGGTTTTGTCAAAAGTTTTGTGCATTGTCATGATTTCTTCAAGCTCATTCACCATCCAGTTGGCATAGCTAGCTTTGGGTTTGACCTAGCAAAACCAGTCTTGGCTATGTGGTAGTTGGACAACATGATATTGCATTGGTCTAATATTTATTGGTATCGATATTGGCCTCGTTTTGTATTAATTATAGCGGTAAATAATCCGGTTTCTACTTTTATTGATTCGGTGTCATAGTAACCAGGTCGGTTACCATTAGACCTAAAACCATATTATTACCATAATATATTCATATAGAGATTTAGGCTCACACATATTCAACACATTTATAAGACATTATAATTGAGCTAAAACATTTGAGAAAAAACATAATAAAACATGGTTAGTTGAACACACGAACAATGCAAGTTAGCTTAATGATAATCAAATACCAAAAAGAACACTGCTAAACTTGTCCCTATCCATGCCTTCTGTAGAGATCATTTGTCACTGTCTCTAATGTATGGTAGGTATATTACAATTTGATAGTCAATGTCATGTTTGATAGTTCATGAAAAAATCTGACAAAAGTAAGTGGCATTCTCAAAAGCCAAAGATGGAACCAGGAAATGCGAGGTCATGACCGATATGCACTTTTTTCACAGCACCTACTCGATATTGGCTGCATTCTTGAGACTTCCCATGCTCATTATTGCCTTTTTTTCCTAGGAAATATATCGGGTAGCTCAAGACATACAATAGTCATCCTCAATGGCCTGTTCATCTACCTGAAATCAGGAAATGATTCAATCAAGTTAACACACTGATGAGAATTTCACAATATATAGCTATGAACAAGTTTGCCCTTAAATTGAATGTTGAAAAATGTTAATGCCCAATTTCCTTCACTCCTTTTGTGGATGAACAAACTGAATTGATGGCTTTCAACTATTTCAACTAGACGTTTACATATGCCATTCAATTTATTCAGTTGAATTTCATCAATACACCCAGTGTTGGCTAGGTGGTAGTTGGACAACATGATATTGTATTGGTCTAATATTTATTGGTATCGTATTGGCCTTGTTTCAAATTAATCATAGCGGTAAATAATATGGTTTCTATTTTTATTGGTACGGTTTCATAGTAACTAGGCCGATTACCGTTAGACCTAAAACCAAGATTACCATAATATATTCGTATAGAGATTTAGGTTCACACACACTCAACACATTTGAGGCATTGCACACGTACACAATAATATCGACTTGGATGGGATGACATCGTTGACATTATATTCCTGATACCTCATATGCCTATCATATTTGTGCATGTATGTCGATGAAAATAAATTGGGGCGGACATCGAACAAGTAGTAGGCATGTACATATATTCATCATGTAATGTGCATGTGGAGAAGGGCCAATAATAAGACTGATCATTGGCAGTTGAGTTATAAAGTTTTGTACTTGCTAAATGAATTTATGGATGTGTAATGGCTATTAACATGATTGCACATGAATACTGACGTTAGAGATATCATGTTCTTTAGTTTTGTCGATGATAATTGAATGAACTGAAGAGTCTTTAAGCAAACACATTCAGACATTCGTCTGGATCCAAACTCCAAACTAAATGACAGGAAATACAATTATTAGTGACCTCATATGTGATTTGAAAGGAGAGTAACATCACTACCGGAGAACACGTCATTAGTACTATTTGTTAATTGTTGTTTTTGCTAAGTTAATGAATCTTACAAATGGCTGACTAACATCATGAGATCACATGAAATTTTCATAAGTAATATTTGTGCTAAGTAAATGCAAGTTATTAATAAATGACTAGATCATTAAAAACTCAAAAAACTAGGGATTAAGAAATAATGAGAAATAGTCGTGATGCCGAAACATGAAGAAGCTTTTGGATAGCCGCAGGTCGAGTTCGTGTCGAAGGCCCTAAACATAAACCCTAGCACAAATCCATCACAACACAGGAGCAGCGATACTAGCGATACGAAAAGACGCAGTAGACAAAGTCATGAAATGCTCGATCATATAAATTGTCTAAAATAAAAATCTTGGAATACCAAGAACACATATATATGTTCAATGGACTAAACACATGGTCATGTAAATTGCAGAGCTTGTTACTAGGAGTAGTATCAGTCAGACTTTATACATGTCGTAAGAGAATAGGTGATCTGAGGTGAGTTTGGTCACAGCCATAAACACATAACACTGCATGTGTGTTGAGACCTGAGACCATGGTTAACAAAAATGGCTCCATATCATGTGCATAAAACCTCTAATGTACACAAATGTACAAGACTCATCATAGCCCCACATCTAAAATCTAATGATCCCAGAGGGATTTTTTTGCAAACTGACATAAAGAAGCGGAGGTGCACTACGGAGGGACCTTTTGGAAAAATGAAGGGTCATTGGATTTTAGATGTGGGGCTACGATGAGGCTTGTGCATTTGTGCGTGGAGGTAGTTTTGTGCATGGGATACGGAGCCAACAAAAACTACGGTTACTTATGCAGTCCAATAGCCACAATTTTTTTGATTATTTTACCGCTGTTGATTAGTAATAATTAATCCAGTTACTACTAAATCAGGCTAGTAACAGTGGTAACCAAATAGAATACTATTGTCCAGTTGTTACCAGTAACTAGTCGGTTAACTTTTCGGTTAATCAGGTGTAGACCAAATTAATAGTAAGTGTGCAATAGACGCTGAAATAAATGGTTAAGTTGACAAATTAAAGCAAATGTGTTTGTTGATGAATATGGAATTATTGACATTATGTTGTCACTGGAATACAATTTTTATTTAAATAAAAAACTGATCTTTTTCTCAATTTGTGTCTGATGAATGGGAGATTATCAACACCCACATTATATTCAAGCATAGAATGATCGACCTCCCTATATTCAAAGAATTTCTATGGTTAGATCGAGAAGAGAATTAATTTATAAGACATTATAATTGAGCTAAAACATTTGAGAAAAAACATAATGAATCACGGTTAGTTGAACACACGAACAATGCAAGTTAGCTTAATGATAATCAAATACCAAAAAGAACACTGCTAAACTTGTCCCTATCCATGCCTTCTGTAGAGATCATTTGTCACTGTCTCTAATGTATGGTAAGTATATTACAATTTGATAGTTGATGTCATGTTTGATAGTTCATGAACAAATCTGACAAGAGTAAGTGGCATTCTCAAAAGCCAAAGATGGAACCAGGAAATGTGAGGTCATGACCGATATGCACTTTTTCACATCACCTACTCGATATTGGCTGCATTCTTGAGACTTCCCATGCTCATTATTGCCATTTTCCCCTAGGAAATATATCGGGTAGCTCAAGAGATACAATAGTCATCCTCAATGGCCCGTTCATCTACCTGAAATCAGGAAATGATTAAGTCAACTCACTGATGAGAATTTCACAATATATAGCTATGAACAAGTCTGCCCTTAAATTGAAAGTTGAAAAATGTTAATGCCCAGTTTCCTTCACTTCTTTTGTGGATGAACAAACTGAATTGATGGCTTTCAATTATTTCAACTAGACGTTTACATATGCCATTCAATTTATTGAGTTGAATTTCATCAATACACCCAGTGTTGGCTAGGTGGTAGTTGGACAACATGATATTGTATTGGTCTAATATTTATTGGTATCGCATTAGCCTTGTTTCAAATTAATCATAGTGATAAATAATCTGGTTTCTATTTTTATTGGTTCAGTTTCATAGTAACTAGGCCGATTACCGTTAGACCTAAAACCAAGATTACCATAATATATTCGTATAGAGATTTAGGTTCACACACACTCAACACATTTTAGGCATTGCACACGTACACAATAATATCGACTTGGATGAGATGACATCGTTGCCATTATATTCTTGATACCTCATATGCCTATCATATTTGTGCATGTATGTCGATGAAAATAAATTGGGGCGGACATCGAACAAGACACACCCTCGTAGGCATGTACATATATATATATTCATCATGTAATGTGCATGTGGAGAAGGGCCAATAATAAGACTAAACATTGGCAGTTGAGTTATAAAGTTTTGTACTTGCTAAATGAATTTATGGATGTGTAATGGCTATTAACATGATTGCACATGAATACTGACGTTAGATATATCATGTTCTTTAGTTTTGTGGATGATAATTGAATGAACTGAAGAGTCTTTAAGCCAACACATTCAGGCATTCGTCTGGATCCAAACTCCAAACTAAATGACAGGAAATACAATTATTAGTGACCTCATATGTGATTTGAAAGGAGAGAAACATCACTACCGGAGAACACGTCATTAGTACTATTTGTTAATTGTTGTTTTTGCTAAGTTAATGAATCTTACAAATGGCTGACCAACATCATGAGATCACATTAAATTTTCATAACTAATATTTGTGCTAAGTAAATGCAAGTTATTAATAAATGACTAGATCATTAAAAACTCAAAAGACTAGGGATAAAGAAATAATGAGAAATTGTCGTGATGCTGAAACATCATGAGGAAACATGAAGAATCTTTTGGATAGCCGCAGGTCGATTTCGTGTCGAAAAGGCCCTAAACCTAAACCCTCGCACAAATCCATCACAGCGGGAGCAGCGATACGAAAAGACACAAGGTCATGAAATGCTCGATCATATAAATTTTCCACCTACCTCCCAAACCTACTATA
Source organism: Zizania palustris (assembly GCA_019279435.1). Lineage (NCBI taxonomy): Eukaryota > Viridiplantae > Streptophyta > Magnoliopsida > Poales > Poaceae > Zizania > Zizania palustris. The sequence goes on from JAAALK010000282.1 coordinate 26,612,261, forward strand.
TATTCTGTAAGTCTAAAATAAAAATCTTGGAATACCAAGAACATATATATATATATATATGTTCAATGGACTAGACACATGGTCATGTAAATCGAAGAGCTCGTTACTATAAGTAGTATCAATTAGACTTTATACATGCCCTAAGAGAATAGGTGATATGAGGTGTGTTTAGTCACAGCCATAAACACATAACACTGCATATGTGTTGAGACCTAAGACCATAGTTAACAAAAACAGCTCCATATCCTATGCACAAAACCTCTAATAGCCACACTTTTTTGAGTTATTTGAACCGGTAGTGTTCATCCAAAAGACTAAAATTAATTTAACCATCATCAAACTGAAATTATAGGTTAATTAAATTAATGATCGATCGAAGCATTTATATTATTGCGGAACGCACACAAAACCAAAATTTCTCCAGCTCAGATCTAAGGAAAAAAAATATAATTCGTAATGTATTTTTTTGGAACAAATGTACATATTACCGTTATTAAGAAAATTTCATCCTCAAAGAAAAATTAGAGTTAAAATTTATGGTCGAACAAAGCATTTATATATATGCATAAAAACAAAATTTTCCATCTCTGAAGCAAAAAAAAAGAGAAGTAATCCTAACTAGATAATGTCAAATTTGTAAGTACTAATAAATCTACCACATTTCAAGTAGTCAAAACACCTAAGAAACAAGCATACACAAAGATAATCAAGGTTACATGAATCAAATTAAGTACATATATGATCATGTATCACATTTCATAGGATATATAATGCACAACTTATGCTTAAGCCTTTAATGTTGCCATTGCCGACTCACCTAGGATTAAGGATGGCAACGAGTCGGATCAAATCCGACTGGAGTAATATCAAATCTTAACCCATTTAGACACCAACCCAAAAGCCTCGTGGGTTAAAATATCAACCCATACCCACCACACACATCTGGTTTATAGTGATTCATCGGTGCCCACAAACACAATGGCATGAGGCAGGTGAGTGGTTGGGGCAGCGAGCACCGAGGGTGGGAAGCAATTGGGGGTGACTAGAGATGACTAGGACATCAGTAGGAGGTTCGAGGCAGTACGAGGTGGTCAGGACGGTCAAGGGTGGTGGGAGGCCATCGAGAGCGACCGTGGGCAGTGGGATGTGCCAGGGTCTGTGAGAGGTGGCTAGGGGTGGCCTAGGGTAGTAGGAGGTGACAGGTGTAATTATAGGTTACATGTGAATTTTGGTAATTAATAAAAAATGTGTGTTTATGGACTAATATTTTTCTTAAATGTGAAGGAAGTAATTAGGTCCTACACAAATGGAGTACAAGATGGTAAACCCCGGTGAAATGACATGCTGAAACGTGACGGCAAAAAAGTTGAGGTAGCTAGGAAATTGATCGAGGTATTTGAAGCGATCAATTATACTAGGTTTTATTTCAAACTTTGTCGTGCTATTAAGGGGGTTTGCATCTTGGTTATGAGTTGATTGTCAAGTGCCAAATTGCATTGCATATATAAGATTTTGATCTCTCTTGTTGAGTAGAAAAATTGTTGTTGCTATTTTTTTGGTGTTGGCAGTCAGACCGACCGTACATGGGCGGTCCGATCGGCCTGTGGCCTGTGGTCCGACTGACATGGTGTGTCCGGTCAGACCAAGAATAGTTGGGCGGTCCGACCGGTGTGCACAGATTTTTTTCACATCACCTTTACAGAGCCGAAATTAGTGCAATCGATTCAACCGAGCCGATGGTCAGTCTGACCGGGGGTCCGATCTGATCGGGCCACCATGGCTGGTCAGACTGAATGACCCTATTACATCAACAAAATAACTAGTTTTCTAGCCGTTGTGAGGGGGTCGATCCAACCAGCCCAAGATGCCCGGTCAAACTGACAATACACAGAGATTCACGCACTTTATCTAACGGCTAGTTCAAGTGTGTGTGAGTATATAAACCCTTTCTACAACTCCTTTGCTAGATTCTGGCACTCACTTGAGTATACTTGAGACTAGAGAGTCTCTCCCACCATTGAGCACTTAGAATTGAGCACAAGTTTGGTTAGGAAGTAAAGGGTGATCAAGAGAGCATTTCATAGCGAGCATTTGCATCCCTTGGCACTTGATTGTCTACTATTAGCTTTGATTGCATCTTGTTACTCTTGGAGGTTGCCACCTCCTAGACGTCTCAGAGGAGAACCCGATGATCTCTCCAAAAAGGTTGTGGAGAAGACCCAGAAGATTGTGAAGACCGGAGTTCACCTATCGAGAATGGAGAAAAGATATCACTAATGATAAAGACTCGAGAGTAACACTTCCGGTGTCGGCTTATCATCAAGCTCATTCCTCCTTGGGGAATCCGGTGGCTTGTTGAAGAGAGCGGTCAAGTGGAGCTTGTCTCAACGAGGACGTAGGAAATTGGCATATTTTTGAACCTCAGGATAAAATTCGGTTGTCTCTTGCCCTCATTACTTTGAGCAATTTATCTTTTTAGAGTAATTCATTCTTGTCACCCTAGATTGTAAACCTATAGGCTTAATCTAGAAGTCATTCAGCTCTAGAGTCTTTATCTTCGAAAAGAAAAAGTATTTAAAGATTATCTAGGGCTAGTTAAAGCCGAATTAGTTTTAAAAACCTCCTATTCACCCCCTCTAGTGGCGGATCAAAGGGTGCAGGGGGCGTGTGCCCCCTACCACTGGTTGTTCCATTATATATTTATTGTATTTTTATATTTCTTGTATTTCTTATGTATTCTTATATATTTCTTTATAAATCCTTATATAATTTTAATATTTTTGTTATAATTATGATTTTATATTTAGTATTCATTTAAAACAGTGAATAATTTATATACATCTATATATACATATTATTTGTGACCGATATAAAATTCAGTCAGTCCCCCTAATTTTTTTTCTAGATCCACTACTACCCTCTCTAGTCGGTAGATCGATCCTACAAGAGAGGTGGTTGGAGCAACATATGGTTGTAGTGTAATAAAAAATCACACAAATAGTAAGTATGAAGATCTGATCAACAAGGTTCATGCAGCTCGCTAACTGTGATGACCCGCATTGGTGCGGTGTGGCTGCTTGTAGTTAGTTGCATGTGGGAGTTGGGACTGGGTGGAACTATAGAAGAAGAGAGTTGTCAATGGAATTCAAGGACTCGGATGTTACCCACGATTAAAATTATAAACACACACATATCATCGTTTTAATGTTGGCAATGGCCAATTAGACTAGACACATCCTTATAAATAACCATCAAATTAATATAAGTGTTAGTAATTAGCTCTCGGGGAGGAGAGGGGGACCGAGTCCCTCTCCTCCCTGGAACTCGGACTTAGCCTAACAGACCCCCCTGGTCTTCAGGCGCCCTGATCGGGGGTGCCCCAACCGATTGGTTGAGGGGCCCCTATCGCGCGGCACATAAAAGGGGATGTTGGGCGTATGAACAGGTTGTTGTTCATACGCCTAGCTCCACCCACTTTTTTCTGGCTACCGATCTAAGCCGTGCCGAAGCGACGGGAAGCGTCCTCAACTCCACTCATCGGACTCACCAGAACTGCCATGGCGTCCTCTTCCTCGGTAGAACACGGAGGTACACCATCCCTAAGTTCTACCCTGCTAGCTCTAACCCTAGACGATCCTTAGATCCCTTAGCCTATTGTTTCTATCAATGGTATGAGAGCAAGATTGTTCTAGGGTAGGCTAGTTAGGGTTAGGGTGGCGTCGGGCTCCCTTGAGCCGACGCCACCACCGCACTAAGAACTCGTCCCCGCCCCCTCTAAGCCCTCTGTGTTTAGCCCAAAAGAACCCAAAAATTAGTAAGTAAATCCCCTCAGTTTCCCCTTGTCCAACCCGCAAGATCCCTTCGGGTAAGAGAAGAAATCAGAACAAAAAAAGGAGGAGGGGCTCAGATCCGAAAGTTAGGGTTAAGGTTTTCACCCTAACCCTAACCCTAACCCTAGCTAAGAAGAAAAAGGGGGGCGGACTCCTCACCGTGCCCCTCGCTCGCGCCGCCGCCGCTCGCCGGAGTGCGCGTAGCCGGCCGAGTGCTCGCCGCCACGGACCGCCTCGACGGAGTGCCGCTCGCCCTCGGGTGAGCGCGCGCACCGGCGAGTGGGCCCGCGACGGCGCCCTCCGCCGCTCATCCACCCTCCCACACGCTCGGCCGCCTCGCGCCGCCGCGTGCGTCGCCGTCGGGACCACCGTCGCTCCGCTCCACGCCGCCGCCGCTCTCTGCTCTCGGCCGTGCGCTCGGGTGTGGGAGAATGGGGGCTAGGGTTTCGCAGCGGACGGCGCGGCGGGTTTTGTCTCGGCGAGGATCGCGCATAGCCGTCGGATTTGATCCGACGGCCAGGGTTGATCGGACCGTGTTGAGCCCAGGCGAGGGGGGCTGCTTTCACGGCCCAGGCCCAGGTTGCGGCCTGGGTGCGCGCGGGCGCGTGGGGGCGCTGTGGGCCGGACCAATTTCTCTCATGGGCCGGACTGTTTTTTTCGCATTTGGGCTGAAAATATTGCACAGTAGCAGGCCAAATTCAGTTTTATGAATTTTCAGAATTAGTTTTTCATTTAAGTATTATCTGGAAATTCAGAAAAATGCCCAAAATTAAGGAAAAGATAAGTTATCCGCGGGTAAAATTTTGTATAATTTTGAACATACACAGTAATTTTATTCTGAATTTTTTAGCATTTTTAAAGTGCTTTTATGATATTTTCTTTATTAAATTTAGTCTAAGGACTATATTTAATTGAGGAATATTTGTTTAGAATTTTGTTTACGTTTAAATTCAGAATTTTTATTACTGTTTTAATCAGTGTATTAATTAATATTAAGTCTTCCGCTGTGCATACACTATTTAAAATTACTCAGTAATTTTGTGTTCTGAGTTTTAAAGCATTTTTAGTATTTTATTGTGATATTTATTTATTAAATTTAGTCTAAGGACTACATTTAATTGAAGAATATCTATTAGGAATTTTGTTTAAGTTTAAATTCAGAATTTTTATTACTGATTAAGCAGTGTATCAATTAGTTTTTAAGTCTTTCGCTGTGTATACACTGTTTTAAGATTAGTACCATGTTCATCGTGTCAATTAAGTAGCATTTATTCTGTCAATTAGATTTGAACCAACGAGATAATTTAATTTGACATTATAAATATTATATTTTGATAACATAGTAATTTTATCTCCTGACCAACGTTGGTGATGAAATTACTGTGGTTCAGTTGAATTGATTCTATTTCTGCCCAACGGTGATGTATAATTAATTCACTTTTTATGTTTTTAAGCATGTCACATGTTAATTTTGACCAACGTTAAATTTTCATATGTCACATTATGTCTGTTATAAGATATTTGATAATGTTCCTTATTAGAAATGTTCTAAGTTACATCTCCGTCATTGAGTCTCTCAATGATAAGTACTATGGTAGAGTTTAATTGATTCTAATTCTGCCCAACGGTGTTTTAGAATTAATTACAAATCTAAGTATGTCACATGTTAATTTTGACCAACGTTAAATTTTCATGTGCAATATTTATGTCTGTAATATAACTTTTTTTTTCAAAACCGTTCCTTTTAGTTAGTAAGTCTTGCAAACTCTCCATCATTGAGCCAATGGTAAGAACTATGGTTCATGGAGAGAAGACATTGAGATAGCGCTTGCGCTAAGGGACATTGATCTTGCATTGTTGCATGATTGTCCCACTAAGTCTATGGAGCCAGTGATTTATGACGATGAGAGCCAGTAGGCTTTCGTTGTAAGGTCACAAGACTTCACAACTTTAAGGATTAAGTACGACCTAGAGCGTATTAAGTGGAATCAGTCGAACCAAAAATGCTTAAAGATAATTAAGATATCCTTTTTGGACAAAGTTAGGGGTTCTATTCCACCTTTCGATACTGCAAAACAGTATCTCAAGAAGGTGGAAAGTCAGTTCATAGGACCTCACCATGCGTATGTTGGTACGCTTATTAAGAAACTCATCACTGCAGAATACTGCGGTGGAGGAGTTAGAGAGCACATACTAAGGATAATTCATAGGGCTTCCCTGCTGAATCAACTAGATATGGAGATCTCCGATGGTTTCCTTATCAATTTGATTTTAATGCCTCTTACTTAAACGACTTTAAACATTTTGTGGTCAACTACAACTTCCAGCCTGAAAACTGGAGTTTAGACATGCTGATTTCAAGCTATGTATAAGAATTAAGTAAGCACATAATGATTTAGTTCATAATGTGCAACATAAATAAAGGGAAAGAAGCATTATAAGACTCGTTCTAATGATGCTAAGGACTCCTCTTATAAGCTCACATAAAGGAACATGATGTCAGACATTGTAAGGAGGAACGCCACATGTTCCAAAAAAATGGATGAACAAGAATGGTAATAGATGAATTTTCGTAATTAGAAATAAAGTCTTTAGTCTTGCTTTTGAGCATGACAAACTTTATTTATTTTCTCAAGATGATTTTATCATCTGAGAATAATGATAAGAGCAAAAGAATTGATGACGTATTTTCAAAATTATGGCACTATATAATGGACCATATTTCGAGGGGGAGGATTGAACGTTGAGTCAATTCTTCCGCTTTAGTTTCTTTAGACTAAGTTTCATGCATATATTGCATTAAGATAAATACGTCAAATAAATTAAGAAAGACGCGAAATTAAGTTTAATGATTGTAGTAATTTTTATCTCTTGACCAACGTTGGTGATAATGTTATTATATTTAAGTTCAATTAATTCTAATTCTGCCCAACGGTGATTTAAAATTAATTGATTAACATTTATCCAATCTAAGAGCGATCAGATCATAGCGATCAGATCATAAGTTGCTATAGATAAATTTAAGATGTTTTAAGGCTGATTCTTATATCAGCATGATCTAAAGTTTAAAAGAGTAAGATCTGACCGTGCTACGGTCAATATACCCCGTATGGCCGATTTCTTGAACTCTTTTGCAAGGTTCTATAGAAAATAGCAAAATAGCCCGGTATTTTATATCGGGTGTACCTTAGCAAAATAGAGTGGCTATAAGATGCACTCACACTTCAGTGGACATAGTATGGTAAGTTATTCCACTCTACCGATTAATTTGTGGATGGAGGCATTCCAACCATAATTCATAATTTTAATTAGATCCTTAATAAGTCTGTGCCTAAAAGCACCATAAGAATTATGGACAAGACGATAACCATTTTATAAATTATTTTAGAATAAGGGTATGTCGTCCTGCTAAGGCTATATTTTAACCCAAATATTAATAAATTAAAGTCCTAAGACAGTAAGTTGTCAATTTTATTGACTACAAAGATAAGTCTAAGTGATCTCGTTTTTTTAAATGTCCTAACAGACATGTTAAGTTTGTAGAAACGAGACATGCATTTTTTAGAAGATGCTTTAATCAGGGGGAGCACGGTACTTAGAGAAATTAATCTTGAAGAGAAGTGGGTTAGTGAATCCACTCCTATGATTCAAGAGAAATTTTTCCATGTACCTGTGGCAGTGTCCTTTTGTCCAACACTTGAGTTTGGACCTTCATTAGCGACATCTATTGTACATGAGACTCCTGTTATTCAGGAATCTACATTTCTAGATGATGCTAATGAAGAAGTAAATGAACAACTCTCTAACTTAGTAAATAATGTGCCAACTCAGATAAGAAGCAGATTAAATGAGACATTTTTGTATGTCTTATTTAAGGATTCTTTAAGAATCATTAAGGCATATTATGACTTAGAACTGCATCAGATTGATATAAAGACGACATTTTCAATAAGTTTTAAATGAGAATTTCTATATGACACAACTAAATGTTTTGTCATAGAAATGAAAGGAAATTTTATGATACCGTTTTATCTAAGTCCAATGGACTTAAATAAGTTTTAAGTAAGGGTATCTGAAATTTAATTAGACTATTAAAAAATTTTGGGTTTTAAGAATAATGAAGAGGACAATTGCGTTTGTCTAAGTTTAAGAATGGGGAATTTATTTTCCCAATTTAGCATGTTGATGACATTCTGCTTGCAAGTGGTAATGTCCATCTAATATTAGAAACTAAGAAATCTTGTCCTCTCATTTTGACATTAAGAATCTTGGAGAAATTTTCCTATATGTTAGGATTAGAGTTTCTCTAAGATACCATTGAGGGGGTATTAAGATTATCACATACGGCATACTAGAAGATATACTGATAAAGTATATAGTATGCATGTGTATAAGCTATCGCCTGATCCAATAGTCAAGGGTGATAAGTTGGGAACTTTTAGTATCCCAGGAACCAATATGAGATCGATCAAATGAGATTGGTTCCATATGCTTCTGCTGTCAGAAGCCAATATATGCTCAATTATGTACTCGCCCTGACTAAGTTTATGCCGCCGGAATGCTTGGCAGATATCAGAAAAATCCAGAAATAGATCGCTGGATTAAATTAAGAAAGCCTTGAGATTTATATAAGTCACAAAGGCCTCATGCTAACGTATGTAAGATTAGATAACCTAGCGATTGCAGGTTATTCAAATTGAGTTTTTGCGAGATTTGTGAATACTAAGTAGTCCACATTAAGTTATATATTCACACTCGCAAAGGGAGTTGTGTCGTGGAAAAGATCCAAACAAACTATGATGGCATCTACCACGATGTATGCCAAGTTTGTAGCAAGTTGTGAGGCCGCCGGACAGGCACTATGTTTTTAAGAAATTTATTCCGGTTTTAAGAGTGGTTGACAGCATTTTAAAACCACTTAAGTTATACCGTGACAATGAGTCAACAATATATTTCTCCTATAACAACAAGTAGTGTGTTGCTGCCAAACACATCTAAGTTAAGTGTTATATTGTTGAGGAGAGAATCCAAGATCAAATGATAAGTAGAGCATATAAGTACCAAGCGAACGCTTGCGGATCCGCTCACAAAAGGCTTACCTCCCAATGTGTTCAGAGAACACTTAGTCGACATGGGTTTAAGGTAAGCCTATGATCTATGGATTTATAAGGGCCCAAAATGAGTTGAGAAACTGTTTCAAAGTGGAAATGTGCATTGTAGTTGTTGAGTCATATAGTACGTAACTGACTAGTGTGATGCAGCATGCTCTATGCATTAATTTATGATGGAATAGATGTAATATTAAGTTGAGTTAAGAACTAGGTCGAGATCTAGGGGGAGAATGTTAGTAATTAGTTCTCGGGGAGGAGAGGGGGACCGAGTCCCTCTCCTCCCTGGAACTCGGACTTAGCCTAACAGACCCCCCTAGTCTTCAGGCGCCCTGATCGGGGGCACCCCAACCGATTGGTTGAGGGGCCCCTGTCGCGCGGCACATAAAGGGGATGTTGGGCGTATGAATAGGTTGTTGTTCATACGCCTAGCTCCACCCACTTTTTTCTGGCTATCGATCTAAGTCGTGCCGAAGCGACGGGAAGCATCCTCAACTCCACTCGCCGGACTCACCAGAACTGCCATGGCGTCCTCTTCCTCGGCAGAACACGGAGGTACGCCATCCCTAAGTTCTACCCTGCTAGCTCTAACCCTAGATGATCCTTAGACCCCTTAGCCTATTGTTTCTATCAATAAGAAGATGTGACATAGAGATATTATTCACTTTTCTAAATCTATGACCTCGTTTGGTACAACTTCATATCTAAATTTTTTTGGAGCTAGTCTAACCTAGCTCTAAAAAATCCTGAATGTAGAGTCGTGGATGGATTGAGGATATTTAGTTGAGTAATATAGTTTTTATTTTATACTAAAAATAAAGGTTTAAACTATTTTATTATATTATATAAACCTTAGATCTAGTATGAATATCAGACTTAAAACTGTATCAAACAGATCCTATATATATCGATGTCTCTTACTAAAGTACTAACTTTTATAGGTATCCCATCGAACTTCTATGAATCATCAACAATTATGTTGATTGGTGTAACAGTGTAAACTATTAGAAAATGTAAATAACCTACCATGTTTTCATTTTATGGTTGATAAGTGAACTCAAGAGGGGTTAAACAAAAAACATTCAGGCATTCCGCTGGAACATGCATTAAGGTAGTGTTTGGTTCGCTGAATGAGGAGGAACAGAGTGGTTTGGTCTCTAAATATAGTGTGATACAACTGTTTAGATCGAGAGATAAAGTGATAAATTTATTATATGTCTTAAAGTTGAAAGATCTTTGATAATATGTTTAAAGTTAAAAATTCTCTGATAATATGTCATAATTAATACATATGGTTTAACTGATTAAGACATATAATCAAAGATTTCTCAACTTTACACATATTATCAAATCTCTCAACTTTGAGGCATATAATCAATTCCCCCTAATTTCTACTACGTTGGCTCAAGTAAGCAGTTCAGCACGACGAGCTTTCATATAACGAATATCTGATCCGCCATTAAAGCTGTTGTGTCAAAACGAAAAGATTATCATAATGGAAACGCGCACCTCGATAACAAATCAGAAAGTCCAAGAAATGAACAAGCAAAAGCAAAGATGGGGCTACTGGTATCAGAATATGAAGAATCTTGTCCACTTTTTCCCCATAATTTGCAGGATCCAAAACAAATTACTCACTCTTGCTTCATGCATGTGTTGTTCAATCGGAATATTATTATTAGGCGAGCACGTTTTTTTCAGTTGAAAATTGAGCTCCCTGAATTATTTATTCGCTAAGAAGCATGTTAAAAACTAATAACTAAAAAAAGTAGTAAATGTCAGAAGTGGGATTTGAACCCACGCCCTCGTTAGAGGACCAGAACTTGAGTCTGGCGCCTTAGACCACTCGGCCATCCTGACGACACGTTTGACATTAGCTAAGTATACATCTTTACTAATGATCTACATTGTTGAACGCATTTGAATTTCAATAATCGTTAACCCTCCTGAAAGGTAATAAAAATTTCCAGTCTCTTTCCTAGTCATGATAAAATTAGCAATTCAGTCTAGTGCTGCTAATCTATGCGGGGTTTGAGCTTTGAAGGCCGTAAATTTAACAGAAATTTCGTATAACATAGTTCAAATACTTGCAAAAATGAATAAAGGAAAAGGTATTGTTTAAATCCTTTGAAGTATTGGAGCTCATCTAGTTAACAACCTAAACTACAAATTCAGATATTTTTACCTCTTTATTTACACAAACCCATTCAAATAATCCTTATAGTAGTTTTGTAGGTAATTTTCCTATGTGGATAATATAATATGGAGTAGTGGTATTGCATACACGGTATATACATAAGCTCATTTAACCCAACTGATTTTCTTATCTCAATTATTGGCAAGGCTATAAAATACATATTAGTACTAATATAATTCTTATTTAAACCGGTTTGCATACTTCAAGAGGTAAACTATCCGGTTTTATAGTTTATGAGTTAAGTAGACTACTTTATGAGGTGAAGGAGTGAAGTAGATTTTTCTTCGTGAATAAAAAAGAAGGAAAAATTACTCACGTGTCATTATAATTTTTAGAAATTGCCTACATACCACTGTCAGTGACTGTGGCGACCCCCATCTATCAGTGACACACTGATAATATATTGACGAACCGTCAAAATTATAATGGTACACAAAAAATTAACCCATAAAAGAACCTCTTATGGTCTGCTTGGGAGCCAATGTGGCAATGTTCTAGCCAAGATCCCGGCCGAATAATTCAGGCAGGAATTGGGCCAGGATTCCTCCCGGGATAAATGGCCCCAAATAAGGTTTTACCATCTGAACGTCTGAAGTAGGTACTTTGCTCTGTTCCTGAGATACTTTGGTTGAGATTGCTTCGTTGATATAATTGAACATCTCTTTCTCAGTTCCATAGAGTAAACATTGTCAACCAGATACAAGAATGATGCTGTCACTTGTCACAGCTCTGATGATGATTACAATGCAATCCAATCCTTTAATCAAGCTCCATTCAAGTAAGACCACCAGTTCACCACAACCATCTGTAGTTTCTTCTCAGAATTCTGAACAAAGAACTCTGAACTCTGAATTATATGCAGTGTAAAGTGACACACACACCAAGACGTGAGGAATCGCCTTACCTGTCTGATGGTGGCAAGGTGGTCAAAAGAAACAATGTGCCCAGATCACCAAATTCAGCTAATTGACAGAAAACAATCAGATTGATGGGTTCATATTTATTACTTCTGCAAGTGCTTTGTCACAACATCCTTGGCAAAATCATCAAAACCAAGGAGGGGTGTGTTTAGCCATCAGTTAACAATCTGACAGACAAATATTACACCATGGTGAACCAGAAAACAAAAGAATGTTTACTTGGCAGAGCTCTGATCTGAATCATGTGATGATGAGTACATTACAAACCAATCCCTAATCAACCTCCAATCTGGTGTAACACTACTACACTAACACTTCAAACTAGCCTCGAACTGTGAACTATAACGAATTTCATATGATTTGGTTGTTTGGAGTTTTTTTTTTTAAAAAAAAACATCCATTATTTTCACGGTTCAAATGGGGGCGAAGACGATTTTGCTTAGACTAATCGATGCAAATAAATGGATTTGTCTAATCCTCAATTATACAACTAAAGTCTCCATGTGATAAATCCACCGCACGAAAAAAATAATTAATTTAGTAAAACATGTGTGGCCCAATTTTAAGAAAAAATAAAGAAAATTTTATTAATCGGATAAGTTTACAAGTGTCCATAACTTTCAAACCAAAATTCACATATCCTATAGGGTGCCCAAACCATGAAACTATCAGCACAAATTTAAAAAGCAAAACTGCCAATGAATCCGTTCAATTACAAAAACCAAATCATATACTATATAGTTGATCACTTGCATGCCTTAGGCCTAGCAGCAATTGACCAGGGATGAACCTTGGATGTACATGTATATCGATCGACACTGTTATATCTCAAATTCTCAATAGCCATGCCATCTAAATGAGCCATACATTTCGATATTTCATTTTTGCCATGTAAGTTTTTGTTTTTGCCACTGGGCTAAAACAAAAAAGTGCCTAAATGGCAAGGCAAAATTTTCAGAACTGACTGACAAAACAATTTTTTTCAAGAAAATGGTGATCGATTTGGCACCCATGGAGACCATCATGCCTGTCTAATCTTCAGTTAGTGGCTGCAATTCCAAAAGTTATCTACATTTTGGTAAGAACCGTCAGTGCTTGCTGCTCAGGTGACTACATCAGCCATCAGGGACATGATTCACTGCAATGGGACCATTTCACTCAACATGAATAAACTGTTTTTCTATTTGCAAATATTTCTGCAATCACAACATGTTTTGATAGATAGCTTATGGAAGATGGCATCCAGTGTGTACCATGAACTATCAGGATGTGTCTTCAATCATACAAGAAGACCACCATAAATCCACCAAAAAATTAAAAAACCAAAACAAAATTAGCTTTGTATACCGAATGTTCGGCACATCACTACCTCCTTTTCCATTGGCAAAGCTCACATTAACACAAAAAATAACAGTAATAGGTAAAAATAGAGCCACCCTTACATTCTACACATCACATGCGTAACCAAACATTATATGCCCATCAGAACTCGCAACAGGGTCCTACTGACAATTTTAGCTCACATGTTCAAACCAAAACACCAGTTCACAACAAACAGAACAAGTGACCGAAATTACCACATGCATTGCCGCTCATTGGCAAAACCAGATTACATATGTATAAATGCAGAATCATGAAAAGCTGAAAAATAGTTAATACACACAGGGAATAATCCATTACAATCACTGTATGGTGCCAAAATGAACATAACTAGATAAATGAAACTGATCAAAACTTTTGGGCAGACAAGAGAGTATCTCAATCAGCTAACAGCCAAATTTCAGTAGCAATAATAGTTTGTAAATTAGCATACATCATGCATTGTAGCCCTCACTGTAATCTAACAGATGCAAAAACTCCGATAGAAGAAAAGGCACCTGTTCATTTAGTGGCAAGAGCGAGCATGGGCAAAATCATGCCTTGAATCCCCTGCAACGTTCGCTGTATCTGAATCTCCTCTGCAATCATCGTCTTAAGATTTCTAATGCAACTCCTTAGCTTCTCATCTGATCGGATATCATCTGCCAGCATCTCCAGCACCTTGTTTGCCACCCCCATCAAGAACCTTGCATACCTTGGCAAGGTTGCATTCCGTTGCAGGAACTCCAGGAGAAGACCGATCTCCTCTATGCCCAAATTTCCAATGCATGTAACCAGCTTTCTCCTTGCAACCAGCTCCTCCATCACTGCCACAACATTCTTTGGATTTTTCTTGGCTAAGGCTGAAACTAGAGCATCCTTGTGCCTGAACTTCCTCAGCAGCTTATCATGTTCAGCAAATTTTACCCTCTTAGGTTTCGCAATCACAAAATCACCCTCTTTGGGCTTTGCATTTTGTCCACGGATGAAGTACCTATAGTTAGCTGGTGTCAATCGTGGCTTAGCTGGCTTTGGTGTTGCCCAATCAAACTCACCACCAACACGTTTACCCTCTTCCTCATCCTCATCTGCTGGCTTCTTTTTCCTCCTACCCATAAAAATCACCCCCTTTGATGACCCAGCAACCAGTACTGTCCCACAAGGCGAGCATGCCAAAGACAGCAGTTCCTTAGGGTAACGCATCGAGTGTGTGAGCTTAAGCTGTCCATAATCAAAGCTTTTCACATAGCCATCACTCCCTGCACTAAGCAGCCGCATCTCCCCAGTGTTGGTCATCTTTGCGAGCGCAAGGGCCATCACGGTCTTGACATGGCTTTCCACCGAGTGAACAAGCCGCCCGCCACCAATGACATCCCAAATCTTGATTACGTTCCCACCCGCCGTGGCCAGCAGACCACCGGATGGCAGGAACAGCACGCTCTCCACAGATTCGCCGTGAGTGAAGGACAAAGATGGTGTTTTCCCCGAGCGCGCATCCCACAATTTCACGCTGTGGTCGTAGGAGCCTGTGGCAAAGATGTTGTTATCGGCGGGGGATGGCGCGCCGGCGCGGATGTAGTCACGGTGGGCGGCGGGGACAGTGAATACGGGCGTCTCGGAGGGAACATCCCAGTAGGCGAGAAGCGCGTCGTTGCCGGCGGTGAAGAGGTGGACCTTGTCGCCACCGGCGACCGGGTAACGAACCACGCGGGTCTCGGCGGAATGGGCAGTGAGGGTGCGAAGCGGCCCCGACGACACCTTGTCGGCGCGGAAGACGCGGACGATGCCCTTCTTATCGCCAACGGCGAGGAGAGCACCGTCGGAGCGGAAGGACGGGCAGTAGGCGACGTCATTGGAGACGGAGATCCGGGGGAGAGGCGAGAGCGGGTCCCCGGAGAAGAGGAGGACGGAGGTAGACCAGGAGGCGGCGAGGGTGGGGGTCGACCGCGCCGGGGAGAAGGCGAGGTGGGTGACGTTGAACTCGTTGATGGGCGCGAGCTCGGAGGTGCGGAACGAGCGCCAGTAGGAAGACTCCGGCGAGAGGCTGGAGGGTTTGCGGCCGGAGGGAACAAGGGCTGCCTGCGCCACGGCCGGGAAAAAAGGCTTCGAGGTGTCGGCGGCCATGGCGTGTGTGTGGCGGGAGGGGGGACTACTGGGGCACGAAAGTAAAACCCTAATGCGGAGAGTTTATAGATTTTGGGCCTCTCGCGAATGGCTCAGCACAGTTGTCCCTGGGCTGGCACGGCCCATTTCCACATGCCGTGAATGGGCTGGACCTCGGCATGTCAAGTCAGCGTGGTACCAAACAAGAATTTGATGGCGATAAACTCGGGAGGAGGGGAACTATCTCTGCGATGTTCTTCTGCAGCTGTATAATCTTGCATTGTAGCTCGCTGTTTTGTTGGATCAAGTTCTTCGTCTCCTCACGAAGAAAACTCAACCGCCTCATGGTGCTCATCGGCGTCGAGCACCGCCTCAGTATGGAGGTCGTCCATAGCCTAAAGAAGACACGACTGCCGGGCCATGACCGGATCACGCACGGAGTGAACTCCGAGGTAGATGCTACGGTAGGCACCGGGAGTGAACTTCGGCACAAGCCGGAAAGACGAGTTCTGAAGACGATCATTATAGATCATCCTCAGCTCCATAAGAGCCTGGAGAGCGACGCGTTGGCACGCGACGTCGAAAGTCGGGCCCCCAAGCGCGGTGGTGTATGGTGGCATATGCTCTCTAGGAGCCGTGGACGGTGAGGGAAACAGTCGCAGGGCCCGACGAACTCCTCCAGGTACACCCCCTGGAATTCGGGCTCGAAGAGGAACCCGAGGAAGGTGAGCATTATACGGAGCTCCCGGACGAAGCCCTCGTAGTGGCGGCAGTAGCTGTGGACTTGGTAGACAGGCATCTACAAAACAACAAGTTGAAGAAAAGTGAGGGGAGGAACAAAGTTTATAAAGTAGGTTGTCGAGAAATAATTTTCTGCAGCTATTGGCTAGGCTGGTCTGTTTGGCTTCCTACAGTCAAGTCGGCTCTAATACCATCTTGTGGCGCCCCGATTTAACAAATCGGAACATTATTGAATTTCATATGAAAAACAATAATACAAGAGATTCATCATGCGACAATCGTACATACGACAGTTTTCATGGTACGTAGACCATATTTATTACATCAGAGTTTAATAAAACCAATAAATAAAAATTGAAATGCATACGAACGCCTTCTTCAAGATCTTTTCACTTGACTGGGTCGCTACTCCAAACCGTCTTCATAGTAGGCATCCTCTGAGGTGTTCAACGGGTATGAGTACAAAAAGTACTCAACAAGCCACCGCAAATGCAGGTAATAATGCAAGGTAATAACAAAGGAAGGATAATTGGATAAAAGTGCGGAAAAGTACATTTTTAGTTATTATAGTTAATGTAGTCAAGTTTTATCATACGGAAAGTAAACATGAACAACAGTAATATCATCTAACTCAGGAGTACGTTTTACCTCCTCGCACCACAGTCCTTACATGTCAAACCATCATGCACATACATATCACAAGTAATCTAACTGTGGGATGTCACGCAACCCGCCCTTGACCGTGGGCTCGGCTTTTCGAAAAGATTTAAAACTCTGATCAGAGATGTACTACTGTACCCACAAGGCACGTACTCATCCCAAACACCAAAGTGTAACGAGATGACCCATACCAGCGGGAACTTGTGCCAAAACCTCGGCGTGTAATGCTCCAAGCAATAACCACCCGCTCTAGGTTTCGCCGGCGTGCCGGGCCGCATCCCGGCTAACGTCGCACTCCTTTTGCGCCACGTCGGTACAAGCCACCCGCAGGTGCTGCTTGACCCATCACCAAATGGTGGCCTCGGTTTGGAACACTCCATACCTTAGTTAGGACTTACCCATTAGACTTGTGGTTAGTACGGAAGTGTATTGCAATGGATCCCGTAGACCGGTCCTTATAGTGCCCCGGGTGCTACCGACCAATGCCCTAGCTTGCACCCAGGAACCCACCATGCATTCACTCACAACCACAACTCATCACCGACAGAATTCCAAGGATAAGAATAACGGGGATCATATAGTAGAACCATAGTTGCTACGACTCATTTTTATCCTATAGCAATCGTGTCAATACATTGGACACTAGCTAATAATATTAATCATATGGTGACAAGGAGGTTAGGCGAGATAGCATGGCTTGGGTTGCACATCAAGGTCGGGGGATCCTAAATAAATATATTGTAAGGGTTTCATTTGACTAATGCATGTATATCCTATGTGTTTTAGCGATAGTTTAATAAAACATGGGTTCAATATGCTCAAAAGTGTTGTTTGGTGACTTGCCTTGTTCAGCGAAAGGTGGGGAGGGACTTTCGGGAAGTATTCCGGTTCCTCGGCAGCGTCGTAGTCTTTCCAATATAAATAAAGTAAATAAAATAAATACAACATTCAATTACACAATATAAAACCATACAACAAGCACATAGGTTTTAATTGGTTAAAAAGAAAACCAAGTTGTTAAGTTTCTGAAATTTAATTTTATAAATAATTCAAAAGGAATTATAATAAAATGTTGTCCTTTGTAAAAAGGGTTTTAAATGTGAGTAATCTCATTTTAAGTCTTCTAATTGATTTAGAATGAAAGGTTCATGGAAAACTTAGTGGTTTTCAGTATATGAATAGGAAGTAAATAAATATAAAATTTACTGAAATTTAATTAATTGAATTTGTATTTTACCCTAAGGGCATTTGAACACTTTATTAAATAAACATGAAATGTCCAAAGTAAACATATTGTTTTTATTGCATTAACATGTAGAGGAAAATATTACAAATTTTCTGAAATTGGAATGGCAATTTTTGAACTTGAAATGCGCAAGATATGAATTTTTGAAGTTTAAAAGCATTTCTGGAATTTAAATTAAACCCAAAATAGCCTCGGGTCCACGGTGAGCCGAGTCCACCGTGCACCCGCGCACTGTGCGCGTGCGCCGGATCAAGATCCACCGTTGGATCGCGATCGGGCGGCCACAGGCGAGGCGGGGGAGTTAAAATGACGTGGACGGCTGAGATTAAAACTGTTGAACCGGTACACATCGTGCGGTCCACATGCGATGCGGGATTTAAAATCTAGCGAATGGCCTAGATTAAAACATAACGCTTCGCCAGGATCCAACGGATCTGATTAAACCGCACGAGGGGTTTAATCACCACCAGTCAGATCCAGATCCCACGGTCGCGATTGAATCCGACACGGCACGCGTTGGGAGGGGTAAAGTACCCGTCTTCCCCGACTCCGGCGACGTGACGGCGAGCGATTTTGGTGACGGCGAGGGTTATCCGGCCTAACTAAAGCTAAAAACGTAAAGAGGGAACTACGGGGAAAACGAGGGTACCCTTGCTAGTGGTCCGAGGTCGACGGGGCGTGGCCGACGACGAGGGGAGGCGGCGAAGTCGTTAGGGTCCTTGTCGGCGATTGGGGGAGGCCGAGAGTAAAAACTCTCTTCAACGCCAGGTGAGCTCTTTCCTTGCATGCGCGCACTCGATCCGGGGAGACGACGTGTGAAATAAAGGGGGAAACGGTCGGCCGAGCGCGGGGGACCATTTAATGGCGTCGAATTAATGGGGGAGGGGCCGACAAGGCAGATCCGAGGTGGGGTCATCGGTCGGCGCGATTTGGGGGCGGTGGCGGGAGGTGGACAATGGGTCTGACAGGTGGGCCAAGGTGGTCAGCGGGCGCGATCGCACGAGTGCGGTGGCTGACGGGTGGGGTCGGGCATCGGCCGAGAGAGGGATCATTTGGTACCGACAGGTGGGGCCAGGGTGTCGGGTGCGCGTGCGCGGAGAGAAGGGCTCGCTGACAAGTGAGGCACAGGTATCAGTCCGAGGCGTGCGGGGGTAACGGGCTGAGCCGATCGGGAGAGAGAGAAAGGGAGGGGGAGGGCCCGTTACGTTTTAATGCTTTTCTGAATAAAACAATTACAGAAAATGGATTAAAATATTTGGGCTACTTCCAAGGTTGATAAAAATTTGTAAAAATTCTCAAAAATATATCTTGGCCTTGGGATCATATACAAAATTTTCTAGTCCCTGGTTTGGTTATTTCATCTAGGTTCTAGTTCAAAAAGGTTAAGGAGGGCATTAAAGGTATTTCTAAAACAAATAATTCTAGGAAATAGATTAATTGATATTTTTATTTCTTTGAAAATTTGGGGTGTTACAAACCTATCCCCCTTACAAAGAATCTCGTCCTCGAGATTGGAACTGCTACTCGAATAGCTCAGGGTATCAGGCTTTCAACTCGTCTTCCTTTTCCCATGTGGCTTCTTCGATGGGGTGGTTGTCCCACTGAACCTTGCAGAAGCGAACCACACGGCTCTTGGTTACCCTTTCCTTAGTTTCCAAGATCTTGATGGGTTTCTCGATGTAGGTCAAATCCTCTTGGACGTTGAGTTGTTGGAGGTCGGCTTGCTCGGCGGGCACACGAAGACACTTCTTCAGCTGAGAGACGTGGAACACATCATGAACTCCTACCAAGGATGGAGGCAGTTCTAGTTGATATGCCACCTCTCCTTGCCGTCAGAGGATCTGAAAAGGTCCGACATAGCGGGATGCAAGCTTTCCTTTCATGTTGAACCTTTGAGTGCCACGGAGGGGAGTGACTCAAAGATAGACATAATCACCCTCCTCAAAGGTTAGGTCTCTTCGACGGTTATCAGCGTAGCTCTTCTGTCGGGACTGGGCTATCTTCAATCTGTCCCTGATGATGTTGATCTTCTCTTTAGCTTCTCTCAATATATCTGTCCCAAACAGTTGCGACTCTCCGATCTGATCCCAGAGCAACGACGTTCTGCACTTACGCCCGTAGAGTGCCTCGAACGGGGACATTTATAGGCTGGCTTGATAGCTATTTTTGTAGGAGAACTCCGCATAGGGCAAGTTCTTGTCCCACATTCCGCCAAAGTCTACAGCGCAAGCTCTAAGCATATCTTCCAATATCTGGTTAACCCTTTCGGTTTGACCATCGGTCTGAGGATGATAGGCGGTGCTAAAGTTCAGCCGGGTGCCGAGTTCCTCTTGAAGGTTCTTCCAAAACTTAGAGGTAAACTGACTCCCACAGTCAGATACAATCTTCTTTGGAACTCCGTGTAGGCACACGATCCGGGTCATATACAACTTGGCCAACTTGGCGATGGTGTAAGTTGTCTTGACGGGGATGAAGTGAGCCACCTTGGTGAGTCGGTCGACGATCACCCAGATAGAATCATGACTAGCTTGGGTCCTAGGCAGTCCAGTGATGAAGTCCATTCCTATCTCTTCCCACTTCCATTCGGGACCTTGAGAGGTTGCAATAGTCCAACAGGTCTTTGATGCTCTTCCTTGACTCGCCGGCATGTGTCGCACTTGGCCACATACTCAGCTATTTCCCTCTTCATGCTGACCCACCAATATTTCTCCTTTAGATCTTGATACATCTTTGTACTCCCGGGATGTATGGAGTATAGAGTATCGTGAGCTTCTTGAAGGATGAGGGTCTTCATCTTAGGCTTGTCGGGTACGCATATCCGGTTTCCGAACCAGATGGTACCATGCTCATCCTCGGAGAACCCCGGGGCTTTACCCTTCCGCATGTTCTCCTGGATCTCCAAGATGTTCAGGTCTTCCTTCTGCTTTTCTCGGATCTGGTCTATCAAGACAGGTCTAGACTCCAAGGCAGCGAGGTACGCTCGTGTGGTGATCCCTAAATTCAGCCTTTCCATCTCCTTATCAAGACAGGTCTAGACTCCAAGGCAGCGAGGTACGCTCGGGTGGTGATCCCTAAATTCAGCCTTTCCATCTCCTTATATAGCAAAGGGGCCTGGTCCTGTATCATGATGGCATTACAGTACCCTTTTCGACTAAGGGCGTCTGCCACCATATTTGCCTTGCCTGGATGATAATGGATGCCCAAGTCGTAATCCTTGATCAGTTCCAACCATCTCCTTTGCCCGAGGTTCAGGTCCGGTTGGGTGAATATGTACTTGAGGCTCTTGAGGTCGGTGAAGACATCACACAGATTCCCCACAAGGTAATGTCTCCATATCTTCAAGGCATGAACCTCGGCTGCTAACTCCAGGTCATGGGTCGGGTAGTTCATCTCATGCGGTCTCAGCTGTTGGGAGGCGTAGGATATCACCTTCCCATCTTGCATTAAGACACATCCCAAACCTTGACGAGAGGCATCACAGTAGATGTGGAAGTCTTTTCGGATGTCTGGCAGAGTCAGAATAGGGGCTGACACGAGCTTCTTCTTAAGGGTTTGAAAGCTTTCTTCACAATCTGGGGTCCATTCAAATTTTACCTCCTTTTGCAATAGTCTGGTCATAGGCTTGGTGATCTTCGAAAAATTCTCGATGAACCGGCGGTAGTATCCGACCAATCCGAGAAAACTCCGGATCTCAGGTCACGGTCGTGGGCTGCAACCAGTTGGTTACCGCTTCCACGGTGGTCGGGTCCACTGCTATTCCTCCGGTAGATATACATGACCGAGGAACTTCACCTCAGAGGACCAAAATTCGCACTTGCTGTATTTGGTGTACAATTGTTGTTCCCTTAGCTTTCCGAGGGTCACACGGAGGTGAGTTTCATGCACTTCCTTGGTCTTGGAGTAGACGAGGATATCATCGATGAATACCACGATGAACTTATCCAAGAACTCCATGAAAACATTGTTCATCATGTTCATGAAAAGGCCGGGGCATTCATGAGTTCGAATGACATCACAGTATACTCGTAGAGTCCATAGCGGGAGGTGAAGGCAGTCTTGGGTATGTCCTCTTCTCTAATCCTCAATTGGTGGTAACCTGACGTGAGGTCAATCTTGGAAAACACGAGGATCCCTTGAGTTGATCGAACAGGTCGTCGATCCGAGGCAATGTGTACTTGTTCTTGATAGTTACGTCGTTCAAGGCTCTATAGTCCATGCACATCCTTTTAGTCTTGTCCTTTTTCATGGCAAAGATGACCGGTGCAGTACTCGGTCGGATGTACCCTTTCTGCTCTAGGTCTTCGATGTTGCTCTTGACCTCGGCTAATTCATTGGCGGCCATCCGGTACGGGCGTTTGGAGATTGGAGTGGTCCCGGGGACAAGTTCGATTCTGAATTCGACGTCCCGCTTGGGAGGCATTCCTGGTAGGTTCTCAGGGAAGACATCCATGAACTCCTTGACTATGGGCACTTCTTCAAGGGCTAGCGAATGGAGGGACGCTTCAAGTGGTTTGCGGCTGGTCATCCGAAAAGTGACGGCTTCACCTTCGGGGTTGGTCACTGTTACGGACTTGTTGGCACAGTCGATCACACCCTTGTGCTTCATCAACCAATCCATCCCTAGGATGAGGTCGAGTCCGGTGCACTTTATGAGGACTGGCTCGGCCCGGAACAATACTCCTTGGATCTCTATCTTAACCTTAGGACTGTATAAGTGGGCTAAGGTTTTATTGCCTGGAGTGGCAATCATCATGGGGACAGATAGGGGGAGCACGTCCAAGTTGTGAGTTTTCACAAAGTCTTCCGAGACGAAAGAGTGCGTTGCTCCAGAGTCAAATAGAATCATAGCTGGTACGGAATTTGCAGTAAACGTACCGAGCACGACTTCGGGAGCCTCCTGAGCTTCCTCCACGCTGATGTGATTCACGCGGGCACGAACCGCCTGGTTGGGTGCCACGCCTTGGGGTTGCTTGGGGTGAGGACACTGGTGCGAATAGTGCCCTTCTTTCCGGTAGTTGAAGCAGACGACCGGCCTCCCTTGGCGATCCTTCAATATCGGGGCCTTGGCGGCGGGCGTCGGCTGAGCGGCTGGAGCGGTGGAGTGGGGCGGGGATGCCCAACGTTGGATCCACCGGTGGCGTGAGGCAGCCTGTAGGTGGGCCAAGGATGGTAGGCGGGCGCTGGTGGTGGAGGAACGAAGTGAGGCCTCTAGGAATTCGCCTGTTGATGCTTGAAGGCGATCATCTTCCTCTTCTTGAGGTCCAACTTATTTTGCTCAGTCTCTTGGATGAGTGCTTTATTTACTAGTCATTGGAAGTCGGCGTAGTCGGTGGCGACGAGCTGGATGGATAGCTCATCCTTAAGTCCCCAGAGGAACTTGGCCTGGCGGACGGCGTAGGTCCACACTTCTTCCGGTGCGTAGCGAGCCAGACGGTTTGAACTCATGGAGGTACTCCATGACGGTCCGGCTGCCCTGGTGCAGGTCGTGGAACTCCTGCTGCTTCATCGCGATGACTCCGGTAGGGACGTGGGCGGCGTGAAAAGCGATGGTGAACTCCACCCATGTCACCACGTGGTCCTCGGGCTGGGACTCACGGTAGTTGTCCCACCACTCTGTGGCGGGACCCTGGAGCTGGTGAGTGGCGAAGGCCACTCGCTCTCGGTCGGTGCAGGGGAGGAGGTCCAGCTTCTTCCCAATGGTGCGGAGCCAATCTTCGGCCTCCATGGGGTTGGTGGTGCTAGAGAAGATGGGCGGGCGCACACGCAGGAACTCCGAGAGTTGGGGAGCGGGTGCGGGTGCTAGTGCGCGAGGGGCAGGCTCCCCATTTTGCAGACGGTCCAATTGAGCTTGTTGGTGCTGCATTTTGAGCGAGGAGGGCGGTGATTAGTTAGTTCTGGTTCGCCATCATTTCCGCCAAGGTGGGATGGTTGGCGGATGGTGACCCAGACTGTCGTGGGCCCGTTGCACCCCAGTTGGGTACAACACCCTCGGCCGCGTCACGACTTCCTCCTTCTCCGTTGTTGGAGCCGCTATTCTGGTGGTCGGCCAACTTCTGAATATACGATGTTATAAGGCAAAAAGATGATGAAACAACAATACAATCAAAAATAGCTCATAAGGCTCATGCATATATATAAACCAAGTGGTAGGAAGTGTTCATTACAACCAAGCTCTTATTTTACTCTACCTACAACACAAGTTGTTGCAGGTAGTACCACACACATAAAATTATTAAACAAACAACGATAAATATCGTCTACTCGCCACCGGAGGCGGTCTCCGTGGTCTCGGAACCACGAGTACGTGGCTCCCGAGGGATGGTGGGCTCGAGAAAATTCTCGATGATGGGGTCGAAGACGAGGCCGGGGCATGGTGCAGGGGCGCTGGCGGTGGATGGTCCGGCGGTGGAGGGGTGTGGCGGGATCCTCTTGGGGTGAGGGGCGGGCTCACGGATGGGCTTCCTCTTCCTCGGGAGGAGGGGAACCATCTCCGCGATGTCCTTCTGCAGCTGCATAATCTTGCGTTGCAGCTCGCCGTTTTGTTGGATCAAGTTCTTCATCTCCTCATGAAGAAACTCAACCGCCTCATGGTGCTCATCGGCGTCGAGCACCGCCTCAGTATGGAGGTCATCCATAGCCTGAAGAAGACGCGACTGCCAGGCCATGACCGGATCACGCACGGAGTGAACTTTGAGGTAGATGCTACGGTAGACGCCGGGAGTGCGCTTTGGCACAAGCCGGGAAGACGAGTTCTGAAGACGATCATCATAGATCATCCTCATCTCCATAAGATCCTAGAGAGCGACGCGTTGGCACGCGACGTCGAAAGTCGGGCCCCCAAGCACGGTGGTGTATGGTGGCAGATGCTCTCCGGAGCCGTGGACGGTGAGGGAAACGTCGCAGGGCCTGGCGAACTCCTCTAGGTACACCCCCTGGAATTCGGGCTCGAAGAGGAACCCGAGGAAGGTGAGAATCATACGGAGCTCCCGGACGAAGCCCTCGTAGTGGCGGCAGTAGCTGTGGACTTGGTAGACAGGCATCTACAAAACAACTTGTTGCAGAAAAGTGAGGGGAGGAACAAAGTTTATAAAGTAGGTTTTCGAGAAATAATTTTCTGCAGCTATTGGCTAGGCGGGTCTGTTTGGCTTCCTACAGTCAAGTCGGCTCTGATACAATCTTGTGGAGCCCCGATTTAACAAATCGGAACATTATTGAATTTCATATGAAAAACAATAATACAAGAGGTTCATCATGCGACAATCGTACATACGACAGTTTTCATGGTACGCAGACCATATTTATTACATCGGAGTTTAATAAAAACAATAAATAAAAATTGAAATGCATGACGAACGCCTTTTTCAAGATCTTTTCACTTGACTGGGTCGCTACTCCAGACCGTCTTCATAGTAGGCATCCTCTGAGGTGTTCAACGGGTATGAGTACAAAAAGTACTCAACAAGCCACTGCAAATGAATGTAATAATGCAAGGTAATAACAAAGGAAGGATAATTGGATAAAAGTGCGGAAAAGTACATTTTCAGTTATTGTAGTTAATGTAGTCAAGTTTTATCATACGGAAAGTAAACATGAACAACAGTAATATCATCTAACTCGAGGAGTACGTTTTACCTCCTCGCACCACAGTCCTTATGTAGCGCCCCGATTTATCAAATCGAGACATTATTGAATTTCATAAGAAAAACAATAATACAAGAGGTTCATCATGCGACAATCGTACATACGACAGTATCCATGGTACGCAGACCATATTTATTACATCATTGTTTTAATAAAACAGTAAAGTAAAATAATTAGAAAACGGCATGACGAACATCTTCTTCAGGATTTTTCTTCTCGACTGGGTCGCTACTCCAGACCGTCTTCGTAGTAAGCATCCTCTGTGGGGTCCAACGGGTATGAGTACAAAAAAGTACTCAACAAGCCACCGCAAATGCAAGTAATAATGCAGGATAATAAACAAGGAAGGGTAATGGCTAGCATTGCGGAAAAGTACAGTTTCAGTTATTGCATTTAGTGTAATCATATTTTAATCATGCGGAAAGTAAACATGAACATCATCAACATCAACTAACTCGAGGGGTACAGTCAGCCCCACCTCGCTCAACAGTCCTTACATGTCAATCCATCATGCACATACATATTCAAAGTAAACTAACTGGGGGATGTCACGCAACCCGCCCTTGACCGTGGGCTCGGCTTTTCGAAAAGATTTTTGACTCTGATCAGAGATGTACTACTGTACCCACAAGGCACGCACTCATCCCAACGAGATGACCCATTTCACGGGAACTCGTGCCAAAACCTCAATATGAGATGTTCCAAGCGATAACCACCCGCTCTAGGTTTCGCCGGCGCGCCGGGCCGCATCCCGGCTAACGTCGCACCCCCTTTTGCGCCACATTGGTACAAGTCACCCGCAGGTGCAACTTGACCCATCTCCAAATGGTGGCCTCGGTTTGGAACAACCCATACCTTAGTTAGGACTTACCCACTAGACTTGTGGTTAGTACGTAAGTGTATTGCAACGGATCCCTCAGACCGGTCCTTATAGTGCCCCGGGTGCTACCGACCAATGCCCTAGCTTGCACCCGGAACCCACCATGCATACACTCACAACCATAACTCATCACCAACAGAATTTCCAAGGATAAGAAGTAACGGGGATCATATAATAGAACCATTTTGCTACGACTCATTTTTATCCTATAGCGATCGTGTCAATACATTGGACACTAGCTAATATCATTGATCATATGGTGACAAGGAGGTTAGGCGAGATAGCATGGCTTGGGTTGCACATCAAGGTCGGGGGATCCTAAATAAATATAATGTAAGGGTTCATTTGACTAATGCATATATAACCTATGTGTTTTAGCGATAGTTTAATCAAACATGGGTTCAATATGCTCAAAAGATTGGTTTGGTGACTTGCCTTGTTCAGCGAAAGGCGAAGGAGGGACTTCCGGGAAGTATTCTGGCTCCTCGGCGACGTCGTAGTCTTTTTAATATAATAAAGTAAAACAAGAAGAACACATTCAATCAAATAATATAACAATACATTATAAGCACATAAGTTACAGTTGGTTTGATTAAAAATAAAATAAAATAATTTCCATTGTTAAGGTCCTGTGGTTTATCTCAAAAATAAATTTTAAAGGAATTTACAAAGTAGTCCTTTTTAGAAAGGGGTTTTAAAAGGGGTTATCCTCATTTTTAAGTTCTCTAATAAATTTAAAATGAAAGCTTCATAGAAAACTTAGTGTTTGTTCCTATCAACAGAAAATAAATGAATATAAACTTCACTGGAATTTAAATAATTAAACTTACATTTTAACCCTAGGGTATTTAAATGTTCATTTAAATAAACATGAAATAGTGAAAGTAACCCTACTGTTTTTATTGCATAAGCATGTAGAGAATAATATTATGGATTTTCTGAAATTGGAATGGCAATTTTTAGAGTTCAAATGCGCCAGATATGAATTTTACAAGTTTTAAACCTTTTCTGGAATTTATTTTCAAATTTTAAATCCCTCGGGTCCACGGTGAGCCAGGCTCACGGTGAACCCGCGCACTGTGCGCGTGCGCCGGGTCGATCTGGACCGTCGGATCCAGATCCGACGCGCGAGGGCGAGGCGGGGTGCGTTAAAGTGACGTGGACGGCCCGGATTAAAACGTTCGAACCGGTACGCGATGGACGCATGAGATTAAACCCGGGTTTTAAATACCAACGAACGCACGAGATTAAAACGTACCCCTTCGCACAAATCCAACAGCGCCGATTAAACCACACGAGGTATTAAATCAGTACCGTTAGATCCAGATCGCACGGCGCGGATCGAATCCGACACGGCACGGGTACTCGACCCGTGCCGGTCGTCTTCTCCGACGATGGCGAGCGGGCCAGGGGCCACGGCGAGCGATGGCGGTCGAAGCTAAGGCCTAAAATGGAAAGAGGGCGCTACGGGGATCACGAGGGTACCCTTGCGGCGAAGAAAGGTCGACGGAGCGAGGCCGGCGACGAGCGGAGGCGGCGAAGGTGTTCGGGTCCTCGGCGGCGACGGTGGTCCGGCGAGGTTCGTTGACGGCGGAGTGGTGGCCGAGGTCGGTGAGGTCCGTGCGGTCGCAGAGGTGCGGTCGGCGAGGACGGAGGGGACTCCGGCGACGGCGATCGAAGGCTGGAGGTCGGGCGGCGGTGGTGCGCTAAAATGCGGAATGCAAGGGCTCTGTTGGATCTCGCAGCGTGTGAGTGTGGGGGCGCGTTGCGGACGGCCAGAGGGTTTATATAGAACCATCGGCGGGGGCAGAGAGGGCGTAGTCTGCGGTGGCCAGGATTAAAACGCGTTTAAGCGCCGGCGAGCTCGGGTTGAGCTCGATTCACCGAACCTGGACGCGAATCGGTCGAGTTTAATGGGGGAAACGGTCAGCGCGACGCGGGGGTTTGATTGCCGGGCTTAATTCGAGGGGAGGGGGTCGGGGCAAGGGATCCGAGGTGAGTAATGGCGTCGGCCGGCGAGGGGGGGGGGCGATTCGGGGGCGGATCTCGCGGGGACGAAGGGTCTGACAGGCGGGGGCCACCGACCAGTGAGCGCGAACGAGCGAGGGAGGCAGCTGACGGGTGGGGCCGTGGCGTCGGGTGCGCGTGTGAGGGAAAGAAATCAGCGCCGACAGGTGGGGTCCGGATGTAAGTTTAAGGCGCGCGAGGTAACGGGCTGGGCCGGCCGGGAGAGAGAGAAAGGAGGGAGAGGGCCCAATACTGTTTGAAAATAGTTTCTGATTTAGAATAATTGCAGAAATTGATTTAAAATAATAGGGCTACCTCCATGCTTGGTAAAAATCTATAAAAATTCCCAAAATTATATTTTGGTCTTAGGAGCATATACAAAAAGTTTCACCTCTTAATTTGGCCATCTACTATATGTTGTAGTTCAAAAGGGTATAAAGGAGTATTAAAAGTATTTTCAGAAATAATAATTCCAAGAAATTGAATTTAATAATATTTTTATTGTTTTGAAAATTTGGGGTGTCACACCTTACATGTCAAACCATCATGCACATACATATCACAAGTAATCTAACTGTGGGATGTCACGCAACCCGCCCTTGACCGTGGGCTCGGCTTTTCAAAAAGATTTAAGACTCTGATCAGAGATGTACTACTGTACCCACAAGGCACACACTCATCCCAAACACCAAAGTGTAACGAGATGACCCATACCACGGGAACTCGTGCCAAAACCTCGGCATGTAATGCTCCAAGCGATAACCACCCGCTCTAGGTTTTGTCGGCGCACCGGGCCGCATCCCGGCTAACGTCGCACCCCCTTTTGCGCCACATCGGTACAAGCCACCCGCAGGTGCTGCTTGACCCATCTCCAAATGGTGGCCTCGGTTTGGAACACTCCATACCTTAGTTAGGACTTACCCATTAGACTTGTGGTTAGTACGGAAGTGTATTGCAACGGATCCCGCAGACCGGTCCTTATAGTGCCCCGGGTGCTACCGACCAATGCCCTAGCTTGCACCCAGAACCCACCATGCATTCACTCACAACCACAACTTATCACCATCAGAATTCCAAGGATAAGAATAATGTGGATCATATAGTAGAACCATGTTGCTACGACTCATTTTTATCCTATAGCAACCATGTCAATACATTGGACACTAGCTAATAATATTAATCATATGGTGACAAGGAGGTTAGGCGAGATAGCATGGCTTGGGTTGCACATCAAGGTCGGGGGATCCTAAATAAATATATTGTAAGGGTTTCATTTGACTAATGCATGTATATCCTATGTGTTTTAGCGATAGTTTAATAAAACATGGGTTCAATATGCTCAAAAGTGTTGTTTGGTGACTTGCCTTGTTCAGCAAAAGGTGAGGGAGGGACTTCCGGGAAGTATTCCGGTTCCTCGACGGCGTCGTAGTCTTTCCAATATAAATAATGCAAATAAAATAAATACAACATTCAATTACACAATATAAAACACACAACAAGCACATAGGTTTTAATTGGTTAAAAAGAAAACCAAGTTGCTAAGTTTCTGAAATTTAATTTTATAAATAATTCAAAAGGAATTATAATGAAATGTTGTCCTTTGTAAAAAGGGGTTTTAAATGTGAGTAATCTCATTTTAAGTCTTCTAATTGATTTAGAATGAAAGGGTCATGGAAAACTTAGTGGTTTTCAGTATATGAACAGGAAGTATATAAATATAAAATTTACTGAAATTTAATTAATTGAATTTGTATTTTACCCTAAGGGCATTTGAACACTTTATTAAATAAACATGAAATGTCCAAAGTAAACATATTGTTTTATTGCATTAACATGTAGAGGAAAATATTACAAATTTTCTGAAATTGGAATGGCAATTTTTGAACTTGAAATGCGCAAGATATGAATTTTTGAAGTTTAAAAGCATTTCTGGAATTTAAATTAAACCCAAAATAGCCTCGGGTCCATGGTGAGCCGAGTCCACCGTGCACCCGCGCACTGTGCGCGTGCGCCGGATCAAGATCCACCGTTGGATCGCGATCGGGCGGCCACGGGCGAGGCGGGGGAGTTAAAATGACGTGGACGGTTGAGATTAAAATGTTGAACCGGTACGCATCGTGCGGTCCAGATGCGATGCAGGATTTAAAATCTAGCGAATGGCCCAGATTAAAACATAACACTTTGCCAGGATCCAACGGATCCGATTAAACCGCACGAGGGGTTTAATCACCACCGTCAGATCCAGATCGCACGATCGCGATTGAATCCGACACGGCACGCATCGGGAGGGGTAAAGTACCCGTCTTCCCCGACTCCGGCGATGCGACGGCGAGCGATTCCGGCGACGGCGAGGGTTATCTGGCCTAACTAAAGCTAAAAACGTAAAGAGGGAACTACGGGGAAAATGAGGGTACCCTTGCGGTGGTCCGAGGTCGATGGGGCGTGGCCGGCGATGAGGGGAGGCGACGAAGTCGTTCGGGTCCTTGTCGGCGATGGGGATCTGGCGGGGTTTGTCGTTGGTAGAGGGGTGGCCGAGGACGGTGAGGTCTTGGCGGTAACGGAGGTGCGGTCGGCGTAGACGGAGAGGGACTCCGGCGATGGCGAATGACGGCTAGAGTGCGGGCGGCGGAGGAGTGTTAAAACTTGGAGTACGTGCGTTCGGTTCGATCTTGCAGCGTGTGAGCGTGCAGGTTGAACGCGGGGTACCAGGGGGTATAAATAGGGTCATCGGTGGGGGCAGAGGGGGCGCGATTGGGGGAGGCCGAGAGTAAAAACTCTCTTCAACGCCGATGAGCTCTTTCCTTGCATGCGCGCGCTCGATCCGAGGCGACGACGTGTGAAATAAAGGGGGAAACAGTCGGCCGAGCGCGGGGGACCGTTTAATGGCGTCGAATTAATGGGGGAGGGGCCAGCGAGGCGGATCCGAGGCGGGGTCATCAGCCGGCGCGATTTAGGGGCGGTGGCAGGAGGTGGATGACGGGTCCGACAGGTGGGCCAAGGCGGTCAGCGGGCGCGAGCGCACGAGTGCGGTGGCTGACGGGTGGGGTCGGGCATCGGCCGAGAGAGGGATCGGTTGGTGCCGACAGGTGGGGCTAGGGTGTCGGGTGCGCATGCGTGGAGAGAAGGGCTCGCTAACAAGTGGGGCCCGGGTGTCAGTCCGAGGCGCGCGAGGATAACGGGCTGGGCCGGCCAGGAGAGAGAGAAAGGGAGGGGGAGGGCCCGTTACTGTTTAAATGCTTTTCTGAATAAAAACAATTACAGAAAATGGATTAAAATATTTGGGCTACTTCCAAGGTTGATAAAAATTTGTAAAAATTCTCAAAAATATATCTTGGCCTTGGGATCATATACAAAATTTTCTAGTCCCTCGTTTGGTCATTTCATCTAGGTTCTAGTTCAAAAAGGTTAAGGAGGGCATTAAAGGTATTTCTAAAACAAATAATTCCAGGAAAATAGATTAATTGATATTTTTATTTCTTTGAAAATTTGGGGTGTTACAGTTATCGCCGACTTAATGTGGAGACCAGAATCTGTCAAACGTTTCATTTTCTTTAATTAGGGTATTGCGCATCAATATTGGCTTAATGCCATGTATATGTCTTGAACACCTCTCCATCTCCCTCTCGATCCCTTCTATATAATAGGATCTTTCTCAATGTGTTGGGAGAATAGAATTTTGAGAATGAAACAACTATGTTTTATGCATGTTCTTGAGTGTTCTGGCTACTAGCTAAATCATCTCTGAGAATTGTGTATTCCTTCCTGTTGTTCTTGCAAGCACTTTGTGATTGCAACGAGGATTGTAATCTGTAACACCCCAAATTTTCAAAGAAATAAAAATATCATTTAATATATTTTCCTGGAATTATTTATTTTGGAAATACCTTTAATGCCCTCCTTAACCTTTTTGAACTAGAACCTAGATGAAATGACTAAACCAAGGCTAGAAACTTTTGTATGGGTTCCCAACACCAAAATATATTTTTGAGAATTTTTACAAATTTTTATCACCCTTGGAAGTAGCCCAAATATTTTAAAGCAATTTATGTAATTATTTTTATTTGGAAAATAAATGAAACAGTAATGGCGCCTTCCCCCTCTCCTCTCTTCCCCCGACCGGCCCAGCCCACTCCGCCCCGCGCGCCCGACTGACCAGTGGACCCCGCCCATCGGTGACCCCCCTCTCCGCGCGCGCGTACCTGACACCTCGATGCCACCTATCGGCGCCACTCCACTCTCAGCCGAACCCGACCCCACCCGTCAGCCGGCTCACCCGCTCGCTCGCGCCCGCTGACCACCTTGGCCCACCTGTCGGATCCTTCGTCTCCGTGAGATCCGCCCCCAAATCCCCCCCTCACCGGCCGACGCCTTAATGCCCCTCGAATCCGTTGCTCCCGACCCCCTCTCCCCAAATTGAGCCCGACATTCAAACCCCCGTGCTCCGGTGACCGTTTCCCCCATTAAAACCAGCCCGATCGCGTCACGGTTCGATGAATCTGCATGCAACCCGAAGCTCACCGGCGTTTAAACGCGTTTACCCTCGACCACCACCAATTGCACCCCCATGCCCCACCGGTGACCCTATTTAAACCCCCCTGGTACCCCGCGTTTGACCCCCACGCTCACTCACTGCGAGAACGAACAAAACGCTCACAATCTGAACTTAAACACCTCACCACCGCACGCACTTCGGTCACTGCTCATCGTCGCCGGTGACCCCCTCCGTCCTCGCCGACCACACCACTATGACCGCAAGCGCCACTCCGACCTTGGCCACCACTTCATCGCCAATGAACCCTGCCGGAACGCCACCACCGACGAGGACCTGAACACCTCCTTCGTCTACGCTCGTCGCTGGCCACGCTCCTCTTTCCATTTCTAGGCATAGCTAGGGCCGCCGACGCTCGCCGTGGCCTCTGGCCCGCTCGCCGTCATCGGAGAAGATGACCGCCCGCTAGTGGATCCAACAGCGGGCATCCCTGCCCCGCTCCACCAGCTCCAGCCGCTCAGCCGACGCCCGCCGCCAAGGCCCAAATCTTGAGGGATCGCCAAGGAAGTCGGTCGTCTGCTTCAACTACCGGAAGGAAGGGCACTACTCGCACCAGTGTCCTCACCCCAAGCAACCCCAAGGCGCGGCACCCAACCAGGCGGTTCGTGCCTGCGTCAACCACATCAGCACGGAGGAAGCTCAGGAAGCTCCTGAAGTCGTGCTCGGTAAGTTTACCGCCAATTCCCTACCAGCTATGATACTATTTGACTCTGGGGCAACACACTCTTTCATCTCGGAGGATTTTGTGAAAACCAACAACTTGGAAGAGCTCCCTCTACCAGTCCCCATGATGATTGCCACTCCAGGCAATAAAACCTTAGCCCACTTATACAGTCCTAAGGTAAAGATAGAGATTCAAGGGATATTATTCCGGGCCGAGCCAGTCCTCATTAAGTGTACCGGACTCGACCTCATCCTAGGGATGGATTGGTTAATGAAACACAAGGGAGTGAATGATTGTGCCATCAAGTTCGTAACGGTGACCAACCGAGAAGGCGAAGCCATCACCTTTCGAATGACTAGCCGCAAACCTCGTGAGATGTCTCTCCACTCGCTTGCCCTTGAAGAAGTGCCCATAGTCAAGGAGTTTGTGGATGTCTTCCCAAAAGACCTGCCAGGAATGCCTCCCAAGCGGGACATCGAATTCAAAATCAAGCTTGTCCCCGGGACCACTCCAATCTCCAAGCGCCCATACCGGATGGCCGCCAATGAACTAGCCGAAGTCAAGAGCAACATCGAAGACCTGGAACAGAAAGGGTACATCCGACCGAGTACCTCACCCTGGGGTGCACCGGTCATCTTAGCCATGAAGAAGGACAAGACTAAAAGGATGTGCGTGGACTATAGAGCCCTGAACGACGTAACCATCAAGAACAAGTACCCA
This sequence comes from Zizania palustris, assembly GCA_019279435.1. NCBI lineage: Eukaryota > Viridiplantae > Streptophyta > Magnoliopsida > Poales > Poaceae > Zizania > Zizania palustris. The sequence goes on from JAAALK010000282.1 coordinate 26,646,886, forward strand.
TTGCCTCGGATCGACAACCTGTTCGATCAACTAAAAGGATCCTCGGTGTTTTCCAAGATTGACCTCAGGTTAGGTTATCACCAATTGAGGATTAGAGAAGAAGACATACCCAAGACTGCCTTCACCTCCCGCTATGGACTCTACGAGTATACTGTGATGTCGTTCGGACTCACGAATTCCCCGACCTTTTTCATGAACATGATGAACAATGTATTCATGGAATTCTTGGATAAGTTCATCGTGGTATTCATCGACGATATCCTCGTCTACTCCAAGACTAAGGAAGAACATGAAACCCACATCCGTCTGACCCTCGGAAAGCTAAGTGAACAACAACTGTACGCCAAATACAGCAAGTGCGAGTTTTGGTCGTCTGAGGTGAAGTTCCTCGGTCATGTCATATCTGCCGGAGGAATAGCTGTGGACCCAACCACCGTGGAAGCCATGACCAACTGGCTGCAACCCACGAATGTGACTGAGATCTAGAGTTTTCTCGGATTGGCCGGATACTACCGCTGGTTCATCGAGAACTTTTCAAAGATAGCCAAGCCTATGACCAGACTGTTGCAGAAGGAAGTAAAGTTTGAATGGACCCCAGATTGTGAAGAATGCTTCCAAACTCTTAAGAAGAAGCTCGTGTCAGCCCCAATTCTGACTCTGCCAGACATCCGGAAAGACTTCCGCGTCTACTGTGATGCCTCTCGTCAAGGATTGGGATGTGTATTAATGCAAGATGGGAAGGTGATATCCTACGCCTCCCGACAGCTGAGACCGCATGAGCTGAACTACCCAACCCACGACCTGGAATTGGCAGACGTGGTTCATGCCTTGAAGATATGGAGGCATTACCTTGTGGGAAATCGGTTCGAGGTCTTCACCGACCACAAGAGCCTCAAGTATATATTCACCCAACCAGACCTGAACCTCAAGCAGTGGAGATGGTTGGAACTGATCAAAGATTATGACTTGGGCATCCATTACCATCCAGGCAAGGCCAATGTGGTGGCAGACGCCCTTAGTCGAAAAGGGTACTGCAATGCCATCATGATACAGAACCAGACCCCTTTGCTATACAAGGAAATGGAAATGCTGAATTTAGGGATCACCACCCGAGCGTACCTCGTTGCTTTGGAGTCTAGACCTGTCTTGTTAGACCAGATGCAAGAAAAGCAGAAGGAAGACCCGAACATCTTGGAGATCCAACAGAACATGCGGAAGGGTAAAGCCCTCGGATTCTCCGAGGATGAGCAAGGTACCATATGGTTTGGAAACCGGATATGCGTACCCGACAAGCCTGAGTTTAAGACTCTCATCCTTCAAGAAGCCCACGATACTCTATACTCCATACATCCCGGGAGTACGAAGATGTATCAAGACCTAAAGGAGAAATATTGGTGGGTCAGCATGAAGAGGGAAATAGCTGAGTATGTGGCCAAGTGCGACACATGACGGTGAGTCAAGGCAGAGCACCAAAGACCTGCTAGACTGTTGCAACCCCTCAAGGTCCCCGAATGGAAGTGGGAAGAAATTGGAATGGACTTCATCACGGGACTACCCAGGACCCAAGCCGGTCATGATTCTATCTGGGTGATCGTCGACCGACTCACCAAGGTGGCTCACTTCATCCCCGTCAAGACAATCTAAACCGTCGCCAAGTTTGCCGAGTTGTATATGACCCGGATTATGTGCCTGCACGGAGTTCCAAAGAAGATTGTATCTAACCGTGGGAGTCAGTTTACCTCTAAGTTTTGGAAGAACCTTCAAGAGGAACTCGACACCCAACTGAACTTTAGCACCGCCTATCATCCACAGACCGATGGTCAAACCGAAAGGGTCAACCAAATATTGGAGGATATGCTTAGAGCTTGCGCTCTAGACTTTGGCGGAATGTGGGACAAGAACTTGCCCTATGCGGAGTTCTCCTACAACAACAGCTATCAAGTTAGCCTGGAGATGTCCCCGTTCGAAGCACTTTATGGGCGTAAGTGCAGAACACCATTACTTTGGGATCAGGCTAGAGAGTCACAACTGTTTGGGACTGATATATTAAGAGAAGACGAAGAGAAGGTCAAAATCATCAGGGACAGATTGAAGATAGCCCAGTCCCGACAGAAGAGCTACGCCGATAACCGACGAAGAGACCTAACCTTTGAGGAGGGTGACTTTGTCTATCTCCGAGTCACTCCCCTTCGTGGCACTCAAAGGTTCAACATGAAAGGCAAGCTAGCACCCTGCTATGTCGGACCTTTTCAGATCCTCCGACGGTAAGGAGAAGTGACATATCAATTAGAACTGCCTCCATCTCTGGTAGGAGTCCATGATGTGTTCCACGTCTCTCAGCTGAAGAAGTGTCTTCGTGTGTCCACCGAACAGGCCAATCTCCAACAACTCAACGTACAAGAGGATTTACCTACATCGAGAAACCCGTCAAGATCCTGGAAACTAAGGAAAGAGTAACCAGGAGCCGTGTGGTTCGCTTCTGCAAGGTTCAGTGGGACAACCACCCCGTTGAAGAAGCCACATGGCAAAAGAAGACAAGTTGAAGGCCCAATACCCCAAGTTATTCGAGTAGCGTTTCAATCTCGAGGACGAGATTCTTTGTAAGGGGGATAGGTTTGTAACACCCCAAATTTTCAAAGAAATAAAAATATCATTTAATATATTTTCCTGGAATTATTTATTTTGGAAATACCTTTAATGCCCTCCTTAACCTTTTTGAACTAGAACCTAGATGAAATGACAAAACGAGAGGCTAGAAACTTTTGTATGGGTTCCCAACACCAAAATATATTTTTGAGAATTTTTACAAATTTTTATCACAAGTGCCACTCCGACCTCGGCCACCACTTCATCGCCAACGAACCTTGCCGGAACACCACCGCCGACGAGGACCCGAACACCTCCTTCATCTACGCTCGTCACCGACCATGCTCCGTCGACCATTCGCCTCGCCAACGGTACCTTCGTGTTCCCCTAGTCGTCCTCTTTCTGTTTCTAGGCATAGCTAGGGCCGCCAACGCTCGCCGTGGCCTCTGGCCCGCTCGCTGTTGCCGGAG
>JAAALK010000282.1:26650041-26705844 GCA_019279435.1 Zizania palustris
GAGGCTCATCTCTATGTCCAGCCATTGTCATCTATCTTGATAAAGTTCCCTTCAGCTATTGCACGAACTTTTTGGTAGGAGCGGAGGAATTGTCCGCTTACTTTATTCCATAGCCTTAAGAGGTATTTATAGGCCTAATACAATTAAATCTGCTAACCTATCTCTATCTTTAAAATAGAAATAATCTTAATTAACTAATCTTATCTTAACTAATTCTAACTAATTATGCCAATGCACGTAACAATCACTTGTTCCCTCGAAAATCAGCTCGTCCTCGAGCTGAAAATCTGGATAAGCAGAGTCGTGCAACGACGAACAACTGAAAATTAATTTCTGGTACACAGGGTGCGTGTAGCAAATGACTCCCTGAACAGTTTGGATTTTTTTTGCGTCGGAACAGGATTTTCTGTGGCAGAAATTTTTGTGCCCCAATCTGTCCAGACCATAGCCGCCCCCACTAGAATGCGACGCTCGCCACCTTCGTCCTCCGAGCCGGTGCCCACCAAAACCGCGCGAGCCTCTCTGTCTCGACCGCCACTGCTCCTGTCGATGGGGCCGTCCTGGGGGAGCGCTTCGGCCAGCGGTTGCAGCAGAACAGACTGACGACGATGACGAGGAGTTCGGCGGTGGTCTATTGCGTTGATCTGCTCGTGTGGCGCGCATAGTGGTCTATCGGCCTGCTTGTGGGGAGGACCGGTGGCGCGCAGGGAAGAACGACGCTCGTGGAGGGCCGCCGCTCGGTGTGGAGATGGCACCCACGCGGTTGGCCGGCGTTGCGGCTGCTTCGACTTCCGCATCGCGGGGCGCTGAAGATCTAGGCCCTATGTGAGTTTTGGTAATTAATGATAAACATGCGTTTGAGGACTAATATTTTTCTTAAGTGTGAAGGAAATGAGTAGGTCCCGCGCAAATGGAGCACAAGATGTAAACCCGAAGATCTGGACGTTTAAAGGCTACGGCAAAAGGTTTGAAGGAATCTAGAAATTGATCGAGGTGTTTGGAGCGATCAATTAGGCTAGGTTTAAATTTTGTTTTTGCCGTATTATAAAGAGGGGTTGCATCTTGGTTATGAGTTGATTTTCAAGTGCCCAATTTGCATTGCATATAGTATCTTTTGATCATGTGTGATTGTTGCAAAAGTTGCTATTTTGGCAAAATCCTTGAAAAATCATAGCAGCATTTTGTTGGAGCTGTCTGACCCTGGCGGTCTGACCGACCATGAGGGTCCGGTCAGACCGGCGGGAGTTGGACGGTCCGACCGGCCAGGGGGCCGGTCCGACCGGGTTGCGCAGGGCAGAAAACTGCTGGTTTACAGAGCCGACGGGAGCACTATCGGTCCGACCGAGCCGATGGCCGGTCAGACCGAGGCGTCCTGTCACATCAGTAAACGGCTAGTTTTCTAGCCGTTGCAGTTGAGGTCGGTCAGACCGGCCCAAGATGGGCGGTCAGACCGACATTGCGCAGAGAGCCACCTAACTTGTGTAACGGCTAGTTTTTGGGTGTGTGGCTATATAAACCCTTGCTACAGCTCCTTTGCTAGACTTTTGGCATTCATTTGAGCATTCTTGAGCATAAGAGAGTCTCTCCCACCATTGAGCACTAATTTGAGCACTAGTGAGGTTGGGAAGAAAAGGGGGTGATCAAGTGATTGAGTGAATTGCATTGCATTGGCATTTTGGCACTTGATCCTCTTCTCCTAGCTTTGATTGCAGCTTGTTACTCTTGGAGATTGCCATCTCCTAGACGGCTTGGAGAAGAAACCGGTGATCTCTCCGAGAAGGTTGTGGAGGAGACCCGGGAGGCTGTGAAGGTTGGAGCTCGCCTATCCGGAGTGGAGAAGAGCTACCACTAGTGATCGAGGCCCGAGAGTTGCACTTCCGGTGCCGGCTCATCTTCAAGCAAATTTCTCTTTGAGAAATCCGAGGCTTGGTGAAGTGTGCGGTCAAGTGAAACTCGCCTCAACGAGGACGTAGGAAATTGGCAAATTTCCGAACCTCGGGATAAAATTCGGTTGTCTCTTGTCCCTTTTATCTTCGAGCAAGTTTATTTGTGCAAGCTTACTTTTCTAGAGTAATATACTTGTTCTAGCGGTTTGCTACCATTGTCTTAGGACCTTGATCATTGTTTAACTAAATAGAATTAGTTTTAAAAACCGCCTATTCACCCCCCCTCTAGTCGGTACATCGATCCTACAAGTGGTATCAGAGCTTGGTCTCTCAAGTTAGGCTTTACCGCCTAGAGAGAAGATGTCCGACGAGGTGGTTCACAACGTAGGCAAAGGTCCTTACTTTGATGGCACTAACTATTCTATTTGGAAAGTTCGTATGGCTGCTCACCTCAAAGCCATGAGCTTTGAAATTTGGCGTATTGTTGAGTTAGGTTTTGATGTTGAAGACAAGATGAATCTAACCTATCAAAACAAAAAGGATATGCAACTTGATGCTCAAGCTACAAATGCTTTGTTCAATTGTTTGTGCGCCGAAGAGTTCAATAGGATAAGCAATATTTCAACGGCACACGACATTTGGACCACTCTTCAAGATATACATGATGGAACAACAAGTGTGAAGAATGCCAAGTCGCACTACTTAAAGATCAACTATGAAACATTCACCATGTTGCAAAATGAAAGTGTCAATGAGATGTATGCAAGACTTAATGTGATTGTAAATGATCTCAAGGGTGTTGGAGTGAAGTACACGGAGTTGGAAGTTGCTCAAAAGATGTTGAGAGCTTTGCCCGAGAAATATGACACGTTGGTGACTTTCCTCATCAACTCGGATATGTCAAGTTTGACACCCACAACACTTTTGGGAACCATCAATACAAATGAGATTTACAAGAACAAGAGGTTGAAGGAAGCACCGAAGATCACTCCTCATCCAAGAAGATGAATATTGCCTTGAAGGCCAAGGTTGAAAAGAAATGTGAAGAAGAAGAAGACACCTCTTGTGATGGCGATACCGAAGATGAAGAAATGGCTCTCTTTGTGAGAAAGTTCAACCGGTTCATGAAAAAGAGAGGAAGTTCTTCAAGCTCATTCAAGAACAATGGTGACAAGAAGTCAACCAAAAGAAACCTCAAGAATGTAAGATGTTTTGAGTGTAATGAAAAGGGTCATTTTGCCTCAAGATGCCCGAACAAACAAGAAAGCGAAGATGATAAATCTCAAAAGAAGAACAAAGAGAAGAATGGGAAGAAAAAGCTTTTCAAGAAGTTGAACAAGAAGAAGGGTAGAAATGAAGCATTTGTGGGAGAATGGGATTCAAATGAAGATAGCTCCGATCCCTCTTCAAGCTCCGACTCCGGTGGTGAGTCAAACTCAAGAAAGAAGAACATGGCGGGAATAGCAATCACGGAAGTTTCATCACTATACTCTCCTTTTGTCTCATGGCAAAAGGAAGTACTAAGGTAACGTCTACTTGTGATAGTGAACAAAATGATAGTGATGATGAATTATCTTATGATGATCTTGCACAAATGCTTGAGGAGCTAAATGAGTTGAGTGGCAAAGAGAGAGTCAAATTTAAGGCTCTCAAGAAAGATCATGAGTCCTTAACGGCTAAATATGAGGAGTTGAAAACTTCTCATATGATGCTTTTGGTCTCTCATGAGAAGCTTGAGGAAGCTCACGAAGCACTCATTGCCTCTACACTCATTGAGCCAAAAGTAGATATAGGGATCACATGTGATATTTTTGATGATGCATGTCTAAATGTTGAAAATTGCATTCCTACAAAGACTAGCATATCAACATCATGTGATGACTTACTTGCTATGCCATGCTCATCCACTCTTGATATTGCTTCATGTTCAACAAATATATCATCTTCATCTAATTCATTGTTAATTGTTGAAAATCATGAGCTCAAGGAGCAAGTTGCCAAACTAAGTAAGAGTTTGGAAAGATGCTTCAAAGGGAAAATACCCTTGATGAAATTTTAAGCCAACAAAGATGCTCTTTCAACAAGGAGGGACTTGGTTTTGTTCCCAAGAAAGGGAAAAAGCCTTCTTACCAAGCCCCAAGGTTTGTTAAGAGAAATGAAAAATATTGCAATAAATGTAGAAAAGTTGGTCACATAATTGGTGAATGCCACATAAACAATGTTCCTAGAAATGATGTATTTGATTCTCATTACATGCTTAAGAGAGCCAATAATGGCTCTATTTATGCTAAGTTTTTGGGCACTCCTATTTTAGGAGAAAAGAAGAAATCAATTTGGGTGCCAAAGGCCTTGATAACTAACCTACAAGGACCCAAAAGGATTTGGGTACCTAAAAAGGCTTGATCTCTTTTGTAGGTAAACTACCACACCGGAGGATCACATTGGGTGCTTGATAGTGGGTGCACTCAACATATGACCGGTGATAGGAAAATGTTCACATCATTTGAAGTTGGTGCCAAAGATCAAGAAAGAGTGACCTTCGGTGACAATAGTAAAGGAAAGGTAATGGGTTTAGGTAAAATTGCTATCTCAAATGATTTTTCCATTTCCAATGTTTCTCTAGTTGAGTCATTGAATTTCAACTTATTATCCATTGCTCAACTATGTGATTTAGGCCTTTCATGCACATTTAATCCTCAAGAAGTATTTGTAACAAGTATCCATGATAACTCCTTAGTTTTCAAAGGTTTTCGTTTTGGAAATCTCTATTTGGTGGATCTCTCTTCAAATGAAGCTAATTTGAAAACTTGTTTGGTTGCAAAAACTTCATTGGGTTGGCTTTGGCATAGAAGGCTTGCTCATGTGGGAATGAATCAACTAAACAAGCTTGCAAAAAGAGATTTGATTGTTGGTTTGAAAGATATAAAATTTGAAAAAGATAAACTTTGTAGTGCTTGTCAAGCGGGAGGCAAGTTGCTTGCTCTCATCCTAGCAAAAGCATCATGTCCACTTCTAGACCTTTGGAGCTTTTGCATATTGATTTATTGGTCCAACAACTTACAAAAGCATCGGTAGAAATAGTTTTGTCTTGTTATTGTGGATGATTTCTCAAGATTTACTTGGGTCTTCTTTTTACATGACAAAGCTAAGACCTCCGAGATTTTCAAAAGTTTGCAAAACGGGCTCAAAACGAATTCAACTTTTCTATTGTAAAAGTAAGGAGTGACAATGGATCCGAGTTTAAAAATACAAATATTGAGGATTATTGTGATAATCTCGGTATTAAACATGAGCTTTCCGCCACCTATTCACCACAACAAAATGGTGTTGTGGAAAGAAAGAATAGGACCCTTATTGAGATGGCTAGAACTATGCTTGATGAGTATAGTGTCTCCGACTCTTTTTGGGCGGAAGCTATAAACACTTCTTGCCATGCTTCAAATCGTCTTTATTTGCATCGTCTTTTGAAAAAGACTCCATATGAACTCTTAATTGGACGAAAACCCAACATTGCTTACTTTCGTGTTTTTGGTTGCAAATGCTATATTTATAGAAAAGGTGTTAGACTAACCAAGTTTGAAAGTCGTTGTGATGAAGGATTTCTTCTTGGATATGCATCAAGTAGCAAGGCATACCGAGTGTACAACAAGAACAAAGGTATTGTTGAAGAAACCTCGGATGTTCAATTTGATGAAACTAATGGGTCCCAAGAGGGGCACGAGAATTTGGATGATGTAGGTGATGAAGGCTTGATAAGGGCAATGAAGAAAATGTCAATTGGTGACATCAAGCCTAAAGAAGATGATGAACTTCCATCCTCCACTCAAGTTGAAGCTTCTACTTCCGCTACGCAAAATTTGACTCAACTTGATGAAGATGAAGCCAAAGATCAATCCTCTACTATTCCATCCAAAGTTCACAATGCCACCGCAAAAGATCACCCAATTGATCAAGTCTTGGGTGACATTAGTAAGGGTGTTCAAACTAGATCTCGTGTTGCTTCTATTTGTGAACATTACTCGTTTGTTTCTTCTATTGAACCTAAACATGTAGATGAAGCTCTAAATGACCCGGATTGGGTAAATGCTATGCATGAAGAGCTCAACAACTTTGAAAGAAACAAAGTTTGGACATTGGTGGAGAGACCCAAGGAGCACAACGTAATTGGAACAAAGTGGGTTTTTAGGAACAAGCAAGATGAAAACGGGTTGGTTGTGAGAAACAAGGCAAGATTGGTAGCACAAGGATTCACTCAAGTCGAAGGTTTGGATTTTGGTGAAACCTTTGCTCCCGTTGCTAGACTAGAAGCTATTCGCATCTTACTTGCTTTTGCCTCATGTTTTGATATTAAGTTATATCAAATGGATGTGAAAAGTGCTTTCTTGAATGGCGAAATAGCTGAACTAGTTTTTGTTGAACAACCACCCGGTTTTGAGAATCCTAAAAATCCTAATCATGTTTATAAACTCTCAAAAGCTCTCTATGGTCTAAAACAAGCTCCTAGAGCTTGGTATGAAAGATTGAGAGATTTTCTCCTCTCAAAGGGTTTTAAAATTGGTAAAGTCGACACTACCTTGTTTACAAAAATAATTAATGATGATTTCTTTGTCTGTCAAATTTATGTCGATGATATTATATTTGGTTCTACTAATGAAGAATTGTGCAAAGTTTTTGGTGATATGATGTCTAGGGAATTTGAGATGTCCATGATAGGAGAATTGAGTTTCTTTCTTGGACTTCAAGTCAAGCAACTCAAGAATGGAACCTTTGTGAGCCAAACAAAGTATATTCATGACCTTCTCAAAAGGTTCGGATTGATGGAAGCAAAGCCTATCAAGACCCCTATGGCGACCAACGGACATCTCGACCTAAATGAGGGAGGTAAACCGGTAGATCAAAAATTATATAGATCCATGATTGGCAGTTTGCTCTATCTACCGCATCTAGGCCCGATATCATGTTTAGTGTTTGCATGTGTGCTAGATTTCAAGCTGCACCAAAGATTGTCATTTGATGGCGGTCAAGAGAATTCTAAGATATTTAAAACATTCCATCCATATAGGCTTGTGGTACCCCAAAGGTGTTAAATTTGAGCTAATTGGCTATTCCGATTCGGATTATGCCGGTTGCAAAGTTGATCGTAAAAGCACTTCTGGAGGCTGTCAATTCCTTGGGAGGTCTCTTGTTTCTTGGGCATCTAAGAAACAAAACTCCGTTGCCCTTTCCACCGCTGAGGCAGAATATGTCTCTGCGGGTAGTTGTTGTGCGCAATTACTTTGGATGAGGCAAACCTTGCTTGATTATGGAATAGAATTCTCAAATGTTCCTCTTCTTTGTGACAATGATAGCGCCGTCAAAATTGCCAACAATCCAGTCCAACACTCTAGAACCAAGCATATTGATATTCGCCACCACTTTCTAAGAGATCATGTTGGCAAAGGTGACATTGTCATTAGCCACATAAGAACCGAAGATCAATTAGCAGATATCTTTACCAAACCACTTGATGAGTCCCGCTTTTGTAAGCTTAGGAATGAATTGAATATAATAGACTTCTCAAATGTGGCTTGAAATCATGCATATGTGTGAGTTGTAGAATTTTCTATCCTTGTGACATATATGAATGCTTTTGTGCTTGCAATGCCATATTTGAAGTTCATGTACTTTTATATGTGTTTCTGAGGCTATACATTAAGGGGGAGTATGAGGTTACTCTTATATGTTGAAAATTGCTCATGTTGTTGAAAAACAAAATTTGAAAGTTTTGGTATCCTCAAAATCCTATCTTTGAGTTAAAAACAAATTTCTCCCATGATTTTATTTCAAGACATATTTTGAACTTTTGTCCAAAACAAAACTTATAGATATGGATCATATGATCATTTTTCGTATTCAAATATTTTAACTTTATCCATCCTATCAAAAGATATTCAAAGAATTAAAGTTCAGACAAGTGTTCGGACAAGAGTTCGGACATGTTGAGAACATTGGTTGCAAACGGTTTCTTTTTGAACTTAAAAATTTGAAAACTTGATGTTTTACAAAGCTTGGGAGTTATTCTAAGTTTCTGCAAAGTTTGAAATTTTTCAAAATTATTTTGCTATATTTTTCACTTAAGCTCCTCTTTGTGCCTTGTTTTTAATTGCTGAGCTTTAGTGGTGTCGGTTAGACCGGGCCTACATGGCCGGTCCGACCGCCCTTGCTGAGTCGGTCCAACCGGGCCTACATGGCCGGTCAGACCGGGGCTCGGGCAGGGTTATAACTCCCCTCTCTATTCAGTTTTCTCTCCCCTCTATTATTCCTCTCCTCTCAAACCGAGTTCCTCTCCTCCACTCTTGCCCCCAACCCTAGAAATTTCGTTTCATCGATTTTCTTGCCGGTTCAACCGGTGGATCTTCTCCGGTCCGACCTCAAGTCCATTTTCCCTTGCCGGTAAGAACTTCCTCCGATCAAATCCATTGTTTTTATCCTTTTGAAGGCTAGGGTTAGGGTTCTTGTTCATGGGCTTGCATGTCAACTTGCCAAGGCTAAATCCTCTTCAAACTCATTTGTTAGCCTTGTGATACTATTTCCCATGCCTCTATGCAATTTGATATGGCAAATTTTGATTATGGAGAAGTTTTGTGCAAAAGGGGATTTGTGCCCGGGTTGCTAGGCCGGTCAGACCGGTGAGCAATGGGCGGTCCGACCGACCGTGTACTGGCGGTCAGACCGGCCCTATTACCTCGGTCAGACCGGCCTCCCAATGCCTGCCCCTCTTTTGCACATCATTGCTCATTGATGATTTTGCCCTCTAACAAATTCATAGATTGTCTCAAATCATATTTTTGTTTATCTGGGTTAAATCTTTGATTCAGTCATGCCTCGCGCCGGCCGTTCTCAAGGAATTGAGCGTCGCTCAAAGTTTGTCGAGGACCGTGGCCAATCATCCCAGCACTTTCAAGATGACAGTGACGAGGACTTTGCCTATGAGGATGACAGCTCTGAGAATGAAGAAGAATTGGCACCTCAACCTCCAGCAGCTAGTGAAGATCCTTTGCATCCTTGGAATTCAAGGTAGATGTCCGAAATCAAGAGAACTTTGCTCGTCTGCGCCACCACAATCAATTTCTCAGACCAAGAGATACATCAGATCAGCGGTTTCATACAAAGTTTCAGAAAGAGGTTTTCAACATTGCATATGAGAACCGTTCTCTGGCTCCTCATAAGTGGATTTCTTGGAGGGATCTAAGTGGAGAGGTTGCAGCTCTCAGGAACATATTTGGAACTGTTGGTATAAACAAAATAGTAAGTCTGAAGCAAGATTTCAATTGGGACATTATCCGTCAATTTTATGCCACAGTTTTCATACCTGCCACTTGTGATTCTCTTACATGGATGACTGGAGATATCTTTTGCATTGCTACAAAGCAAGAAATTCAGAGTGCTTGGGACATAAGATTCTCTTCTGGCCTCAGACTGCATGATGAGTTCACTCACAATCCCTTGTCAGAAGAAGAAATGGCTCAATTCTACATCCCATCTGCTGCTCACAAGATTGGAGGGGTTACTGGAATGAAGACTCTTCATAGTGTGGCACATCGCATTCTGCGGCACTCCATTTTACCGCGTCTAGGCAACAATGATGCTATTCGAGGTGTTGCTTGGACTCTTCTAGATGCAGTGATGACTGGAAAGAGGTTTGATGTCATTCATTTGATGCTATATGAGATGGCACTCTCAAAAGGAAGCCTCACTCTTGGAGTCTACTATGCTCCGTTTATCATGAGATTAATTTTGAGCAAAGTAGGAAATGTGAACGAGCGCCTTGATATCACTCACTCTCAGTACAGGCCTCGCTTCTCGGCCACTCTTTTGGCTCCAGCCGTCGATCCAGCTGATATGGGAGCAGGACAGGTTCATCCTCAGGACATTCCTAGCAGCTCTTTTGCTCCTCCTCAGAGCTCTGGATCTGGTGCTTATTTTGGTATGGATGCCACCCAGTTCTTTGATCCAGTTCTTCAACAAGTAACAGCTGGCTTTCTTCAGTTAAATTCAAGAATGGATCAAATGGCTCTAGGACAAGAAGCTATCACCTCCCATCTGCAAAGCCTTCAAGGGGGTCAAGAGCGTATCAACTCCAGGATTGACACTCTTTCTTCTCGAGTTGATCGGCTAGATTCATCTTCCTCAACAGGATACCCTCTTCAGTACCAGCGCCGTCGTCGTCGCCTTGATGATTCTCAGCCTCCTTCCCAGGATTAGTCTCTCTTTTTGGTTCTTGATGCCAAAAGGGGGAGAAGCAGTTTAAACAGTTAGCAGTAGGGGAGAAGGCAGCAGAGGATTAAGGGCGTAGGTTGCAGTAGTAAGAAGGAAAGTTTAGGAAGGATCAATCTTTTTATATCGCTATCTATCTATGGTTGTTTGTATAATGAACTCTATTTGCTTTCCATATCGTACTCAACTTAATTTGAACTATTTGCTTTTATTATGAGAAACTCTCTTTGCTTCATTGAATGTGTGAATTCTGTTTGGAATTATATCTCATATCTTGCTCCATTTACTTGTACCCCATCATTTATTCAGGGGGAGCTTTGCGCTTAATTGTGGATACTTCTACTTTAACATATTTCTTTATCTCTGAAGTGTTTGTCATCAATTACCAAAAAGGGGGAGATTGAAGATCTAGGCCCTATGTGAGTTTGGTAATTAATGATAAACATGCGTTTGAGGACTACTATTTTTCTTAAGTGTGAAGGAAATGAGTAGGTCCCGCGCAAATGGAGCACAAGATGTAAACCCGAAGATCTGGACGTTTAAAGGCTACGGCAAAAGGTTTGAAGGAATCTAGAAATTGATCGAGGTGTTTGGAGCGATCAATTAGGCTAGGTTTAAATTTTGTTTTTGCCGTACTATAAAGAGGGGTTGCATCTTGGTTATGAGTTGATTTTCAAGTGCCCAATTTGCATTGCATATAGTATCTTTTGATCATGTGTGATTGTTGCAAAAGTTGCTATTTTGGCAAAATCCTTGAAAAATCATAGCAGCATTTTGTTGGAGCTGTCTGACCCTGGCGGTCTGACCGACCATGAGGGTCCGGTCAGACCGGCTGGAGTTGGACGGTCCGACCGGCCAGGGGCCGGTCCGACCGGGTTGCGCAGGGCAGAAAAACTGCTGGTTTACAGAGCCGACGGAGCACTATCGGTCCGACCGAGCCGATGGCCGGTCAGACCGGGTAGGGCCGGTCCGACCGGACCAGCATGGCCGGTCAGACCGAGGCGTCCTGTCACATCAGTAAACGGCTAGTTTTCTAGCCGTTGCAGTTGAGGTCGGTCAGACCGGCCCAAGATGGGCGGTCAGACCGACATTGCGCAGAGAGCCACCTAACTTGTGTAACGGCTAGTTTTTGGGTGTGTGGCTATATAAACCCTTGCTACAGCTCCTTTGCTAGACTTTTGGCATTCATTTGAGCATTCTTGAGCATAAGAGAGTCTCTCCCACCATTGAGCACTAATTTGAGCACTAGTGAGGTTGGGAAGAAAAGGGGTGATCAAGTGATTGAGTGAATTGCATTGCATTGGCATTTTGGCACTTGATCCTCTTCTCCTAGCTTTGATTGCAGCTTGTTACTCTTGGAGATTGCCATCTCCTAGACGGCTTGGAGAAGAAACCGGTGATCTCTCCGAGAAGGTTGTGGAGGAGACCCGGGAGGCTGTGAAGGTTGGAGCTCGCCTATCCGGAGTGGAGAAGAGCTACCACTAGTGATCGAGGCCCGAGAGTTGCACTTCCGGTGCCGGCTCATCTTCAAGCAAATTTCTCTTTGAGAAATCCGAGGCTTGGTGAAGTGTGCGGTCAAGTGAAACTCGCCTCAACGAGGACGTAGGAAATTGGCAAATTTCCGAACCTCGGGATAAAATTCGGTTGTCTCTTGTCCCTTTTATCTTCGAGCAAGTTTATTTGTGCAAGCTTACTTTTCTAGAGTAATATACTTGTTCTAGCGGTTTGCTACCATTGTCTTAGGACCTTGATCATTGTTTAACTAAAATAGAATTAGTTTTAAAAACCCGCCTATTCACCCCCCTCTAGTCGGTACATCGATCCTACAGGCGCGTCTCAGGGGTGGAGGCGACCCATGGCAGAGGGAGCGAAAGTTCAGCTAGGGTTGGCCGGTGGCATCGTCTCCCTTTCCTCCTCCCCCTTGCGCTTCAGCCTCCGCATCCGGCGACGACGCGATGACAACCTGCTCCATGGCAAGCTTGTTGGCCGTGAGGGTTGCATCGTCCGCAAAGGGCTCCACGTGGGCCACCTCGCCTTGTTGATCTGCGACCTCCTTGATGAGGATGGGGCTGAGCCCCTCCCGATCCTTTCTCTTCGCTTGTGCTTGTCTCTGCATCTAGCGACGGTGGGGAAACCCGTTGTGTCGTGGGGGAAACTCGGCAGCATGGAAGCCACCTGAGCCAAGCCTAGGTACGCTCGGAGGTTGGCAACAGCCTGCTGCAAATCTGCGAGAGCTTGCATATTTTCTGCGGTTGGGATGAACGTCGTCATGACGTCGGATCTTTGGAACCTGGCTGCTCTGATACCAAATTGGTAGGAGCAGAGGAGGAATTGATTAATTCCTTCTGCTTACTTTATTCCATAGCCCTTAAGGGGTATTTATAGGCCTAATACAATCTAATCTTAATTAACTAATCTTATCTTAACTAATTATAACTAATTATGCCAATGCACATAACACTTTTATTCAGAAAAGTTCTGATTAAGGGCTTTTTTGGAATGCATAAATTTTATTGTTTTTTACATGAATTAGTTCAATTGCTCTAACAATCCTCTAAATTTTCTTCCGAGCAAAGCTTTTATTGTATGAGGCCTATGTCGGACTGAATGGAGTTGAAAAGGCTTTCCATGAGGCTTGAAAAACAAATCAATATCATATGCTTTGTGCTACCCTTTGCCTGCTATAACCCGATTTTAGTGGAGAGTGGACCTACTCCTTGGCTTGTTCCGAACCTGTGTGACTTACTTCCATTCCCAATCTAAACCTATTTTGGACTTGTGCATAAAATTTAAGAAAGCAACTTAAATAATTTTGGTGTGACGAGTTGTTTATTTGTAAAACGATAGTATTTATTTTATAAGGGTGAACATGTAAGAAAATATTTAAAAGGAAATTTTAAAATAACTTATATTTGGAAAAGAGTTGAGAAGGCTAAATGTTGTGACAAAAATGTTGTGTTTTGCGGGAAAATTGATTATTTGTTCAAAGTAATATATCCAAACTTCATTCTAAGTATATAAAATGTCCTGAACTGGTCTTTTTACAACAAAAAATTAATCAATAGATCCTTAGGCATAAAATGACCTATTTGTCCCTACACGTATACCCCCGTCAATTTCCTTTCTCTCTCCAAAAAGTCTGTTCGCTTTATGTTTTGTTCCATGATCCATCGCAAGGAGGCGGGAGGCGACGGCGCCTTCCCTTCCTCCATCGCCACGCCGCGAGGTGCACTACTGTTTTCTGGTTTGCTACACCGCCAGAAACATTCCGTGCTACCGATCGATTTTATCCACTTGTGGTTTTCTTTTTCATCATTGCGGCTTACTGCTTGCGATTATTTCTCTAGAAATCTTTGCATCTGGTATTTATGTGCTGCGGTCATTATTTTAATCAATTGATTTGTTTTTCTCTGCCCCTGTTGATTTCCGATCACATCCCATCTTCTAGCATAAATTTTCAATTGTTGTCAGCATGTGTTCAAAGTTATTTTGATGAGACCGATCAGAGGACTTCCCTGTCTCTCTTGTGTGAGTTCGCATTGCCAAGACTCTGCAACAAGTGTTCATGCATCTGCTGACGCTGTAAACAGGGCCGGCCCCCACATTTTTGTGGTCATTTTTTGTGGCCTGGTGCGGAGCAAAAAATGGAGGCCTTAATTACAAAATAATATTGAAAAATTTAGTGCCATTAACAAATCTCACACTAATAAGTTTAAATATAAAGGAGAAATATCTCTAGATTATTTAAAACAATTTCTTCTAACAGGCCTATTGTTCGTGACTTATGACTAATTTGTAACTGGACTTTATTAATACTTGTGAGGCTTATTAACATACTAAATTTTAGAGGCCCCCTACTTTCGGAGGCCCGGTGAGGTCGCACCGCCAGCACTGCCCAGGGCCGGCCCTGGCTGTAAAGACTGCTTCTACTGAATGGCATGGCTTAAGGTAAAGTTATCTTTTTGGAAAATTATTTTCAAAAGAAACTCTGTAGATATATTATCAAATTAGATATCCAACTTTGGATATTTTATATAACTATACTTTGAACATATCATATATTATCGCTTAACTTTAGGATAAATAATCAATTTTCCCGTGTTTTGTAACAGTCGGAAAAATGAAGACATAACAATGTTTTGATAAATACGAACTTAATCTCATATGACTATTCAAGTTGCGTACAAGATCATAGGCTTGGAGATTGCAAGAAGTCAGAGGATATAGCTTACCAGTGTGCCTCATGTAGCATTAGAGCACGGAGCACATTTGCAGTAAATGGTAGGTATCAGTGAGCTAACCATATGCGAAAATAAGATCAAGTGTGTGGTTAGCAGTAGCAACTCATCAATATATATTGAGAGAAAGAGGTTGGTAGGTTCGTCGACATTGAGAGTAAGGACGTGAAAAAGTTCATACTAGGAGGAAGCACACATAATTAGACAAACAAACATAAAGGCAAAATATATCACACCTAGAGTTGATTTAAACAAGCTTGAGAGTGTTGTGGTGTGCTGGTGTGCAGCACCAAAATTCTTAATCCAGAGTATATGCACATCATTTTCTTAGTGTGTTGTGTGTGCGCTCGTGTGAAAGGAGTTTAGCCACCAGTTAGCCAACAATTGGTATCAGAGCCAAGCGTGTATGTTGCAGCGATGTCTCTCGATGGTTCCGTGCACACGCCGCCAGCCCGTCGTAGCAGCGGCAGTGGTGGCAATGGAGTCGACGGTGGCCATGAGTCAATCGTGCAACAAGTGAAGGAAATTGGGGTGACTCTCCGTTATCCCGTGCTTGCGGAGAACAACTACGGGGTGTGGGCGGTGAAGATGAAAATCTTCATGCATGCACAAGGTGTGTGGGCAGCAGTGGAGGGCAATGAAGCAGTCGATGATAAGAAGGACCAAATGGCTCTCGCCGCCATCATCCAAGCGGTGCCGGAGGCTATGGTGCTAGCCATCGCCGAAAAGGAGACGCCAAAGGAGGCTTGGAACACACTCAAGGAGATACACATTGGAGAAGAGCGAGTTTGGAACGCGAACGTACAAACTCTCAAGAGGGAGCTTGAGAGGATGTACATGGAGGATGCGGAGACGATTGGTGAGTATGCTATGAAGCTAACCACAATTGTTAACAAAATTCGTGCACTTGGTACCAAGGTGGAGGAGACCACCGTGATGGATAAGCTTTTGCATACCGTCCCCGACAAATTTCAGCACCATCGAGCAATGGGGCGATGTGATGAAGATGACAGTGGCGGAGGCCATTGGACGCTTAAAGGCATATGAAGCATCCATGGTAGGGCGTCGACGTGACAAGGTGGGAGATCAACAACTGCTTTATGCGCACAATGAGCCACGGCTCACACGTGCCGAGTGGGAGGCCATCGTTGCTGAAGAGAAGCGCAATGGCGAGGGCTCCTGCAGCAACGACGACAAGAAGAAGTACCACGGAAAATTCGACAAGTCAAAAGTACGTTGCTATAATTGTCAAGAGTTTGGGTATTTCGCTGATGAGTGTCCTGAGCCGAAGAAGGAAATGGCTCTTCATGTCATAGCGGACACTGATGATGAACCGATGTTGCTGTGATAATCAATGGGAAGATATTCAAATAAAGACAACAAGATTAGGGGGTGATTGTTAGAATTAATCTTGTTGTTAGTATTTTATTTAGTGCAAATTTAGTTAGTGCTTAGTGATGTGATTAGTGGGGTGGTTAGTAGGGTGATTAGTGGTGCAGTGGACGTGTGAGTGGCTTGCATGCAAGTGTAGTGGCTTGCGTGCATGCAGGGACGTGGGTGAAGCTAAGTGCTTGGCCTGTGCGTGTAGCCAAAACATGGTTCAATGAGTGCTATTTAAACAATGTATTCAGATTTCAGAGTGAGAATATACGAGCTTGAGAGTGTTGTGGTGTGCTGGTGTGCAGCACCAAAATTCTTAGTCCAGAGTATATGCACATCATTTTCTTAGTGTGTTGTGTGTGCGCTCGTGTGAAAGGAGTTTAGCCACCGGTTAGCCAACATCGCCAAGAAGGAAATGTGGATACTCATGCCTTTCATAATGATTGGATGATGAGAGCGTAGCCTGGATTTGAACTAGCTATGTGTGTGGTGATTATATTGATAATTGTTTGTTGGACATCTGATATCACTGTTCAAGGAACTGTTTTTTTTTTTTGCATTGCAAATGTTGATAATATTTACATAACTAGGCAATGGAGACAATCCTAATCTGACAGTGCAATCCTTTCATAGAGACACCAGCACACCAGACCTTCAGACGTGATTAGAGCAAGTAAAAATCTTAAGTTATGTCAGCCAAAATCATAACAGGTAAAAACCATACTTTGATGAATGCAGAAAAAACAAAACAATTTATGTTTTCTGCTTTAGCTTAGTAGTTTACTGCGGAGCTGACACCTTGAAGTGGTGACAAACATAACCTTAACAAGGAAATTCATTCTATGTTGTCATGTTCTCTGCATTTCAGTTTTTTATCATCTCCTTGAATGTCATCACAATTACATTCTTGCAAACCTAAAAGTAAAGCTCCTACCTTATGTGTGAGATTTTTACCTTTTTCAGGAATAGTGGCTTGCTTGGTTTGACGCTACATCAAGGTGTGTCTCAACTGCATGGGTTATTACTATTAAGTTTTGGCGGGGGTTGTCACATGCCTATAAGCTTAAACGGTAATGACTCACATACCACACATGCAAAAGTTGGTGAATTTTTTGGACCTTTTGTGGTCTCAAACCATACTTGGCAATATTCCTATGAGTGCTTATCATGTTTTGGGTTACCATTTATTGTCCTAAATTAATTAGTATCACGCTTAATGCTAGTGTATATCTTTTGAGGGTTTTTGCATTTGTTTAATGACATTATGAAATCACTTAGTGAAAGAACTAAAGCATTGATGTGATGAATGCCATCTGAAGTTTAATTATTGTCTGAAGTATCATTAAGTTGGTGCATTTATCGTCAGTTTGCATGGGCTCTTGATCTACCATGTGATCTATGTGTTCTATATGTTTTAAAATACAGGGTTCAATGTTGAGACTGTAGAGTACAAGAATATTAGCTTCACCGTCTGAATATATTGCTTCACATTCTGGGATGTTGGGGATCAGGTCAAGGTATGAAGTCCATATGTTTCAAAACTTTTCTGTATTGAACATGTATGCACTATTGCAATGAAACCAATATCTCTATTTCATGTTCCTGCAATAGACTATCTAATATGTTATCCCCATCTCTTTCATTTATAAACTTGCATAGTGTCCAATATCCATAACATTTTTTCTATTTGTTCCCTGTTCCGGAAAAACAGATCTGAAAGATCAAGTTATTTCGTTGATATGAATGTTTAAGTATATTCTTGACAAACCAGGCCACTATTTGGGCATCTAACATATTGTTGGTGCAATGATATTTATTTACTCAAATGTTTTATTTCAAGAGACTCATCATTCAATGGTTTATGCTTCTCATATATTTGTTTTTTTACTACTATTTTAGGATGTAAAACTGCTTATATGTTTATTGTACTGTGGATACTTTTTGACAAGCTCATATTTTCATAAAGGCTACTGATGAAATTCACTTGAAATTTATCGCAGGATGAGCTATGTGATGTTGTGCTGCTTGTTTTTACCAACAAACAAAGATCATCCATATGCTATGAATGCTTCTGAGATTTCTAATAAGATGGGGTTATATTCTCTATGCCAATGACACTGGTAACAAACTAACTACCGAGGATATGAATCATTTCTTGCATGTCATTTTTATATATAGTTATCCATTATTGCTTTTTTTTTAAAAAAAAATCAGTTCCACATCTCTGTGCATCTTGAGAAATACTAATATTACTGTATTATTATGAATAATAGTCCCCCCTGAGCCAAGCAACCATCTAATGTAGTATTTCTATCTTCTGGACTTGATAGCTCTTCTTCCTGTCTAAAATGCTTTTCCTTAACTAACTGTGCACATTCTGCACTTGCAAGACCCAACTTTTACCATTGATTTAATTTTAACCTAAATTTTTATTTTTATACCCATGCTATTGGGGAAATTTTATTATACGCGACATGATGTCGGCTTCACATGTGTGCTGATTATTGTCTCATACTCTCATCGACAGGGTGGATCTTAACATGGCACCGATCTACCTTGTTCGTTCGACAATGAAGAATTTTGTAAATATTCAGTGACTAAGAAAGGAATTAATGCAGAATTATTGCTTTATTTTGGAATAAAGGAAATACTTAGAACTACGTACCCTAACTTGCTTGGGATTGAAAAGCTTTTTTGTTGTTGTTGTTGTTATTGTTATGGAGATACTTAGACATGTTTGATTGCCTGCGTACATTAGACAGAACTATTTTGAGGGTGGAGGGTGTAGAGAGCAAGTGAACAGTTGACCTCTAACAGCTGGGTAGTTTATTTATCTTTTGGCTTAGAACCTTGTTTTCTGTGTAACAGGTACATACAGAGACACCTATGCCGTACATCTGGTGATGGTTTATACGAGGGTCTAGAGTAGACTGACTCTGCAGCAACATTGCTAGCATGGTCTATATTCACATTCTTCATTCTTTATATCTATCTTTTTAGTTCTGGCAAAATGATCTTGCATTTAACTTCAAACATATTCTTCGCTGGAGTCTTTCTAATAGATACCTTATCGCAGGGTCGAGGCTTGGAAATCTTGAGGTGATTGGTTCAAATAGGATGTGTTTGTGTATCAACTTCTCCATGTTAGTAGTGTATGTGCGTTGCTTTTGTCAACTGATGAGCTCCAAACATGATGGGGGACTGTTTTGATTACGTGCCATCGATGGATGCTACGTTCTACAATGCACGCCTAATGAAGTCCTGTTCATAGAACTCGTTTTCTTCTTTCCATGCCATCCGTTCGCAACTAGTTTCCAACTTTCCTTCATTTGGATTATACTTGTTTAAATCAACCTGATACTGCTCCGGACCATGCATGACACTGACACGTAAACTGTGCATGAAGGGGCAGTTAAGCGTGTGTTTGGTTTGATGGATGAAGAGGAACTGAATGGAATAGTTCTTAAATATGGAGAGAGATATATGGCTTATTTGTTTTAGCTTTAGATTATAGAAATTCAGCTTATAAAAAAAGCTGAGTTTCACCGGTTTATTGGATTATTATAATCTACACTCCAGATTATAATAAGCTGGCTAGCAGAATAAGTTATCCTGTTTATTTTAGTTTATGAAAAAAAACTGGATTGTTATAATCTAAAGCTGAAACAAACAGGGTCATAGTTATTTGGTTTGAGAAATAAGATGGAATCGAGTGGAACCAAACGATCCATAAAAACTTATTTTTTGTAGATGCTGGACAATGGACAATGTTTGTTTTCTCTAGATATTGAATCGCATGGTATAGTTTTTTTTTTGCCGAAAAAGATGGTTCTGAACCATCTGATTCTATTTCTCCATGATACCTAAGTTGGCCTTTTCATCTTGTCTAGCTAATATAGACAAAGCATGATTAGCAGGGGTATGTAGTACGTAATGGAGATGTCACGAAGGGAAGAAACATAAGATGTGATATGGTATACTATGAACTCGACGTTAGTCCAAAATTTTGATGATGAAAAAACTGTCTCGATCTACATGTTATTGAGCTAATGATATCGCATGTCATGTAGAGGATCATAAATTTTCCATGTAGTATAGGTATATGATTGATGTTATTTTTTAAGAACAAGGGAACAGTCCATTTTATTATTAATGAAAAACAATGTCTTATATTCATGGCACGCCTACAAGTTTGCTTATTTCTTAAATACAAATATAAGTATTTTGTATTTAAAGGAGAAATCGTTAGGCTATATTTTTTCTCTAGGAGCAAGGAGTGAAGACAAAAAAAACATATTATCCTTGGTTATTTTTCTATTTCGTTTGTTTGAATGTCGGGAGGTAATCACGACGAAATTTTGTGATATTTTATTTTTCGATCATGGAACTATGGAGTTGCCAAAATCCATATCGGCCCTCGCACTACGGGACAAGAGATTTTCGCCGAGTGTCAAACACACTCGGCGAAGCCTTATTTGCACTCGGCAAAGGCTTCGCCGAGTGTGGCACTCGGCGAACCACACACGGGAAAAGCGCTATCGGTGAACACGGGTTCGCCGAGTGTTTTTTGTCGGGCACTCGGCGAACCTTTTGCCGAGTGCCACACACAACACTCGGCAAACTAAAGTACCTTGACGGGCCTCGAACGGCCGTGACATTGAGTTCGCCGAGTGTCAAAATATAGCACTCGGCGAAGTAAAACTCAAAAAATAAAAAAAAAAACAGGAAAAGCCGAGGCGGCGCGGGGCCGCCGCGGCCGGGGCGGAGCTGTGCCGAGGGCGGGGCGGATGGGGCCGGGGCGGCCGGGCGGGGGCAGGGGCGGACGGGGCCGGGGCGGCCGGGCGGGGGCGGCCGGGGCGGAGCTGTGCCGAGGGCGGGGCGAACGGGGCCGGGGCGGCCGGGCGGGGGCGGGGCGGACGGGGCCAGGGCGGCCGGGGCGGCCGGGGCGACGCGGGGCGGCGCGGGCGGGGGCGGCACCGTGTGGATGTGCCGGGGAGGCCGGGGCGGCGGCCGAGGAGGAGACCTGGGCGGAGCAGTGTGGCCGGGGCGGCGCGGGGCAGGGGCGGCCGGGGCGGCGTGGCCGGGGAGGAGCGGCCGGGGCGGCGCGGCCGAGGCGGCGGCCGAGGAGGAGCGGGGCGGAGCAGCACGGGGCAGGGGCGGCCGGGGCGGCGGCCGGGGAGGAGCGGGGCGGCGGCCGGGGCAGTGGCCGCGGCGGCGATGGGGCGGAGCCAAGGCGGCGGGAGGGAGCCGGTGGGAGGAAGGGAGAGAGAAGGAGAGGGAAGAGAGTGGAGGAGGTGGGGGGATTTTAAAAGAAATTTTTGAAAATTTTGAAAAAAAGTGCGCCCGTTTTGAAATTTGCCTAAAAAATTTGTGCGGGAATGATTTTTTTTGGGTTTGCCGAGTGTTGCACTCGGCAAACCCAAAATATTTGCCGAGTGCCTCAAATTTGGCACTCGGCAAAGAGGCTTTTTATTTTTTTATTTTTGTTTAATTTGTTTACAATATTTTCCTTGATAGAAATTATAAAATTATATTGCATAAGGACTAAAAATAAACTCAACAACATAAATATGTTTTTTAATAATATTTTTATTATTATTTCGTACATTTGTAGTTCAAATTTCACCTATTTTAATTTAAATCCTAGAAATATACTTAATAATTTAAAAATAACAAACTGAACCAAAAAATTGTGTAATTTTTACATGAGATAATATATGTTGTGTTTTTAGTGTAGAAAAAAGTTCACGTACAAAAATAATTTACTTATTAAAATTCTTTCAAATCTATCTCATTTCTTCTCTAAACCATAATCACTTCTCTTATAATCTCCGATTTCTAAACACTCTACGTGATAATTTTCTCTAAATATTTTTAAATTTTTATCACAGTATCTATGTATCATATAATAACACCATGACAAGTCTCATGTTTTTTAGACATCAATTGATTTTTTTATAATTAAAAAACCATTAAGTTTCACGTTATTGAACGAGCGTCGCACCCTAAAGTATTCAAAATTTCTTTTAATTCAGTTTATAAGAACCCTAAATAGACTTTAAAACATGAATATTATTTTTTTATAATTTTTGGTTTATTAGTTTATGCACTTGTAGTTCAAATTTCACCTATTTCAATTTAAATCCTAGAAACATACTTAATAATTTAAAAATAACAAACTGAATCAAAAAAATGTGTAATTTTTACATGAAATAATATGTGTTGTTTTTTTATTGTAGAAAAAATTTCAAGTACAAAAAATAATTTATCTATCAAACTTCATTCAAACCTATCTCATTTCTTCTCTAAACCCTAATCACTTATCTCATAATTTACGATTTTTGAACACTCTACGTGATGATTTTATCAAAATATTTTTAAATTTTTATCACAGAATCTATGTATCATATAATAACACCATGACAAGTCTCATGTTTTTTAGACTTTTGTTGATTTTTTTATAATTAAAAAACTATTAAGCTTCACGTTGTTGAACGAGCGTCACACCCTAAATTGTTCAAAATTTATTTTAATTAAGTTTATAAGTACCATAAATAGACTTTAAAACATGAATATGATTTTTCCATATTTTTTGGTTCATTATTTTAGGCACTTGTAGTTCAAATTTCACCCATTTCAATTTAAATACTAGAAATATACTTAATGAATAAAAAATAGCTAACTTATTTAAAAAAATTTGAAATTTTTAAAAGAGATAATATATGTTGTATTGTGAGTGTAGAAAAAATTTCAAGTTAAAATGAAATTGCAAATAACTTATAGACTTGAAACATTGTTTCACACAAAAAAAATTTAAAAAATTGTTTGCCGAGTGTTTTTTGAAAAACACTCGGCAAACTAAGTGTCTTTGCCGAGTGTTTTTCAAAAAACACTCGGCAAACCCCCAAAAAAAAATTTTTTTTGGCCGCACGGGCAAGTCGCTGTAACGTCCGTTAATATCAAGGCTTTGCCGAGTGTATTTTTAAAAAACACTCGGCAAACATTTGGCTTACCGAGTGTTTTTTGTTTGCCGAGTGTTTTTTAAAAAACACTCGGCAAACACATCTTTGCCGAGTGCCCGAGATATTGCACTCGGCAAACTCTAGGGCACTCGGCAAACTCGTTGTTTCCGGTAGTGTCGTAGTTCATTTTTAGCTATGTCCCACTAATTACACTTCACTATTTTCTATTCCCTCAGTTATTTATACTACTTTAAAAAAATTAGTAAATTAGTAGTGGTGGTGAGTCCCTAGTAAACAATTTTTTTTAACTTCAACTTCACTTGTCTCTATTTACATGATGTTTTTTTAACATTGTAATTTTTTTTCCGTTATAACGTAGGGTTCTCAGCTAGTATATTGTAAGTCAAACTTATGAGACATGGATTAATTTTATATAAAAATATATAAACACTGCAACATCAAATTAGATCTATTAATTAAATATAACATAAAATATGTTTTAATAGGCATTCATTACATATTGTACATATCAATATATTTTTCTTAACTTAATTAAAATTAAATAAATCTAATTTAAGAAAACCAAACGACCTGTAATTTCAAACGAAATGAGTAGATGAGAAGTTGTTCCAAAAGCATGAGCTCTCTCAAGCACATGTTCTCTATTTACTCAGTACGTGCCATTTCATTTTTTTTTCTCCTATTGAGGAGAAGAACACAATAGTTCTTACAATGTTACCACTCCTTGCACCCGATTTAATCGAATAAACAAGAACGCTTACATTTCTAATAGCAACAGCAATAGTAATATTGGCAATGTCACCTGCTAGAAATAAATCCAAAGATAAACATCTACAAAGAAAGTCGTCGTTCGTTGTTACATGTAACTCCAAAACCACATGGCGTTTTGCTCATAAATCAAGTCAAACATTAAAATCTTTGAGAACCAACGTCATTTTTTCTTTCTTTGGAGCGGACACCATGAAAACCATATATATTTTTTGATCTCAAAGCTAAATATATACATACATATTTCGTGGCCCGCCAAAGGGAGTACGTTTATATTTAAAATATCCCTCTATTTAAAAGAGGAGAAACGCCAAATGCAATTTTGGTCAGCCATTATTGCACTCACCACTGGCATTTGGGATTAATTATCTTCTACTTAACGAAAAATATATCCTTTAATAAATTTGGCTCGACCTCTCGCTCCATTTCCAACAAATACTGCTATTTTCTACCCTATATAGGGACGACCATGGTCACCATTACCTGCATAGATTCACCTGATTAGAATTCCCCCAGATCTATGAGAAATATGCATGCTACCATCTCCAAGAACTAGCCAAGCTTGATCGATCTATCGTTGCTGCTGTTGGTAGCTAGCTAGCTCAGTGATCATTTCCAAGGTACGCGCCCGGTTTTATTTTATCTTGGTGTTAAGATTTTACTTGCAAGCAGTAAACAGTTTGATTCTAGGTCGTTTGCGCCGTCTGGATTTGCAAAGATATGATGTTTTTCTATGGCGAAATCAAGATTGTTGTTCTTCTAGATTGTTGTTCCATATCTTTGTGTTTCTTTTGATGTTTACTTGGTAAATCCTAAGGCAGGAGTTCTATAAATCTGTGTGTATGGTTTATGTATGTCTTCTTAGGGAAAATAAATCTGTTTTTTTTTTCATAGAAACATGGGGATGCAAAAGAGATAGGTGCACCAAAACATGATTTGACTAGATGCAACCATGTAGAAGAGAGGAACTCTATTGTTTTGTTTGAGAGATGTGTGTGTTAGGGTATGCTTGTTCACAAGGTTCTAAAAAGTTGCAAGCAAGAGCATGTGGTGAGGTCACCCCCCCCCTCCCCCCCATGTTTTAGAGCTTATGTGAAAGTGGCCATAGAGGCAATTTTAAGGTTGTTTTATTTGACATTCGAATCATATTTGTTTCTTTAGAAGTATGTTGAACATACGCATATAATTTTGTACTGTTGTAGACACACCACAATATTATCTTCTAATCAATAGATAAAATTGCATCGCAAGCCTGTTTGGGACTACTTCACTCCACTTTTAGAATTAGATCTAGAAGATTGTTTATTAGAGGTAATTAGTATTAGAGATGTACCTAGGACCTTGGCCATGTCAAGTAAAAGCCCATTATATCAAAACATTTTCTTTTCCCAAAGCTTATTTCATAATCATTTCAAACTCATCAAATGATGCCTCATACTTCATACATTTTCATTTTATTTGCCTGCATATATGAATTTTTTCACAAATCAAGGGTGTATGTGTATTACATGAATCTATTTCTTGGTAAATTTTTGATTAATTACAGGAACAGTAGCTAGGAATGGCTGGCGGCAATAATAATTCAAGCGGCAAGAGAGCTTCTCCGTCTCCCTCCTCGAGCGAGAAGCAACAGCAGGCGAAGCGCACGAGAGGGGCTCCCGCCGGCGGCGAGCACGCCAAGGAGACATGCTCCTCCCAGACCCAGGGCGCGGCGATGCCATTGCCAGGCCTCGCCGTCGTGCCGCCCCAGAGCGCGGCGAGCAATGCCGTGGCGATGCCCATGGTTGGCATCAATGGCGCCGTCGCTCCACAAAGGAGCGCGGCGGCGTCGGCGTCGGCGTTGCCGATGGTCGCCGGAGATGGATCGGCGCCGTCGATGCTGACGACGCCTGTGCCTGTCCAAGTGATTACCGTGCCAATGCAGATGGTCTACTTTGTGCCGATGGCCGGCGCCGTGAGCGGGTCGCCGTCCCCGACCCCGTGGTCGGCCCCCGCCGTTTCGCTCGCGGTCACGCTGTTCAGGTTCCAGAACTCCACCCTGGAGCGCATGATGACGGAGCTGATGAGGGAGTGCACGCCGCCGCTGCGGGCGCAGGACAGGAAGAGCGGCGGCCCACCGTCGTGGTGGCCGACGGCGGCGGAGCCGTGGTGGTTTTCGGAGGTGGTGGTGCACCTGCGAGGGAGGCAGATGGACACGCCCGTGCCGTTCGCGACGCCGCGCAGGCTCAAGAGGGCCGAGAAGGTGGCCGTGCTGGTCGCGGCGGTGAAGCACATCACGCCGGACTTTGGCAGGATCTCCGCCGCGGCCAACCGCTCCAGGTTGACGGAGTTAGAGGCCTCCCTATGGGGGAGCGCGCTCCGTGTCGAGCACCAGCGCCACGTGATGTCGGTGTTAATCCAGATGCCGCCGCCGCCGCAGCAGCCGCAGCCGCAGCAGCAGCAGCAACAACAGCTGCCCGTCAATGGGAGAGTCCTCATGCCGAGCCACTCCAGCGAGAGTTCGTTGTACACCGTCTCTGATTCTGAGAGCGACGAGCCGTACATCGATGATTCCGTCTTCGGCGAGGTCGCCGCGCATGACAGTGCCAGCAAGCAGATCGTTCCAACCGCGCCGGAGAAGCATCAGCAGCAGCACGGAAACGAGGACGGCGTCCTCCTCCCGCTGACCCGCTGCACCGAGAGGGCGGCACACGCCGACTCCGTGTGTGAGAACGTCGAGAAGCCCGTCGAATTCTCCGTCTCCGGCGAGGTCGCTGCGCTTGACGGTGGCATCGAGCAGATCGTTACCACCGAGACAGAGCCACAGCTACTTCCCTGCAATGGCAACGTCCTGCCACCGACCCACTCCGCCGAGCGCGCGGCGCACGCCGACTCTGAGTCTGCCGGCGACGAACAGCCAGTCGTCGACTTCTCCGTCTCCGGCGAGGTCGCTGCGCTTGACGGTGGCAGCGAGCAGATCGTTACCACCGAGACAGAGCCACAGCTACTTCCCTGCAATGGCAACGTCCTGCCACCGACCCACTCCGCCGAGCGCGCGGCGCACGCCGACTCTGAGTCTGCCGGCGACGAACAGCCAGTCGTCGACTTCTCCGTCTCCAGGACAGGCAACGTCAAGGACGCCTCTCTTGACGGTGGCAGCGAGCAGATCATCACTACAGAGCCGGAGCTCGAACCGCTGGCTGGCGACGGCAATGGCCCGCCCGGCGCCACTGCCCCGGAGGAAGAGGGGCAGCAGCAGCAGCAGCCAGAGGACACTACAGTGCCACAGCTCCAGCAGCACGAAGGCGAAGGCCATGGTCACCACAATCATGATGACATCTTCGGCGATCTCGCCGGCTCGCCGGCGCCAGAACACGTTGACTGGTTTGACAGCGACGAGGTGCGCCGCATGATGCTTGACCTGGAAATACCCACCTTCTTCGGCGGCTTCTTCCTCTAATATTCTGATGTTGTAGCAACGTGGAGGCATTGCGACCGTCCGATCAGACAATGGATGGCTTGGATCAACGCTAGAACAGCCTCCTATGAGATTATCCGAGAAACAGTTAATTTAATTTCAGTATTAGATTGAACCTTATCTTGATCCCTACCTTTAGAGTTTAGAGTTTAGACTGGTTGATAGCTTAAGATTTCTGGTTTAATTTTAATTATTGGAGTATTATTTCTTTTTTGTTTGTTCCATTAGTTATTTCCTTGCAAATTGTGTTTTTTTTAAGATTGGTGTCTTTGGTTTGAGTTTAGACCATGCTTAAACACAAGGTGTTAATTTGTTAATTGTGCTATGAGATTCTATGTGTGTGCTAATGCAATGGTTGGTCTGGTTCTGTCACATCTTGAGAATGCCCTAAACCCTATTAATTAGAAAGAGGTTTCACTTAGAAATTGGATGTTACATATTGCATTGTCAAAATCATTGTACAAGATTTAGGGAGCTAATTATTTTATGCATCATTTTTATAGATCAATTATATATGCATATTGATCACGGCTGTCTTGAAATTTTCCTTAAAAAATTACCTAATAATTAGATAAAAGCCTCTATCAATTAATGGTGGTTGACAAAAGTCTATTTCTGTATTTTTTCTAAAAGTAAACTTAAAATTGTAAATTCAAATAAAAATGATTATTTTTAAAAACATGTTTATACTTGTTATTGTTTAATACTACACAGAACGCCAATAAACATGGATCGACACGTATAATTAAAAGCAATAACATATATCATATAAATATATATTTAATTTATTCTATATAATATTATAATATCTTTCTTTTGTTCGTAGCAAAGCATGTGTATTTTGCTAGTATAGTTATAAATAATGATCGAAGAATTTTGTTGCCCGGTTAATCTTAGACAATTTTTACAAATGACATGTCATACAATCACGCTGTTAGAGCATCTCCTAAAAGATACTTAAAAATAGACTTTCTATCTATCGCATTTAATTATTTTTAATACAAATCTCTATAAATAAGTTTTTCTCGAACTAATTGTCTTATTCAAATCCCTATAATTAACAACCAATGAATTTAGATTGTATTTTATCCGTCTATACAAATCGTCAGTACGTCTCCCTCTCCTCCTCCTCCCCTATCTCTCCTGCGTCAAAACATGAAGCGTCGAATAGATTGAATATTTTAATCTAAAGTAATTCAAAGTAAATCTAAAAAATACATAAAAAGTATTTAATCTAACTTGAGATAGTTAAAATCTAGAGCCCCGTATAATTGCACGGCTCGCGTCTGTTTGACATGCATGTTGGTTAAACTTTAGCATCTCGGATATTCGGATGTTAATTTGAAAGATTAAATCTGAGTTAATTATAAAGCTAATTGTAGAATTTTGAGCTAATTCATTTGACAAATTTATTAAGCCTAAGTAGATCATGATTTTACAACGTGATGTTACAATTAGTTTTATAATTAGTTTATATTTAATCCTTCTAATTAACATCTGATGTGAAAGTACTAAACTTTAACCTCTATTTTCATACAGCAATGCCGTTTGATTAAATTGACTAAATAGTATGAAATATTGAAATCAAGTGTATTAATTAGTTGAGTGTTGTTGTTTAATGTATTCGACAAGTTGGTCTATCATAAGATTAGAGCATTTGGTGATTCGGTGCACATGTAATATATGGTTGTTAAAATCCCGTGAACTCCAATGGTATCGGATCATGTTCCCAAGTACACAATAAAAAATATTTTTCCTCTCAGTTGAGTAGCTCACCCGCGGTAGTTGGTCTGGTCGTTACTTTTCTCTTTTCACTTGCGATTTTTTATTGCCATGAATCGGTTTTACATTTTGCACCGAATCATACTACTATAGCAAGATCCAATGCATTTCAATGATAAGATTCGGTGTATTGAGATGCCACTTCATCTCATGTACAGCTTTGAAATTTTCACTGGAGATGCTCTTAGTCACCATGAGCTGCATGTTAATTAATCTGTCTGTTGTCCTATTTGCATACGCCTGTACGTATCCAGCGTTACTCTTTAGGATAAGCTGTGTGTACGTATAGCGTTAGCTGTATATACAGTTTATTGTAGTATTTTCTTCTTCCCTTTGTTTTTTTATTTTTAAGATAAAATTAATAAATTAGTAGTAAAAGTACAATAAAGTGTCACATCTATACTACTTTTTAAAAGAAGTTATTAGTGATGAATCTGCCATCGCTGTCACCACTTTTTCTCATAGCAAACCAAAATTCTCTAAATTTAGCTTTGCTCGTCTTATTCGTATGATGTGCAAAAAAAAATCCCATTGTAACGTGTGAGCATTCAGCTAATATTGATAAGAAATTAGTGTTACAAAGTGATAGGTCAAAAGTAAAAGAAGCGTATATTAAAGGATTAAAAGTTTTTAATTTATGAACCGATGTTAGGTGAGAAAATATAAAGGTAATTTTGTTTAGACAAAGTTTAATAACTAGAAATAAAATAATTTTGGGACACGGATATATCTATACCACTATATAATTGACGAGTTGGTTTACTCATCTAAACAATCTAAACCGTTAATTGTTTACTCATACTCATTCAGAAGATCTAGACCATTCATCCTTGATCCCCCACCTGCAAAACAGCCCGTGTCCCTCCCTCATTCGCCCGCCCCATCCGCAGACCCAACCCCCGCCCAACCCTAGCCACCGCTGATCCCACATCACTTCCCCTCTCCGCACAGCTCCTCCCTACCGCCCCCGCTCGCCCGTCGTCGGTGCACATCCACTTCCTCCTCTGCCTAGGCACCAGATCTTGTGCCAAGTGACGCCGCCTCCCCCTTCCATCGCTGGAGGCTCCCCCGCCTCCCGTCGTTGGAGGTCACGCCCAAGTTGCTGGACCTCACACACATCGATCCTATGCCAAGTGACACCGCCTCCCACGCCTCTCGTCGCTGGATTCCTCCTGAATCCACCACGCGCTTTGCTTCCGTAAATGCCCTCTCCCTCGTCTCCGTCCTCTCCCTCCGCAAGGTGGCAGCGCCGCCAGACATGATCGATGACCGGCCCGCCTCCGTCCACGACATCACCGTCAAGGTAGTTTGCTGCTCGCTCGCGGTGGGAAACCTGCCCGGTGTTTCACTTTCTTTTTTTAATGATGTATGTATCGTGGTGTCTTGTTAGTCTTGAAAGGATCGATTCTTTGGGTCATCGTAACTACTACATGTCATAATTTAGTTGGGGTAATTGGTAATCTGCGATGGGGTGATGGAATCGTTGGCCATGGTAGATCCTTTTATCGCGGAAACTTTAATTCTTAGATGAATTGGATCATGGAAGGATGAGAAGTTGGATTTCTTGTGAAGTATGTTGCTATCTCTGTAAAGATCATTATGAGAATAATGATCCATGTGTTCCTATTTAATTTGTCATGGTTGGTATACTTTATTCTCTATTTTATTGATTCAGTCTGTCAACTGATGTTTGATTCAAATTTTCCAAAGGATATAAAGGGAAATGATGTAAAGCAGATTGAGAACGTGGAAAGTTCTTCTTATTGTTAACGTGGATTCAAAATGGTACTTGTTAGTTTTGTAACATACCTAAGATATTAGTTTCACATTCTTCATGTCATGAATTCTTGTGAATAGTTGTAAAGTGTGTACAAGGATTAATTCAATGACTTGTGAAACTATTGATTTTTTTCAATGACTTGTATGTGCGTGCTTGTAACATACATGTGATCTTTATTGGCATTAGACCTCACAAATTTTGTCTAACATAAAATCCATTGAACTCCAAATTACTTGTGTTCACTGTTGGTGTTTTCACCGTGATTTTTTCTATAGATACAGCAAAGTGCATCAAAAATAGATTGCACGCCATCATGCTTTCTCCCCAAATGTGTATATGAATGTTTGTGATTCACTATCTAATGCATATTTTTTGTAGTGGATTAACAAATTCAAATTACAAGGAGTTGAATGTCTTGTATGAGAAGTACAGAGAAAAAGGTATGCTAATTACCCCTATTTGAAGGTTCAATGCTGATTCACTCAGTCCGAAAAGATGTTTGATTAAATTTAATTGTACTATATTCTTTTAAAATTAGCATTCAGGCTTTCGGATACTGGCATTTCCATGCAACCAATTTGTTGGTCAAGAACCTAGCAGCAATGAAGAGATTGAGCAGACAGTTTGTACCAGATTCAAAGCATAATTTCTTATTTTTTTACAAGGTTTGCTTCCAATTTTCCCTTAAATATGTTGTTATGAAACCTGGTAGCAATTTTGATAGAATTTCCAATATTATTATGAAGTATGTAATTATTTTTAGAGATTTTTGCTCTTACTATGCTAATTGTGCAAGCCACTTAATGGTGATTTCTTGTATATCAATTCCAAGCCAATTATTATGCCTTCCTCGATAATAGTTTTGGTTCAATAAAATATTTCTTTAAATGTGTCTAATTGTATAAACAATCTGATTGTAACTGGTGGATGCTATTTTTGACCAGAGCTTTTTTATGATATGATTTGTTCATTATGTTATTATTTTTATTTTAGCATGTAATTGTTCAAACCAAATAAAAAATGAAACGCCCAATATATTCCATGACCTTTTGTATGATCTTAGATGATTTGTGACTGATCACTGATGAAAATAATTTGATTTTTGTGATTGTAGACTTTATAGTTGGCTTGTTCATCTGAGCAACTGATAATAAACTCCAAATAACACCGAACAGAAGATTGAAGTCACTTGAGCTCACAAAGGTTGTAAGTAATTCAGGTGAGTCATAGTTAAGGAATAAGTGTTAGATCATAATAGTAATGCCATAGAATCGATCCAGTCTAGAAGCATGAACACATTAAAAACACTACATTAGGCGGAAAGTGTTACCCTGTCCAAAAGCTTGATCGTCGGCCATCTTGGTTGTTGGTGGAGAGGAGACGGAGGCAGCAACGGCGTCGGCCTGACGGTGTTGTTGCCGGATCAAGTCCCTCCTCCCTTCGGGGTGCCACCGGCACTGTCCGGGGACGGATCTTGAGGTCGTCGTCGCCACGACGATGGGTAGCGACCTTCAGATCAATCCAGCGCCCTTTGGATCGGTGTTAGAAAGTATGGGGTGGTTTTAACAGAATGAGAACGTTGGCCTCAAAATGTCGCCTTCCACCCCTTTTATATATGGCGTTGTTCGATCTGGGACCGCAACCATGGAGTTGATTGCACCTCCGATCATGGCGCGTATTTAGTGGACCTTGATCAGGCTTTCCATAACCGAAAGAATCAATCTGTTTCCGTTTTATTTGTTTCCCGAAATTTACTGATTCCTTATTTTCGTTTGCTTGACAGATCACTTTCCAACATTCTCCCCTCTGATCATTAGGCTAACATAAGTCCACTCTTAGTGAGATCAATACAAGAGATGATGAGCAACAACAGTGAATAAAATCCCATTGCCACTCATGTACCTACTATGTATCAATTCACCTTGATAGGATAGCAACATTACTTTAGTCATAATGGGAGTTGGTTGTTTAAATGGCCCGTCCAGGATCAAAGGCTTTCCAATAAACCCATGCCGGCAACATGTTCTTGAAAAATATTGGGAGGTAAGCCTTTAGTTAACGGATTCGCAAGCATTTCTTAGTACTTATATGCTCCAAATTAATGGTGTGATCCTGGACTCTTTCTCTCACCACAAGATACTTAAGGTCAATGTGCTTGGCAGCCCCACTTGACTTATTGTTGTGTGAGAAGAAAACTGCGGCTTTATTATCGCAGTATAATGTTAGTGGTTTACTTATGCTGTCCACCACTCTTAAAACCGGGGATAAAATTTTTAAGCCACATGGCCTGCCCCACGGCCTCATAACATGCTATAAACTCAGCGTACATCGTAGAGGATGTAGTGATCGTTTGTTTGCAACTTCTCCATGATATGGCTCCACTTGCAAGCATGAAGACATATCCTGATGTGGATTTTTGAGAGTCTGCACATCCTGCAAAATCAGCATCTGAATAACCAATTACCTCAAGGTTATCAGTTCTTTTGTACGTTAGCATGTAACGTTTAGTTTCTTGCATATAACGCAAGACTTTCTTAGTGGCCTTCCAGTGCTTTAATCCTGGATTAGATTGAAATCTGCCAAGTAGCCCGGTAATAAATGCTAAATCAGGGCGTGTGCATACTTGAGCATACATAATACTTCCAACAGCTGAAGCATAAGGAATCGACTTCATTTGATCGATCTCTAATTGATTCCTTGGACTTTGGAATGCTCCAAGCTTATCACCCTTTACCACTGGGGCAGGCGTACCAGAACAGTTGTGCATATTATATCTCTTAAGCACCTTTTCAATATATGCCTTTTGAGATAATCCAAGCATACTTTAGTTCTGTCTCGGTAAATTTCTATGCCCAAAACATAAGAGGCATCACCTAAGTCCTTCATATCAAAATATGATGACAGAAATCCCTTTGTCTCATGCAGTAAATTTTTATCACTGCTCGCTAATAGGATGTCATCCACGTATAATACTAGGATGATGAACATACTCCCCTTGGTCTTGATATATATACAATTGTCCACTTGATTTTCAATGAAGCCAAATTTCTTAACGACTTCATCAAACTTAAGGTACCACTGTCTGGATGCTTGTTTCAATCCATAAATGGATTTCTTAAGTCTGCATCCCATATGTTCCTTGCCTTCTACAACAAAACCTTCTGGTTGAGCCATGTACACATTCTCTTGCAAGTCACCATTAAGGAATGCAGTTTTAACATCCATTTGGTGTAACTCTAGATCATAATGAGCTACAAGTGCCATTACAATTCTGAATGAATCCTTCTTGGAGACAGGAGAGAAGGTCTCGGTATAGTCAATTCCTTCTTTTTGAGTAAAGCCCTTAGCTACAAGCCTTGCCTTGAACCTTTCAATCTTCCCCTTGGAGTCATATTAGTTTTGTAGACCCATTTACAGCCTACCTTCTTGACTCCATCGGGAATTTCTACTAAGTCCCAAACATCATTAGAGCTCATAGATCTTAACTCATCCTCCATAGCCTCAATCCATTTTTGTGAATTTTCACTCATCATGGCCTCTTTATATGAAGCTGGATCATCCATTTTCCCTATGTCGTTTACGTCTTCACTTATGTACACGACATAGTCATTAGGAATGGCACTTCTTCTTTCACGTAGTGATCTTCTTATGGGTTGAGGTTCATTATTTTCTTCATGGGACTGTTGAGGCTCCACCTCTTGTTCATTATCACGTGGGGCCTCATTTGTCTCGGAACCCTCAATTTGTTGCTCATCCACTATAGGTGCATCCTCAGTTTCAATAATTGCAGGTGCAGCGCCAATATTTTCAGTTGAAGGCGCGGTACCCGCATGAGGTGCAACTACAGTTGTAGGGATAAAATCATCATGATTCATCGGTGAGGAATCAAAGTTCCGAACCTCCTTAAGATCAATCTCCCTTGGAACTGAGCTTACATCACACTCTAAGAACACTGCATGTCTTGTATCAGTAAATTTTGTGGTACGGTCTTGACAATAAAATCGATAACCCTTGGACCTTTCGGGATATCCAATGAAATGACAGCTTATAGTCTTGGGATCTAATTTCCCAATTTGTGGATTAAATATTTTGGCCTCTGCTGGACAGCCCCACACATGGAAATAATTTATGCTAGGCTTCCTACCAGTCCACAATTCATAAGGGGTTTTAGGGACTGATTTACTTGAACACGATTAATTATGTGTGCGGCAGTTTTTAACGCCTCCATCCACAAATTCAATGGCAATGTAGAATTACTAAGCATACTTCGCACCATATCCATTAGAGTGCGGTTTCGCCTTTCAGCTACACCATTTTGCTGCGGTTCATAAGGCAGCGAGTACTGAGCGACTATGCCATTCAGTTGTAAGAATTTCGCAAAAGGGCCAAGAATTTGTCCATAAGGGGTATGCTCCCATAATATTCTCTACCTCGGTCTGATCTTACCACTTTAATTTTAACATTATGCTGATTTTCTACTTCAGCCTTAAATATTTTAAATTTTTCAAGAGCTCAGATCGTTCACGTATGGGATAAATATAACCATACCGGGAGAAATCATCGGTGAAAGTAATGAATGAGTTATAACCTCCACCGTTGTAACATTAAAGGGACCACATATGTCGGTGTGAATAATTTCTAAGACACCCGAACTACGTGTAGCTCCATCTTTCTTGATATGCTTCACAAATTTTCCTTTAATACATTCCACGCAATGGTCTAAATCAGAAAAGTCAAGTGGCTGGAGTATCTCTTCTTTAATGAGACGCTCCATTCTCCCCCTCGAATATGGCCTAAACGACAGTGCCATAATTTCGAAGAAAGTCTCATTTTCACTAGTACTTCTCTTACGCTTATTTGTGACATCGCACACATTCATCACAGGGAAAGTCATTAAGGGATACATATAGAGCATTCCTTGCCTAGGAGCAAGGCCAACAACTTTATTATTATGTTTAATAATGCACTTATTGTTCCCAAAGACACACTCATAACCCTCATCTTCTAACAAAGCGACAGAAATTAAGTTTCTCTGTAATGAGGGTACAAATAAAACATTATTTAAAATGAGTGTAAGCCGCCATGAAGTTCTAATGGGAGAGTCCCGACGGCTTCAACCTTCGCTTCACGCCCATCAGCCACTTTGAGATTTCTCTCCCCTCTTGTGGTCCGGGCGCCAAGGAATCCCTGTGATGAATTCGTGACGTGCACAGTGGCATCAGAATCAATCCACCACGTGTTTAAGGAATAATAAGTAAAGAAGGACTCGTCAATGAAAGAAATTATGTCATCATTACCTTTCTTAGCGAGCCATGCCTTAAATTCAGAACAGTCCCTCCTTATGTGCCCCCAATCCTTACAATGAGACACCTAGGACCCTTCTTCTCTTTTGAGGCATCTTCCTCCTTAGAAGCTTCTTTCTTGGGGGGGATCATAAGGCTTCTTCCCTTTTCCTTTCTTGTAATGAGAAGCTTTCCCACTAGTCTTGCCATGGCCAAAATTTTTCTTCAGATCTTGACTTATGAGATTTATAAAGTCTTTATTCTCAGCCTTGAGCCTTTCCTCTTCTTGGCTACATTTTGCAATCAGTTCAGCCAAGGACCACTTCTTATCGCTCCCATTATAATTAATCTTGAAGTTGTCAAAAACACCGGGGAGCGACAACATAATGTAGTGGAAAAGATATGGCTCCGGAAGAGGCATCTCAAGATCCTTCAATTTGTTGGAGACATCAATTAACTTAAGGATGTGCTCCCTCACACTTCCACGTCCATCATACTTAGCATGCATCATTTTTGTCATGAGCATGCTAGCATTAGCTTTAGAGGATCCTTGGAAGTGTTCCTCAATTTTGGCCATGAACTCCTTTGCACTTGATGGAGTCTTGGGAAGAGCCCCTCTTATGGCAGGGTTGATAGAGTGGTCCATGATCATTAATGCCACTCTATCAGACCTCTCCCATTGGGCTTTAGCCTTTTCATATTCAGCCATACGGTGTACCAAGGTGGCATCATTATCACCTTCACCTACTGGTACAACAGGCTTATCTTCACGAAAGGAGTGATCTCGGTCCATAATGGCCAAGATTAGCATTAGTTCACCCTTCCACTTAGTGAAGTTAGTTCCCCCTAGCTTTTCAACACCGTTCATGTAGGTAACGATGCTGGAGGGCGTCATCACTGATCAAATAAATATGAATGATTAGTAAGGTAAAATTGACATAAATAAAGCATGTAATTAACCTACGTTGGCTTGATTAATTAAACATGCACCAAAATCACACATGAAAATACTTCGCATCACCGTGGGCAGAAACGAAATATTCATAAACAGTGCGTAGAACGCATAAATAAATCAGCTTTGGACAGAAATTATTTATATGCAATAACATAATCCCATAATGCAAGTAAATCATAAACAATCTCTAAATAAATTTCCCGTTGGTTCCATTTATTCAGAGACATCATCAGAGAATTTTCTAGGAATTATACATGATTTTCCATTGCAAATATAATCAATTATGCAATTTATACGAATGCAACAGAAGGAAAAAAGAGTCTGGTAAAATAATCTGGAAATATAAATTAGTAATGGGCTGAATTTTTCACTGGCTGGTCATTTTCTCACCCAACGAACACAGGCCTCATTCAGCCCAGTCCATTTGATGGCTGCGTGCACTCGCATGGGCTGAAAATGTATAAGGCCTGCTCCCCCGTACAGATTAATCTGAGCCATTCATTTTGGATTGACGGTCCTTATTGCACGCGTTAGGAATATAAAATGACTGCCCGGCGCGAGCCCCCGTCAAACCCTAGCTCATTTCATTTCTCCCTCACCCGGTTTTCTGCGTGCGGCGCGAGGCAACGCGAAGTGAGCGGCGTGGAGGCCGGAGCTGCCCGCGAGTCACCGGCGCAGAAGCTGTGGGGCTGCTGCCATGAAGCAACCCCAGAAGCGACAAGCGAGGAAGGCTGTGGAAACATTGGGCCTGAATCCCACCAGCGTGAGTTCTCTCCGCAAATCACCAGATCTGCCAGCAACCACGACAACACTTCATGCCATGGAGCTCATTACGGCAGATCAGTAGTCAGCAGGCACGGCGTGAAGTAAGGCAAGGACAGGGCAACGCCTAAATTTTTTGCTGCCCAGATAAGTCCCTGCAACCATCTCTTAGGATTAGGGATATGGGGATTTTTTTTATATGTATACGTGGGTTAGCTACCGAGGGATTATATTATTTGATTCACTTGATTTTCCCCTCCTTCTGTATGCTACCCCTAGGCTCAAACACAAAAGTTAGAACCCAAGCATAGCATCTGAGTCCCCGTCCAGAAAACAAACCCCATTAACTTACATAAAAAATAGCAGTAACCTAATCATGCACAAAAGCCATAATCCGTGAGTGATTAGGCACAATAGAACAGTAAATCAACTAGAATTTGGCCTAATCAGGATGGTTAACTTAAATAACCATAATCTTATTGCATCAACCAATCAACCGAGGCAATAAAACATAAAACCTCTAGGCACATGATCATTATAAGGTTCAAGATCCAGACTAGCATGGCTCTGATACCACATGTTAGATCATAATAGTAATGCCATAGAATCGATCCAGTCTAGAAGCAATGAACACATTAAAAACACTACATTAGGCGGAAAGTGTTACCCTGTCCAAGAGCTTGATCGTCGGCCATCTTGGTGTTGTTGGTGGAGAGGAGACGGAGGCAGCAACGGCGTCGGCCTGACGTGTTGTTGCCGGATCAAGTCCCTCCTCCCTTCGGGGCGCCACCGGCACTGTCCGGGGACGGATCTTGAGGTCGCCGTCGCCACGACGATGGGTAGCGACCTTCAGATCAATCCAGCGCCCTTTTGGATCGGTGTTAGAAAGTATGGGGTGGTTTTAACAGAATGAGAACGTTGGCCTCAAAATGTCGCCTTCCACCCCTTTTATATATGGCGCTGTTCGATCTGGGACCGCAACCATGGAGTTGATTGCACCTCCGATCATGGCGCGTATTTAGTGGACCTTGATCAGGCTTTCCATAACCGAAAGAATCAATCTGTTTCCGTTTATTTGTTTCCCGAAATTTACTGATTCCTTTTCGTTTGCCTGACAGATCACTTTCCAACAATAAGGACCTACAGTTTTCTGTCCTTCCTTGACGAATATACTTTATTAGATTCTGACCAGATTGTGCTTAGTTTTTTACACCACTTTCTATACTTGTTATACCAATATAGTATCATACAAAGTTTCTTGATATACTCTGATACTTGCAGCTTACGGGTGCAAAAGTGACACATTAGATATGAATCAAAATTAGGGGTTTTCATCCTTATTTTTTTAAAGTTTTCTGAAACGTTAGATGGGTAGGAACTTTGATAAACTCTTTCCTGTTTAATGTAGGACTCATCCTACTTTGCTTCATAAGGTATGCTACCAAGGCATTCTTTTAGACATGCCTGTTTATTAGTATTTTTGTTTGTAAATTAAGATGTAGTCATTCATACTGCAGCTTGTTCCTGTGTTGATTGCTGATAACAGAATATAGTGGCTATCCATTGTGCATTTGTAACTATGAAGGATTTAACTGTTAATGTGAATCCATTCGCTTGTTCATCTGTGCTTTTAGTAAATGATCAGTTCAAGTCTTTTAATTTGTGTCTCCCTCTTTCTATCATAAGGCCGACGGGACAACTGTGGCTAATCTTTGTATGTTCTAAAAATTATTCAATCTATTTAATTTTCTGATATCTCTCTATTTTTCGAAAAACAGTTTTTGACATTTCATTTGATTCTAGAAATGGCCTGGAGGTCTTTCAAGCTCGAGCACTCCCTAGGTTTGCTTCTTCTCTCTTGCCTCTTGCCCCGACAATTTTGTGATTAAGTTCTATAATCTAGGGTTGGCTTGATGGTGTGGTTCATATAAATACATGTTTCTTGAATGATTCAGGAGAATAAAGATACATAATTCAAACTGTTGATTCAGAACATGACCAATGACCTGTGTTTATATTCCATCCATTAGCTGCACATACTAGCTGAACACATGGTATTCCATCCTTTGTTGTTCAAATAGTTCTTGACTTCTTGAAACATTGACTATTTAGTACCATGTTATCAAACTAGATTTGTTGTCCAAAGAAACTTGCTGAGGTTTTTTGTTAGTCCGATCAAATCACTAGAATGGAATCAAAAGAACGAACAATTAGGATATATTAGATTGTTTTACAGTGTTGTTGCCTAAGAG
This sequence comes from Zizania palustris, assembly GCA_019279435.1. NCBI lineage: Eukaryota > Viridiplantae > Streptophyta > Magnoliopsida > Poales > Poaceae > Zizania > Zizania palustris. The sequence goes on from JAAALK010000282.1 coordinate 26,689,823, forward strand.
AGATGAGGTTATTGCTTATGTGCAGTACAATGTGTGTAAATAGAAAGGGGGAAGCTTAAACTGGAGAAGGCTAAGGAGCGCTTCCATGCTCGCCTGAAGTGTGAATGGGAGTAGGAAGCGGCAGCGCAGGAAATGCCATGAATGGTGATGTGGACAACAAGGAGAAGTTGGAGCCAATAAGGCAGTTTTGGATGTTCCAAGATTAATATCTACTTCCCAAAATGAGTAAGGTGAGCAGCTGCTACATTTGATTACAAATATCTTAAATGTTTGTCCTGATTAAGATAATTCACTGCATATCTGACTTCCTATGTGATAAACTTTGTGAATGATGCACTTATGTTATCCATGCATAATTTATGTTCTAGCCATTTAGTCCTAAATATGTGTAACTGAAGATGATAGTATGTCATTCATCCATGTGATGAAAAGCATAATCTGAGTTGTGCTTTGAACTCCATGTTTTCACAATTAAATAGGGAAATGCATGCTCTGGATAAGGTATGCACATTGCAAGTGCTTTTGTGAACAATTTTCCTGATATAACCCTATTGTGAACTTATGTGCATTAATATTCTTTGCATTTCTAGGACATACGTTTCAAAAATGTCAACGTTTTGAAGAGACTTCCCAACAAAAGAGACATGGATCCTCTGATTTCTCTGAACCTAGAAATGAAAACATCTTTGCTTTTATAATTTTGTTTTTGGACTATTAAATACGATGTGTTTAGTTGTCTCTTCTCTATTGCTGTACTTATGGTTTTAGTAGTTATTACGGTCCATTTACGACCGCTATTACCTTCTAGGTTTAATAGTTTAAACTAATTTGAATCATTGATTAAGTGTGTTTAAATAATTAATTGAAAAATAAAATGAGCAAACCAGCTTGATTATGTAAAGTAATTAGCATGCATGTCACCCGCACAAAAAGTTTGTAGATTATTTCCTTTTTCTAGCACTTGAATGTTTTTGAAAGGATTTACATATTTGTTTCATGTTTAACTAAATAATAATAATATAATTGTTTTTGATTTTTAAGTTTAACTCATTTGTTGTCTTTTAATGTTTTTCTGTAGCGTTAATTTAAATGTCTAACAAATATTTTTTTTTGATTTTCACTATTGTGTAGCATGGACACTAGTAATGATTAATTGCTGAGACACATATTGTTACTTGTTCATATGACATAATTTGTCCATAACGGTGCTAAGAATTTTACGAAGTACGAATCTTAATCATGCCTACAAATTGGTCAAATACTATTTTAGAGTATTAAATGTAGACTATTTACAAAATATATTCATAATCAGAGGATTATTTGCGAGACAAATCTAATGAGCCTAATTAAGCCATAATTTGACAATGTGACATTATAGTAATCATCTGCTAATCATAGATTAATTAAGCTTAATAAATTCGTCTCATAAATTATCCTCCAATTATACAATTTTTTATAATTAGTTCATGTTTAGTTCTTCAAATTGATGTCCAAACATCCGATGTGATACGGAATAAAATTTAGCCCCATGATCCTTGGTAGGTATACGACGGATGACAATAGTTGTTCTCGGAAGAACAAAGTTTTATGACAAAATTTTCACAAAGCTACGTATTTAAACTGTAAATCACGAAACTACAGATTTGAGGGCAAATTTATTCCAACGAATTATCACAAGATCGACTATAGATCTATACGTTATAATCTGACAATAAAAAACAGAATAAAATAATTGTTGTGATCGATGTAATAATCAATCTTAGTTAGAATGATTAAATAAACTAACCTAAAACTATTTTGATATTAGATTAGCGAGATAATATGGCATTGACAAGGACAATTGTATATATCTTATTACAGATCAATTTTTTTTAAAACAAACCGATAGCTACACACGTAGTCCAGTGATAGACATAAACATCATAGTAACGAATAATTTTGCGAACTGCATGATCTTGTGCCAGCATTATATTGTATAGGCAATTTTACGATATGCAATTTGAATATGTAAAAAAATGTACTACTACTACTTCGCACGGTGAATCTGCTTGTTTATAAGTTTTATGGGACGCAATTTGATTACGTAAAAAATATGGTTAGCAAAATATTAATTCCTTAGAGGTAGTATTAATATTAAAATAATATGGTGTAAGAGACCGTTTATTTTAAAAATAATAAATTGAAGTTGCAAACGAAATCAGGCAACGCACGGCCGTCCGTTTGGCGGTCAGTGATGCCTCGACCGGCCAAAATTCTCCTCCTCGAGCCGAGTTTTGTAAACTCATCGATAAAGAAGGTTTCTTCCTAGTAGCAATCACAACTTATGAGTTTCACTAAAATATTTTTGAAGATGACCAATTACTACATAATATTTTTAATTTTTGTTCTCATCTTCTAGAAAAACCATTGCCTTTTTACCCTTGTGCATACCCTCTGAAACGAAACCAAGATGAAGCTCTAGGCGGCATAGCTCCGACGAGAGGCGGAAGGCTCTAGCGGCGACGACCAGAGGCTCCGACGAGTGGCGGGAGGCTCTAGGTGGGCAGTTGGCGAGGCTTCGGACGAGCGGTGGCGCACGACAAGAGGGGTGAAGGAAGATCTGGTGGGAGTCGAGCCGACAACAACAAAAGACCGTGGTGGGAGTTGGGTTGGCGAAAACGAAAGACCGTGGTAGGAGTTAGGCCAGCGACACGGAAGACCGCACTGCTTCGAGCGGCGGTGACCGGAGGCTCCTACAGCAGCGGGCGGTGGCTCGGGCTAGGCGGCGACGTGTGGTGGAGGGCGGGCAACGGGTCTGGTGGGAGTTGGGCCAGCGGCTACTGTCGGTAGTGGAGGAGCCTCGTGCGGGACTAACGTGAGGGACAGTAATAGGCATAAGGGTGTCCCGATCTTTCGATTAGATGATAATCTATCGATTTGGTGGAGTTGACTTTGACGATCTGACTACAAATGTGCGACGACGTTGCGCCTTAGCAATCGCTAAACCAATTCCGAGTGGATATTGACCACGCCGAAGCACGATCAACCTGACCACGAAGGTCTAATTCCTGCAAGCAATCGAAGAACCAACAAGAATTAAGATTTGCAATCTGGATATTGCGAATAGATAGAAGCATTGACAAAGTTTGGGGTTCTATAAGCGGTCTTGGTCCGGTCGTTGGACATGAACGAAGTACACGAAGTTACAACGATGGCGAACTTTTTAACTAAAACCCAAATTACAACTGAAGTATCTAGTGTTTTTATAGCCCTAGGGACGTTCCAATGTTTGGAAACTTTTTACATATGAAAACTACTAATTATTTCCAAAACAGATTGACTAGAAAAAAGAAATCACACATTATTTTGGTGATTGTGATCCTCGGATGGAAATCTGGAAGTCTAGATGATTTGTTGGAAAGATGACGTCTCAAGCTTTCCAAAAGTCTAACATCATTCAAATCGGAGTTGCCATGTAAAGGTATGCAGATTGAATTTGTTACTGTCCATGTAGTCCGAATTCGAGTCCAAAACATGTAGAACTTAATTTCCACACTCTCTTGGAACGAAAGTAACGTCTCAATATTGTATATTATGTTTCCATGACCCCTTGACTTAGTCCCCAATCAATTTTCATGATGTTCCATACCTTTGATGTACTCTCAACGTGTCACTTGATCCATATAAGAATTTCTATCATTGAAAATAGAGCCATCTCATAATGTAGCATCTTTAGTTCAAATATATAAATATAAATCTAATAAGAATATCAGCACCTTAGATTGTTTATTGTAAAACATAAGCGTAGTTTGAGTTGGTGATCTAACGACAGTGCGAAAGATAAAAAAGTCTGTTTAATTTTTAAAATAGAAAAAAAACTAAAAATTATCATAACATTTAGACATGTTTGAAAATGTCATTTTAGAGAAATCTGTGAGTTTTATTAGAGACAAACCATCTCTTCTTCGCTATCTCGCTATAATAGTAATAATCTCCCTCGAGCCCCTCCCCGCCGCGAAGCCTTCTCGCCGATCACGCCGCCGGACAGGAGGAGGAGGAAGTGGCTGCACCCCCGCGTCCTCCGAGGCCTGACACCCTCCCGAATTGCATGTCCGGGCCCGGTGGGGAGCCGGGATGCGCTTCTGCGACTGCGGCGGCTGCTGCTGCTGCCCGGACGCTCGGGATCGGGCCGCGCCTGCGCTCCTTCCTGCGCGACTACGATGCGCTCCAGTCCGTCGCCCTCGCCTCATCTACCTCCAGGTGCGCATTTCTTCCGTCCCGACCGCCGGATCGGCGTGCCCGGCTGCGGTGCCTTCCGAGATCGCTTGCCTCTCTTGTACTTTGTCCGCGATGGTGGCACATCGCGGAATTTTGGGTAGGAGGTGGAGCGGAGGGAGACGAGAGTTTGAGCGTGCTCTACTTTTTGTTAGCTTAGAGGTACTGTTGCGCGTTAGGGCGTCATTGCATTTCAGCACAAATTTGCTCTAGTCCATGGTGCTACCAGCGTGGCGGCGTCAGAATATGCTTTGGTTCAAATGAGATTTAGGTGGTAGCCTAAAACATCGTTTAGTTCTTAACTTCTTATGCGTGATGACAAGTGTGCAGTTTTAGATGGATCCGATTGCTGAGTAAAGTTTCTGCACACTTTTAACAAAAAGAAGAAGAACGATGTTCAGCATTTCGCAATTCAGTATCTTCACTCCTGGTATTGCAAATTTGTCCAATTCCGCCTTTTCATCCTGGTGGTATTTTTGGTCCACGTTTTGGGACATACATTTCCCTTTCACAATGCTTGTGTATTGAAGAAAATTGTGATTATAGTTATTTTCATATTATCACTCTTACAATGACTAATTAAATTATGTAAAATGGGTTTTATAGTTGTAGTATGCCATTCAATAGGGGCATGCAGAGTTCCATGTTCATTGAGTATTTCTTTGATTTGATACTTGATACCCTTTTAATATGTGTACATGGTGCCATGGTGGAGGGCAAATTTCCATGTTTGAGCAGATTTTGATAGCTTGATGGCTACATGCTAGCTGTATTGCGAAGCAATTGCTTTTTCTTGATTGTAACTTAGGTTAACTTTAGCATTTGATGAATTTTTTGATCTGTCGAAGTGGTCTTGGAAGTTTAAAACAGATGAATGGAGTATATCTTTCTGTTTATAGAACAAAGTGAAAACTGGTTTCTTTCCAAGGTCATGAACTCATCATGGTTTAACATTCTGCTTGCTTATCTTCAGTCACAGCTTTATATTTGGTTCCTTTGATGGTTATGTGATGTTAATACTTATATTGCTGAAATAAGGATTTACACATTAAAACTGGTTTGTTCATTTGCATAACTGATTCCTCAGTATTTTTGTAGATTGGTACTGCACTGATTGGATCACTTGGAGGATTATTCAATGGTGTCTTGTGATCAACCTGGTAATTGGGCTCTTTGCTGTTGTTGCAATTGAGAGTAGCAGCCAGAGACTTGGTCGAACATATGCAGTCCTTCTGTTCTTCGCTATTGTCCTTGATGTTGCTTGGTTTATCTCTTCTCACATGCTATATGGTATGCCTTCTGCAATGAGCCATCTATTTTTTTCAGTTCTAACCTGTTTTTAATTTCTTCATTGTACATGTATGCAATCTACAAATTGTTGTTCATTTGAAAAAACAGTACAAACTACTAACCTTTGGTATTATTGATTTGTAAATATCAATGAGGGCAATATTCAAAACATCTATGGAGCTAGCCTATTTGTTCTACGATATGATAGGTTTTGTATTAAGATTGTGCTGAAATCATGCGTAAGCAAAATTTATAGATGACAAACCCACTATCCACATTATAATCCCATTGTTTGTGTTAGGCTCACCCCACCTAGCCAACCCAACCATAAAACCTAGGCGTATAGTGGGAGAGGTGGGGGCTTTTATCCATAGTCCAACATTCCCCCTACGGCGTGCGAGCCCGGCGTAGCCCGCAGCAGGTTCTAGAGGCCCGGCGTAGCCCGCAACAGGTCTCAGCACACTAGATAGGCGCAGGGGAAATCACGCAGCGGAAATGCGGAAATGCGTGGCCAGGGGATTCGAACCCAGGACCTTGGCTCTGATACCATGTTAGGCTCACCCCACCTAGCCAACCAACCATAAAACCTAGGCGTTATAGTGGGAGAGGTGGGGGCTTTTATCCATAGTCCAACATTCCCCTACGGTGTGCGAGCCCGGCGTCAATGTTAGAAAAATCGGTGATCGGTAACTGATCGGCCGGCCACTGAGTAGGGATTAATCGGTTAATCGGGGATTAAATGAATTAATCGGTCGATCAATTAATCGGTTGACTAAATATTTAAATAATATTTATAGTGTTCATATTTAATATTTCTAGGAGAATAGTCACTAGGCATTTGACACCTGTCTAATTCTATCCACTCATCTCATCTTTTCTTTGTTTTTCACCACAACGCCCTAATCACAGGCACAAATGCCGTGTATACGTTTTCTTTCTTTTTCACAGCACGCCATCCCTCATTCCCTCCGTCTCTCTCGGACCCTTCTCTCTCAAACCTGTGGCGCTCGGGCGGGAGGGGAGCCGACGGCCGCGCTCGGGCGGGAGGGGAGCCGGCGACGCGCGCTCGCGCGGGACGACGGCGGATGGCTGGGCGGCGGGCACTGCTCGGCGTCCAGACTCCAGCTGTGGCGCTCGCGCGGGAGGGGACCGGGCAACGACGGCGGGATGGCTGGGCGCGGACGGCGGGATGGCTGGGCGGCGCGGCGGGGCGGCGGGCCGGCGTCAGATCCGTCGCGAAGAGGGGGAAAGTGACCGGAAAGAGGAAAGAGGGGGAAAACCCTATTTTTTTCAACTCCCCAGGCCGGACCGATTAATCGGTTGGCACCGATTAATCGGGTTGACCACCGATTAATCGGTTTGACCGACCGATTAATCGGTCAACCGATTTCTGGCCGATTTCAGCGAAAATTAAATGGACCATGGCCGATCACCGATTAATCGGCCGATTAATTGGCTGATCGGCCGATTTTTTAAACACTGCCTGGCGTAGCCCGCAGCAGGTTCTAGAGGCCCGGCGTAGCCCGCAATAGGTCTCAGCACACTAGATAGGCGCAGGGGAAATCACGCAGCGGAAATGCGTGGCCAGGGAGATTCGAACCCAGGACCTTGTCTCTGATACCATGTTAGGCTCACCCACCTAGCCAACCCAACCATAAAACCTAGGCGTTATAGTGGGAGAGGTGGGGGCTTTTCCATAGTCCAACAGTTTGGAGCCCTTTCGATCTCAATGGTGCCAATCTGATTTCCATGTTTCCACCGTTCCTTTATGCAGGAAAATAGTATTGGATTTTGTTGGAGGTTCATAGAATGTTTCAAACCTTTTTAGGCTTATCATTCCAATTTTGAGATTATTAGACTGCAATTGCATGTGCCAGTGTTTTTTGCACTATTTTAGAATTTTAGTGTCACATTGAAGTACCCTTTTATCTTGAAACCTGTTTGGACTTCTGAATATCAGTCTTTGTTGCAGTGCAAACTATACAAGTACCAATATGGGGCTTGGCCTCTTCTAGTATTCCATTTCTTATCCTATCAACTAAGAAACTGGAAACATATTTCATTTGTTATGCCTGCTATTGAATTTGAATGAGCATGGAAACATTTGCCAGTATTTCCTTTCATGGAGAATTTTCTAATGTTGTATTGTGGAGTTTTAATTCACATTCTTCTAATCTCTATTTATACAGGAATATTACTCCTGAAGAGAACTATGGTCAACTTTTTGTTTTCTCACTCAAACTAGCATTGTGGATGCAAATTATTGGGTTTTCTGTAAGGTTTTTGTCTTCTTTCATATGTATCCAGATGTATAGATTAGGGGTCTCATCAAGCACCCTGACATATCATGAAGCAAATTATGATGGGAGAAATAGTTTCTTGAGTCCCAGATCAAATTCTGTTAGACGGAATTCCATGGCTGATGATATATTGGGTGGTTCAATTTATGATCCTGCCTACTATTCTTCTCTTTTTGAGGATGTTCGAAACAATTCATGCAATCATCAGGTATTCTGTATTTTTTTTGTTAAATATTTTCTTGTGCTTATGTGTTTAAATATGTACATAGACTCATAGAGACAAATGGAGGATGTGCTCAGTGGCGGAAATACAGGGGGGCTGGGGGGGGGGGGGGGCACGCGCCCCCCTACTGCCATCCAGCTCCCCCTATTCCTCTGTTTTTTTTGATAATAATAAAAATAATTATTAATATATTTTTACGTTGAATGCGGTAGAATCTCATGCATGTTGTCTTTTTTTTTTCAATTTTCTTGTTTTTATTTACCTAGATGATTTTTCTTTATTTTTCATGTATATTTTTTAACTTTCCCTAAGCTGCATTGCATGTATATGCATAACTTCTCCCTATAATAACATGTACGCATGGACAAATCATTAAGTTCCATAACTGGTCATTCATGTATCTATAATTTTATTTTAATTTTTATATCAATTAAAATATCAGCATGCCACCCTGCCCGTTTTGACTAGGCCCCCATGTGGCCGCGCCACCTGCAACAGACGCCGGCCGTGTCCTACGTCCTGTGCTGTTGTGGCCGGTGCCGCCCTGCACTGTGCATCCCTACTTATTGCATATTTTTTTGCTTATTGTTTCTTAGAAACTTTTGTTAACAATATGAATAAAAGAACACTGCTCGTTTACCATTCAAGTTCAAACAATAAACACGAAGGAGCTAGTTTTCACAATAATACAAAAATAATTATGAACTTCATGAATCAAAGAATAAATGTTGAACAAAAGTTAACTAACTATACTAAAGAATCATCATGAAGTGTATTGAACTCTTGACCCTTTAAACTTAGCCTCCCTACATTTTTCGGTCTAGCTCCGCCACTGGATGTGCTGTGTCCTTTTTGTTGGCAAGGTTGACCTCTTTTCAGTCCACAATTTCACATTGTGATGTTCATATAAAATGACTCTTTGTGTGATATGGCATTTTGCAACAATAGTTTTAGGATAATATATGCATGTTTCTGGTACACTTTTGGCTTGGTTCTACATTTCTACAGTTTCTTGATTTGATGTTCCCTGCCTTCAAGTATTCTCAGGAAATCCATAATATTATTCATTTATTTGTTCAAAGTTTAATTTTACGATTTTATCAGATTATTAAGAATGAAACATAAACAGTGCCATCAAAACAAAATCCACTGCAATTGTTTATAATATTTTTTATGTGACAAATTGATGACTATATTGTGTTACAGGGTCTGTTAAACTGAAGATGGTAAATTATTGATCCATATGACTAAAATCTAACTTGAAATTTGCCCCATCTTTTGTTTCATGCAACATGCTTCAATAATGACAGTTTATGATAAAAATATTTTGGCAATTCTTGTTTCACTTTACTTTTCTGCCTCGTTTTGTCCTGAGTATTGACAAAGGTTTTTCTTTTTACCTTGAAAAAGATTTTCTTCCCTTTTCTCTTATTATGTTGTTTTGCATTTGTGGTGTGAATTTTTGGTCAGCAGAATTGCAGAAACACATTTCATATGTCAGTCAGATACTGTTTTACCTATATGTTTGTTTAATGCTGCAATTGTGAGACTATCTTGTAAACCACTGCATAAAGGGTGTAAACTCTCAGTGCTGCAAGTATATGCTTGTGTACTGTGATAATTTGTGCCAACTTCTCTGTCTGCAGGGTGATAACAAACTGGCAGTAATGATAATGGATCACCATCTGTGGTCAATCTCCTTGGATTAAATCTTTTTCTACTAGATCGTTTCTAGCCAATGATGTAAGTCATGTCTAATTCTTTAAACATGGGTATCCCTGTCTCATTTAAGTTGTGTTTGATTCTGAAATGCATGAAAGTTCTGCATGTCTTGAACACAATTGATAATGAATACTCATTATGGTGGTAAGAAACCATATTATGGGCTTATAGCCTATGATGTTATGAGTCCCTGAGGCCTCTATTGATTTGGTTTAGTTGATTTTGGATGTCCGGTGCTAAATACCATGTACGGTTGGAGAACCATGCTTCTGGTTCTCTTTGCATTAATAGCGTCTGATTAAACTTTCTGTGGTGCAAAATGTGGATATGGTTATCTTACTTATTAAGCTGGCCATTGTTTATCATAACTTATTGCTGTCACTGAGTAATCTTTGTAGATCTAGTTTGAGACACAAACAGTGCTCGGCTGTTCTTATTAATTAATGCAGCCTAAATGATGTGCCAACAAAAGAGTAGATGATCTTACTTTGAACCCATTCTGTCTCATTCTACTTGTTAGATTGGAGGAACAATATTCTGCTGATTAGCTTCTAGTGTACTTCCTGGAGTATTGTGTTGACGCATTTATGCAGAGTATTGCAGTTTCATTAACTATTGAAACATTATTATGACATTTTTTTTAACAGGTGGAAGCTGAGCTAAGAAGACCTCTGAACTCTTAATGTAATGCATTTCAGACTCAAGTTGTAGATGGGACTTATTTTGCCAACATAAGAACTCTGGGAACCTCCTGCATGCCATCGGTCTAGTTGAAGCATAGTCATTTGTATAGAGTTCATGTCGTGGACCAGAGAGTTTCCTTAGGAAAAAGGGGTGATCAGCAAAATACTGTGATACTGGTCGCCATTGTTGCTGTACATTCGTGAAAATCTGCTGTTCTTCTGGTACCATTTTTGGAGCATTTGTTCTTGGTCGGTAACTTGAGCTGGATGATTTCGGAAGAGGCTATCGAACCTTGATATCTCTGATTGGTTTACAGTTACACACTTGGGATGTTCTGCCGCACAGAGTGGCCCATTTTTCGGTCTTGTGGATTGCCTTTTTCCTCAACTGCTAAGTCGCTGCTAGGTCTGTAGTCACATGGTCATACTACAGGCTATGACCAACCTTTGGCGTTTTGGTCACTGTTCATAACTTCGAATTGTTATTTCAACAAGTTGAACTTCTCTGCATCAGTAAAGGAAAAAAACGAAATGTAAATTTCGTTTTGTTTTGAGTAAGTGCATCTTGATGTGATGGAATGAGCCCTTTTTACACTTCAAAGTTCATAGAAAGTTCAGATGTGATCCTTCAAGGAGGGCAGCAGGTGTTGTAGGTAAGGTGTAGATCTTTTCCTCTTCAATTCCCAACTTGACCGTCTCTACCGAGAAATATGCCCTGGAAGGCCGGAACATCTCGAATTCGTCACAAAAAGAAAAGATTTCTTCATCTTTATTTGATGAGAGGAGACTCTGTCTCAAGTCTGAACCTATCAGATACGGTTGTCTGTCTGTCTGTCTAGTAAATTTCTTCAAACTAGTAGGGGACTAGGGGTAAATGCTAAGCAAATTGCTGCAAACTTTTGCTAAGTACTCTAGTTCTTGCTTGGGAACAAAAGATTCTGAAAAGGTGAGAATACGAGGTAGAAGCTGAGATTCTTTAGTTTTTGATACTGGTTTATTTCTGTATTCTATAACATTAAGTTTTACAATTTAATATAATCTAAACTGTTTAAAGTAATAATCTAAACTGTCGAGGGAGCTACATATTTTAAAAGTAGTTGCATCTATTATAATCTCCTCCAAATGGGCTCTAATCACAACAGTTATTGTTTTGGAATTTTCGTAATTAGAGATATAGTTTTGACCGCTTAATTCTCATGTAAAAATTAAAATAAAGTTACACAAACACATATGCTATTATGAAAGCCTTTATTACGGCAAACGCTGCTAAATTATTTTCACACAGGTATCAGAAAATACATTTCTTCAGGACTAAAGGTAGTTTTGTCTCTGTTGTTCTATGTAAGTTGAAGACAAAAAACATATAAGTGCAGTGTTAGATAGATTATCGAAGAAGTGATGAGATTGAGTGCTGGCATAGATCAATATTATGCCACCATAGTCCTTTAAAGATAGCGCAATATCAATATCAATTATTTTTAAGTCGATACTAAAGTTATCATTACCGGTTTTGAAAATAGAAGCCATTAAATTTTTTGAACATAAAAACTAACACGTTGTGGTACTTTTAGTGCGGTTCCTGACACGAACAAATACTGATTTATCATATCGGTTCATGAAAAAAAACTGAAAGTGGTAGGTACTATCGTGACAATTCTTGCCACAAACCGACAAAGAGTTTAACTTTATTTTGGTAGGATGACCAAGAATGAAATGTTTACTTGCTGAATTGGAGAGTATAAGTATGGTGTCATGATGTTACACATGTCTTATTATTATTATTATTATTATTATTATTATTATTATTTTTATTTTGATTTACTACTTTCGTTGCAACTTTCTACTATTTACTATTATGAACCAAAACTTTCTTTGTGCTGAAAATAAACTATAAATGTAATACTCTTTGATCTCAGCTTATAAATAGAAATGTGTTTTCCCAAAGTGTAGGTAGGTGTTTGCCAATACTTTTATGTGTTGATCGACGTACCAGTTGCTGTTCTTTTAAATTTGAATATAAGAAACAATATGCCAAGTGATGAATGTTTCATGTCAGTTTCTTGGGATTTTGATGATGATTTTTTTAGACTGTTTCCTCTCTAGTTGCCTGTGTGGTATTAGTACATGGACATACCAAAAAACTTATGTACGCTACTCTTTCCGCTGCACTTAAACTCTTTTATTTGGCCAGTCTATCCTATATCTGTGGTATGACCTATGTACCATTTAGTTAAGAATTTTGATATCTATTTATATATGCGTTGTTGTATGAATGTGATAATAAAATTGTGAATGTGTATGTTAGTCATTAATCATGGAACTAGTACAGTGTATGCTACAGGTATTTGGAAATTCCATCCACAAGTAACAACACCTTTTGATTTCCTCCAACATCCCGTCAAGCTACATTAAACATGTTTTTCTTTCATGACTAATATGTATTCTTTCTATCTGGTTTGATCATAAGGAGCATAAAGATAGCTAAATTGTGCCCAGAGGTACCATTTGTATTTAACTAGTACAGTATGCTACATGTATTTGGGAATTCCATCACCAAGTAACAACACATTTGATTTTCTCCAACATTCCGTCAAGCTACATTAAACATGTTTCTTCTTTCATGACTAATATGTATTCTTTTCTATCTGGTTTGATCATAAGGAGCATAAGATAGCTAAATTGTGTCCAGAGGTACCATTTGTATTTAACTAGTACAGTATGCTACATGTATTTGGGAATTCTATCCCCAAGTAGTAGCAACTTTTGATTTCCTCCAACATCCCGTCAAGCTACATTAAACATGTTTCTTCTTTCATGACTAATATGTATTCTTTTCTATCTGGTTTGATCATAAGGAGCATAAAGATAGCTAAATTGTGCCCAGAGGTACCATTAGCATGAACACGCCAACTCCCACATGAACCATTAGCATGGTTTGTTGAAAGGCATGCACACCAATTATTTTAAGTACAGAGAGTATTCCAGTTAATCATCGTTAATATTCTTTATAAGTTTTATAGATTGATTTATAGTCTAAAAATCCATGGTTTAAGTTTATAAGGGTGTACCTATGTACTAAACATTGATTTGTTTCTACCAAATTACATTATGAGCACTCGATCAACATGCATCATTCAAGTATTGGACTTTGGCACGCTCTATTGATTATTGATGTTATATATATACATAAAATTTAAAACTAGATCTCGCTAATATTTGATTTTTAACAAAATCTAGCACCAACACACTCCCTATATGTGCCGATTTTTGAACCACAAACAATAATACTGAACTAATATATATACATATGTATATGCATATGTATATGTGTGTATATATGTGGGGGGGCGCTGCTTTTATAGCATCAGTTGTAAAACTATTAGGTTTTGAACTGATGATTTTTATGCTAGCATTGCTTTTCTAAAAAGCAAACTCAAAGTTATATAAACCCTAAACATCTATTTTAAGTCCCCAAACTTAGCAGTCACTACCACAAAAAATAGTCTTTAGTGACAGAGCTTTATTAACGGATAATTGATGTGTGTCACTAATACACTTTTAGTGACAGGCTATTTTAGATACATCAGTGATGTTTTCTTATTAGTGACGGGTCATAATGTGATCCATCACTAAAGAGGGGTACCCCATTAGTGACGAGTTTCATTACCACCATCACTAATGGTCGTGACATGCACCAATTATCACTCGTCACTAATGATCAAGTGACGAGTGATAGTTGTCATCCATCACTAATGGCTAGATCATTAGTGACGGGCAAAAACTATCGTCAATCACTGATGATGTTTATAAATAGGTGGGCATCTAGAATGCTTTCATATCATGTAGATATCGAAACCCTAGCGATCATGTCTTCTCCTCCACTATCATTCTGTCATTGTGTTCCACACTTTCCTCCACTATTGCTGCCTCCTCCATTGGTCTTCATCCCATCGTGGCCTCCTTCACTATTCTCCTCTTCCGTCGCCGACCCTCCTCGTCACCTCCTCAAGGCCTCCTCCTCCGACAATTTGCTTTGTGAATATGTTTATTTGTAAATATATATGTTGTTGTGTGAATATATTTGTTGCTTTGTGAATGTGTTTCTTTGTGAATATGTTCCTTTTTGAATATGTTACTATGTGAATATATATGTTTCTTTGTGAATATATTACTTTGTGAATATATGTTGCATAGTGAATAGGTTTGTTTATTAGGGCTTACGCAAGTATTATTGTACTTTTTTATCGTTGTCAAATGTAACATAAATTAGGGACATGGCAAGCCTCCCAAGTAATCAACAAGACATACTTCCGTCGAACAACGCACTTCCACTAGTAGGCGGATCCCTATAGTATCATCTTATGTACCTGACAGTTACTTCATAAAGACAATAAATGATATAGTTAATGACATGTGTCACCATGTTTATACATTGTATATTATGTATTATGTGTTTATGTGCTAATGAAAATAACAAATTGATTTGATATTATCTTACTGTTATAATTTCTATCAAAAGAACTTTGGCGATAACATAATATTCGAGCTACTGATACCCTTAAGATAATAACAAGAGATGGTGCACCACAAAGGTCAAGGTTGCGAGTTGTCGAGACAGGGTATGCCTTCACAAAGGGTGATCCGAATTTAGTAAAATAGTCGGTCTAACATAAGGGGACTATGTTACAATAACAATGGGATAGACCCCATTGACTGTTATTATCCAATTTTACACTAATTTTGGTGATAAGAAGGCCTAGTGGCCATAAAAGTAGAGGATAATAATAGTGGTATCTATAACAAACTGTTCACATACTATACATGTATATTTCTTTACGTACTTAAATTAGTTTTTTTTTATAATTTCGTAGGAGGGTTTGTCCTCTAAGACTCGATTATATGTCTGCACAATAAATAACTCGATCATCAACAAAAAGCCAGTGGTAAGTTTTTTGCACTTGTCTGTAGTTAACTCGATCATCTATGGACTTGGTCTGTAGACTATCAAGATTCAAGTGGCAACAACGGGGCTTGAGGCAATCTCAATTGTGATTCAATAAATCCACGGATGAACGATGCTACATAATACTAGTTTTAGCTAATTTTTTTGAGTTAACGTGTTAGAAGTTAGCATAATATGTGTCTTTTTTTCAACATCAATAATGGTACAATTGAGATTGTCATGTATATTGTAAAACTAGGGTATAATGTATTCCTATCCATCGTCCTTTCTTGCATTGATAACCATTGTGCATATTGTACTGATTATTTTTTTCCAAGGAGGAGTACATGGTGATCATAAAAGAGGATGCAAAACTAGACATATATAATCTTAAGCAATTTATGACGGGTAAACATAGAGAATCTCCACATGATACTATTCAAGCTTTTATGGAAGTTAGAAGTTAGGGAGTGATGCTATTGGAACTTTTTTTAGCCATGTAATTTCTTTGAAATAACACATTAGAAGTTAATACATATGTGATTTTAATTTGGTTATGAATCTTTTGGATGAATCATGAATCTTTTGTGATGAATCATCAATCTTTA